>OU015748.1:73610717-73638451 GCA_907169655.1 Acomys percivali | reverse complement strand
CTTCTTCTTCTTCTTCTTCTTCTTCTTCTTCTTCTTCTTCTTCTTCTCCTCCTCCTCCTCCTCCTCCTCCTCCTCCTCCTCCTCCTCCTCCTCCTTTCTCTCCTCCTCTTCCTTCTCCTACTTCTCCTTTCCCATTTGGATACCCTCGATCTCCTTTTGTTGTCTTATTGCTCTGGCTAGAACTTCGAGTACTATATTGAAGAGATATGGAGAGAGTGGGCAGCCTTGCCTTGTTCCCGATTTTAGAGGAATTTCCTTGAGTACCTCACCATTTACTTTGATTTTGGCTATTGGCTTGCTATAGATAGCCTTTATTATATTGAGGAAAGTGCCTTGTATCCCCGATCTCTCTAAAACTTTAAACATGAATGGGTGTTAGATTTTATGAAATGCTTTCTCTGCATCTAAAGAGATGATCATGTGGTTTTTTATTTTCAGTTTGTTTATATGGTGGATTACATTGATAGATTTCCGTATATTAAGCCATCCCTGCATGCCTGGAATGAAGCCTACTTGGTCATGATGAATGATATCCTTTATGTGTTCTTGTAATCGTTTTGCAAGAATTTTATTTAGTATTTTTGCATCGATGTTCATAAGAGAAATTGGTCTGAAATTCTCTTTCTTTGTTGAGTCTTTGTGAGGTTTAGGTTTTAACGTGACTATGGCCTCATAGAATGAATTTGGTAATGTTCCATCTAATTCTATGTTTTGGAGTAGCTTGAAGAGTATCGGTATTAACTTGCCTTTGAAGGTCTGGTAGAATTCTGCACTGACACCATCTGGCCCTGGGCTTTTTTTGCTTGGGAGACTATCAATGATTGCTTCTATTTCTGTAGGGGAAATGGGACTATTTAGTTTGTTTATCTGTTCTTCACTCAACTTTGGCAAGTGAAATTGATCAAGAAAATTATCCATTTCCCTTAGATTGTCAAATTTTGTGGCATATATGCCTTCAAAGTAGGATCTTATGATTCTTTGTATTTCTTCAGTGTCTGTTGTTATGTCTCCCTTTTCATTTCTGATTTTGTTGATTTCAATACTGTCTCTCTGCCTTTTAGTTAGTTTGGCTAACGGTCTTTTCTCAAAGAACCAGCTCTTGGTTTTGTTGATTCTTTGGACTGTTTTCTTAGTTTCTAATTTGTTAATTTCAGCCCTGAGTTTGATTATTTCCAGACATCTACTCCTTTTGGGTGTTTCTGCTTATTTTTCTAGGGTTTCCAGCTGTTTTGTTAAGTTGCTTATGTGCGATGTTTCCAATTTCTTTTTAAAGGCACTTAGTGCTATGAATTTACCTCTTAACACTGTTTTCAGTGTATCCCACAAATTTGGTATGTTGTTCCCTCATTTTCATTGAATTTCAGAAACTTCTTGAATTCTTTCTTTATTTCTTCCCTGACCCATGTGTCATTTAGCAGAGAGTTGTTTAGTTTCCACGTATGTGTAGGCTTTTTGTTGTGTCTGTTGTTGTTGAATTGCAGCCTAAGAGCATGGTGATCTGATAGGATACAAGGTATTATTTCAATCCTCTTGTATCTGTTGAGGCCTGCTTTGTGACCTACGATGTGATCAATTTTGGAGAAGGTTCCATGGGGTGCAGAGAAGAAGGTATATTCTTTCTTGTTTGGGTGAAAGGTTCTATAGATATCTGTTAGATTAATTTTGGTTGAAAGTCTATTTTGTTTGATATTAAAATGGCTACGCCTGCTTGCTTCTTGTGACCATTTGCTTGGAATATTTTTTTCCAACCTTTTACCCTGAGGTAATGCCTATCATTATAGGTGAGATGTGTTTCTTGAATGCAGAAGAATGTTGGATCTTGTTTATGCACCCATTCAGTTAGTCTATGTCTTTTTATTGGAGAATTAAGACTATTGATGTTGAGAGATATTAACGACCAGTGTCTGTTAAGAGTCTTAATTTTAATGTTGTTTCCAATTGAGTGTTTGTGTAGCTGTGTTTTTGCCATGGTAAAGTTACCTATTTCCTGAGTAGTTTTGGTTGTAGCTTGACTTTTTGGGATGGAGTTTTCCTTCTAGTACCTTCTGTAAAGCTGGGTTTGTGGATAGGTACTGTTTGAATTTGTTTTTGTCATGGAATATTTTGTTTTCTCCATCAATGGTTATTGATAGTTTTGCTGGGTAAAGTAGTCTGGCCTGGCATCTGTGGTCTCTCAGGGTTTGCAGGATCTCTGTCCTGGCTCTTCTGGCTTTTCTCTGTTCTGTATGTTTTGTGTTTTGATTATTATGTGATGGGCAGTTTTCCTTTTCTGGTCAATTCTATTTGGTGTTCTGTAGGCCTCTTGTATGTTTATAGGTATCTCTTTCTTTAGGTTGGGGAAATTTTCTTCTATGATTTTGTTGAGAATAGTTTCTGGGCCTTGGAGTCTGATATCTTCTCTTTCTTCAATGCCTATTATCCTCAGATTTCTTCTTTTCATGGTGTCCTGAATTTCTTGGATGTTTTGTGTCAGGAGTTTTCCAGATTTGGCATTTTCTTTAATGGTTGCTTCAAGATCTGTGATTGTATCTTCTAGACCTGAGATTCGTTCTTCCGTCTCTTGGATTCTGTTAGAAAAGCTCACCTCTGTGTTGCTCGCCTTCTTCTCTGAGGTCTCACGTTCTCGTTTTTCTTCTGTCTGTGTGTTTATCATTGAATCCATTTTCGTCTTCAGATCTTGAACTGATTTTTTAATTTCTTTCACCTGATTTTTTGTATATTCCTGAGTTTCTTCCATTGCCTCTTTATAGGTCTTCAGAGCTTGAACCGTTTTATTTATTTCTTCCATCTGGTCATTTGCATTTTCCTGAAATTTTTCCAGTTCCACTCTATGTGCTTCTTTTATGTCTCTCACCTGTTTGGCTGCATCTTCCTGTATTTGATTACGAATTTTATTTGTTTCCTCCATTAATATGCTCCTTATTAAGGATTTGAGGTCATTTTCTTGTATTTCCGTTGTATTTGAGCTCTCTGGGTTGTTTTCTTTGGGATAGCTGGAAACTGGAGACGCTGTGTTGTTTTGGGTTTGTTTTTTTTTTTTGCGTATGCTTTTATGCTGTCCTTTAGACATCTTGCTGGCTTTGTTTTCGTTGGGTAGCTTCCTGAGTTGGATGGAGGGAGTCTGATGATAAATGCACTTGTTTTCTCACAATTTCCATAGGTTGGAAGCTCTGATGTTTCTCTGTTGTGGATGGCAGGAGGTTAGCCCTGGCGTTTTGGACTCTCACAGCCAGTGATCCTCAGCTCCCCTGTGCTGTGGGTCCTGCAATCGTTCTGGGTCTCTGGATGAGTGTTGGATCAGGCCAAGGTATCCACAGCCTTCTGGGTTCCCTGCCATGTCCAGCCAGGGACACTAGTCCCAAACCACCATCCGAGCTCAGCTAGAATCACAGGGCCTGAACCGTCTGCCGAGTTTAGCTAGGAACTCTGGGATCAAAATGTACACAGGGTCCAGCCAGAATTTTCGGGCTGGGACTCCGCACCAAGCTCAGCTAGGGGTGTTTGGCCAAACTGCTTGCTGTGGTCAGTTATTGACTCATGCCCGAAACATCCGCGCAGCTCAGCCAGGAATTCTGGATTCAAACTGCACACTGTGTCCAACCAGAGTCTTAGAGCCAGGACTGTGCCAAAAGCTCTACTAGAGACTCTGGGCCCAATCTGTCTGCCAAGCATGGTTAGGGACTCTGGCCCTAGTCTGCACACCGAGCTCCACCCGAGTCTCTGGGGCAGAATTGTGCACTGAGCTCAGCCAGGGACTATGGACCCACACTGCATGCTGAATTCAGCCCGGTACTCCGGGCCTATACTGCGTGCATAGTCTAGCCAGAGTCTTGGGGCGGCCGAGCCTGTGTGCACAGCTCAGGAAGAATCTCTGGGCCTAATCTGCCCGGCAAGTCCAGCTAGGGCCTCTGGGCTGAATCTGCGTGCTGACCTCAGCCTGCGTCATCGCCCTAAAACTGCCCTCTGAGGAGAGCTAGTACCTTGAGTAGAACTGCTTGTTGATGTGCGCTAGCGGCTCTGGTGGGACTGAGCTCTCCGCCCGGCCAGCATCACAGCAGGTGAACTGCGGCTGCGCTGAGATGGTGCCTAGGGTGGAACTGAGCGCTCCGCCCAGCCCGCGTCACAGCAGGTGAACTGCAGCTGCGCTGAGATGGCGCCTTTGGTGGACCTGAGTGCTCTGCTCAGCCTGCGTCACAGCAGGTGAACTGCAGCTGCGCTGAGATGGCGCCTAGGGTGGAACTGAATACTCCACTCAGCCGGTGTCACAGCAGGTGAACTGCGGCTTCGCTGAGATGGCACCTTCGGTGGTCCCGAGCGCTCCGCCCAGCCTACTTCACAGCAGGTGAGCTGTGCCTGCGCTGAGATGGCACCCTTGTTGGACCTGAGCGCTCCACCCAGCCTGCCTCACAGCAGGGGAGCCGTGGCTGCGCTAAGCTGCTGCCCTGGGCAGAATTGCCCGCTGCGCTGAGTCAGCGTCTCCACAGCACTGCGCCCGAGCTGTACCCGGGACTCTGGGGCTGAACTGTCCGCCGAGTCCGGTTTGGGTCACAAAGCACCATGCAACCCAAATCCCGTCCAGTGTCCCCTCTCCCGCAGCAACTCCCACCAGCCACCACACTGACCGCCTCCACTGGAAGGCTCTGAGTTGCAAACCTTAGTCGCTGCTGCTGGTGTCGCTGATGCTGCCTGTGCTGCCGCTGCTCTGATCCGAGAAAATCCGCACTCCTCCCGTGTGAAGGGGCATGCAGGTCCTCCGCACCCCGGTCCTTCCGAACCGTGGAGCACTTCTGCTGCCATGGTTTTGGGATCTTGGTGTTCCTGGCTCAGAAATCTGTGCAATTCCTCGAATTGTTCACAGGAGCCTCCAAACACGGTCCACACTGCTCGCCGCCATCTTGGATCCTGTGTAAGTTTTAGTCTGTGTCTTTTTATTGGAGAATGAGACCATTGATGTTGAGCGATATTAACGACCAGTGACTGTTAAGAGTCTTAATTTTGATGTTGTTTCCAGTCGAGCGTTTGTGTAGTTGTGTTTTTGCCATGGTATAGTTTTCTATTTCCTGAGTAGTTTTGGTTGTAGTGTTACTCTTAAATATTCAGATGGGAAAGATGCCTAACTACTGTAAAGACTTTCCAAATCCAGTTGTTATTAATCATATGATTCAGATTTTCCTCTGTCAGCCTAGACTTTGGATTCTGAGGGTAATGACAAGAAGCTAAATAATAGCTGTCCTGTGGACCTCTACTTCTCTCTCTTCTAATTCCTTTTGATTTTACTCCTGTCCAATTACGTTCTCATTAGAAAATTCTATTATAACTGTGTATTTCTAATTAAAAGGAGATATTAAAAGTCCATGACTGCAGTTACAGAAGAGAAATAGCTAATTTTAAAACTGATTATTGCCATTTCTCAATTATAGGATGGTTTTATGAGCTTTCAACTATGACAATTAGGAGCAAGCCATTAAGATTACTTATTTAAATTAAGATGTAAATAAGTGATGTTTTTAAGTGATCATGTTTGCTTATACTCAGATAGATTGCACGTTTATTGTGACTGTGATAATCCCGAGTGACTTAGAGAAGGTGGCCAAGTATTTATAATCTAGACATTGTGCAACGTGTTAGTGAATTCACACCAAATTTATGGAAAAGGTAGTGATTTATTCTTAAATTCAAGAGGTGGAGTTACTGAGTTCACCACCTGATTTCCACCTCTAACCTCTGCCTACTCTTAGCCCCCTTAGTCTTAGCTCTTGCTTGACTGGCGTGTCTGTAGTTGCTGTGACTTGTAGTCCTCTTGATGTTTCTTATTGTTTCTATTTTGTTTTGGAATAAGCATTTTCACATGCTGTCTTCTGATTGGAGCATTCTTTTCCATTAACTGAAATAACTACTTATTCTGGCTAAAGCTCTCTTGAATTTATTATTCAACTATATATTCATTCTTTTGACCATCAAGGCCCATGTAGCCCAGTGTGTGTGAAGTATGTGGTGAGATATTTTACAGTCATAAACACAACACTCATTTGGCCTCTTGGAATCTGCAGCTTGGCCATAAAATATCTCAACCTTTCTCTTCTGGTGTTCACTGTTAGCTTTGCTCCTGATAACACAAGCCAGTAGATTGATAACTGACATAAAATGTGAAAATGCTTGAGTAATCCCAGACAATCATCTGTTAACCTTAAACTGCCGCTGTCTTCCCATAGTGGAAACAGAAATTTCTGCCTTCACAGCCGCTGCTTGTGAGGAATGAGAATCCTGAGATTTCTAGTAGAGGAGTGAAAATATAGTGTGGAACAGAGATGGATAAACCCAGACACTCACCTGGTCTCTTAAATAAACCAGCTTAAGGATGTCAAGACATTGTGCTCTCACTTTAAGAGGCTGTCATTGCTTTTCCTTTCCTCCACGTTCCCTAGCGGACTCTAAGTTCCTGTTATTGTTTGCTGAAGCAGAATTTAGCACATAGTAGACACTCAGTAAAAATACACACTTAACTGATGAGTGAAGCTGAGAGGCCACTGAAGATGACTGTGAATTCAATGTGTTCCACATGTACAGAGGAGCCTTTGACACAAATTGCCACGGGGGTACTGTTGGGTGGGGTTTTGCATTGCACAATCAACCTTGGAAAGGAACTAATAACATTAGTGTTTGTTAAAGAGTAATTTCTGTTAGTGTGTCCAATTTCAGACATCAAAATATCGTAGCTTTATTTTTAGTGTTTGACGATATATTTGATCATGAAGGAAAGCTACTCTGTTCACACCAGCTTATTATAGGAAGACCATTTGTTTTGTTTTTATAAACCAGAAATAAAGTGAAATTAGAAGACTATACTATTGGATGTAACCTAAGATCCTATTATTTGATAACAAATATCACTTTCCTGATTGAAAAACAATACTAAAAATATCTACCTCTTATATTTGGAGTACAAAATTCCTGTCAACAATAAACTTTCAAGTGGGTTATGTCACCCTTTCTTATTTCTTTCAGAAGTTCTGGGACTTCCTTTCCTTTATTAATAATGTTATTGAAATTTGTTCTATGAGCCAATATTTAGTAAAATAAAACAATATATATTTATATCTGTCTATCTATCTATATCTATCTATCTATATCTATCTGTCTATCTATCTATCTATCTATCTATCTATCTATCTATCTATCTATCTAAAGAATTAAATTCAGGTATAATTGATACTAATGTACAAGAAGCTATAGTCAAGAGATTTAACTGTGCTTGCTTGAACAGATTTCATAAAGAAGTTGACATTTAAGCAGAAAGTTAGAGAGCATTATAAGAAAAGGTAACAGTATATTCCTAAGCATGCATAAAACATCATGGCATGTTTAGAGAACTGCAAATACTTTGGAATAGGGTAAAGGAAAAAGTGTTGTAATGGGGAAACACATCCAACAGGAAAGCCAAAATCTGGTAATCAAAAAAATATTTAAATGAAAAAGGCTTGTGCATAATTCTAAAGAAAGGGAAGAGTTCTAGGAAATGCGTTGGTAGTTATGAGTTGTTTTGTAGCTTTACAATGAATGTTGTAAATGAATGTATGAATGTTCTGATAAATATCTGAAAGATGGACTGACTTGTAGGTATGGGTTTTCTGAGAAATGCTGTCTGAAGCTTGACTTTACAATTAAGACTTTCATCTAACCTGTAACCAAGTAAGCAGTGTGCTTAACTCATTTAAGAATATGTACTGTAGAGGAATTTCAACCCAGCAACATGGCTGCTCTAGCAAGGGTTCACATCCAAAGACTTTCTAGGTCTATGTGATCCAGCTGGCGTGCAGACATGCCCTTAGTACACATCTTTAATATCAAACCATGAAAGTAAGGTTAATTTATAGAAGGAAGCAGGCATGTTTAAAAGTTTAATTGAGGGGCAAACAAAGTAACAAATCAGAGAAACATTTGATAGAATGCTCAACTCTTATAAGAGCAGCACGAGAGAGAGAGGGGGGGAAGAGAGGGAGGGACACACCCACACTCACTCCCCCCCCCCAGAGACAGAGAGGGTGGGGAAGCAGTTTTACTGGGAGAGTTTTACATAGATAGGTTGAAGAAAGAACAAGCTAGACACAGGTGAAGACAAAATGAGTGAGGGAATGAGAAGGAGCCAGAATATCAGAACAGATTCCTAGAGTTTAGTTTGAGGCCAAGCAGACTAATTCAGTGAGAAACTAAGAGAAGCCAGTCTGAATCAGTCAGTCAGCATGGAGAAGCATTTGAGACAGAAGAGCTGTGTCATACCAGCCAGCCAGAGTTCAGTGAGAGCTAGAAAGACTTGGGAATACCTTTAATCTCATCCCCTCACCAAAGGAAATAAAAACAATATTTATAACATACTCACCCAGCTTATATATTGTATTATCGACTTATTCAGAATTAACTGACTTCTAGGGAGACCACTGTAACTAAGTTTACTTTTTTGGCCACCCTGATTTACCATGCTCTCCTGTTTTTTTTTCTTCATGACTCTTCAGTGCCCCTGAGTCAGGTGTGTGCCAAATGTGGTGACCAGGACTAAGACCATGAACTGAGAGCAGTGAGGTGTTGAAAGGAATCCCCTCTCTACTTCTAAAATATGTTGGAGATTGAGTAGTTATAGAGTAACTATATCTGATCGACTTTCTGTGTCGTTGAGTTAGCAAAGCCAGAAAACAATTTTATTCCTTCTGAGACGACTGTAAAAGAATAAAACAGGCATTCCTAATTCCATGTTGTTGCTTTATTTACTGTGCTGTTCAATATAGAAAGGATAGCCTTTGTCTGTATTTCTGCAACTACCCATTAGATTACGTTCTTTTTAGATCAGACCTCTCAGACTAGACCACTCTCCTTTATACCAGACTTCTTTTAGGCAATAGATGAAAACTCTTCTGAATAAGCCCAGCCCATTCTTGGATAAATGCCATAAATAGCGTAGCATTGCCTTTTTGAATAAAATTTATATGCATTGCAAACACTTCATTTTTAGTACACAATTAGTGGATTTTCATTACATTACATGCTTGTGAGACTGAACGTTTCTACAATCCTAAAATCTCTGTACCTGTTTGCTAACAGTTTTCCCTCACCTATTCTCAGCCTCTAGCCACCCCTGATTCACCAGCTATCACAACAGCATCTCTGCTCTGCTCTTTCATATAAATGGAGTCATTCAACAGGTACATTATTTTATTTTGATTAAACTCTTATTACATCATATCTCCCTTACCTTTCTTTCCCTCCAATGCCCGAAAATGTGCTCATTCTTATTTAGCCTATTTTACCTAGCACAATATTCCTGAGATATATTTATGTTAACTAGCTTGTTTCTCTCTATCTCTGAGCAACATGCCATTTGTGTAAATATCTAACAGTGTGTTGATACCTATTTACTACCCGATGAACAACTAGATTGTTTCTGGTTTGTAGTTTTACCCATAAAACTGCTGTGGGTAATCGAATATGAGTCTTCATTCATCCATATGTCTTACATGCTCTCTTCTGAAAATGCAACCAGAATTGAGGTCAAAAGGGAAGCATGTGTCAGACTTTTCTAAAATGAAAGTACTATTTTCGCTGTTTGTCATTACCACACAAGAAGTTTGGTTGTTATGCGTCCTGACACTGCCAGGCACTATCAGCCTTTAGTTGTGGCCGTTCCAGTAGTATTTTGTGAGGATGCATGCTTGCTGAATGACTAATAAAGACGTTAACATCTTAATGTACTAATGTGCTATTCCTCGGCTTTTTGTGAAGTACCTATTAAAGTCTTTGAAGTCATTTGGGAAAACGGATTGCCTTATTTTCCACCTGAGAGAGAAAATAATACATATTATATATGTTATTCCTTGGGGAAATATTTTGTAACTATTGGTTCCTAATATACTTTTTATTTGTAAATCAGTGCATACTAATGACACAGAACAATGAGTGCTCTATGTTTCATACATATGTATATCTGCCTCTTTTTAAAATAATGTCTATTGAAGCAACATTAATAATTTGTTTTTATTTATTAATTTAGAAACACCAGGCTATCTTAGAATAAAGTATGTAGCCCCATCTGGCCTTGAACCTGAATTCAGTTTCCTGTTTCAGCCTCCTAATAGCTGGGTTTATAAGCATGAACCAGTATGTATAACTAAATCAGATAAAAATCTATTTCCTTTTTGTCTTTCATGATCCTACTCTATGTAAGAATGGCCTAGTCAAAGGTTACAAATGTCTTTCATTTAATTTGAGAAGTTTGTAGTTTTAGGTCCTATATTGAAGAGCATGACACATTGTTATACATATATATATATATATTGTTGTGTAGTTATAGTTAAGGTATTTTCTTTGTTTCTTTCCCTTTTCATGATAATTCATGTAGATATTGACTCACTTGTTTTATACAATTCATTTGTACTTTTACATTTTGTCTTAATATTTCCACTTTTAAATGGACGGTTTCTAAAAACATCTCTCTTTGTGTTTAATTTGGTATACTTTTTAAATATGGGAGGAGAAGAGAAAGTAATACAGAGGGAAAGGGAGGAAGAAAAGTAACACTAAAGATGCTTTTAAAAAGCCATGAGGAAACATTATTTTATAAACTTACTTAAAAATACATACATAACATAATACACTCACGTATTAAAATGAATTATCACACAGGGAGTGACAACGCTCTCGCAAGTCTCAGAGCCTATCTAACAAAATCCTTAATTTTAAATTTAAAATGACTAATGAAGACTTCAACACCTTAATGTTCTAATGTGCCATTACTAGGCCTTTTTAAAAAAAAATATCTATTAAAATCTTTAAAGTCATTTGCAAGAAATGGATTGTCATAATCTCTACTTGAAAGAGAAAATAAATATATTATATATAAGCTATACCAGGTACATTATAAACAAGTAGTTCCAGGCACAAGGAATTTTTCTTGCCTAGTTGATGGAAGACTCCCCAAACAATATAGGCTATATGTATTACCCTCGGTGCCTCCCAGAACTTGAAAGTATGACTCAATTGCTGAAGGCACCACATACTTCAGACACAGGACTTGGAAGAATCAACACAGGATGAACTGGAAGCCTCCTTCCTGGGCACTAACTCTCATATTATTATACAAGCTATAAGCCTAGCAACCACAATTTGTTCAGCTTGGCAAGACATCCCCAATGGTGCAATAGTTACACTTTTGTCTTGGGGGTTAATGAACAGTTGCCTAATTGGACTCCAGGCCTTACTTAATAGGAAGGAATTCATGTCCGGTACTGCAAACCTAACCAACTTCCAGTGGCTGAAGAGAACACTCTACCTCTATTTTTCTAAGCCAATGTAATGACTTTACATGACTCTAAAGACTCATTTCTTATGCTGACAAGTAAGTGTGGCTCTCACCCCTCACCAAAGAAGCCTCTTCTTGGAACAATTGGGGGGCTACCACAGAGATCCAAAACTTGTCAAAATGCAGAGATTAAAATGATCATGAGGTGTCCAGGGCAGCTGGCGCATCTACAATGCAGGCTCTCTACTTAGAACTCAGGAAGCATTGAGGAAGAGGGCACAAAGTCATCATAGGAGCAAAAGGACTAGGACTTTTGCTAAGCACTGTCTCCTAGACATGACAGGGATGCTACAAGCATGAACTCTTGACAATTGGGTTGTCTGAAGATGATCTGCATCATGACAACCTCAAATGACAAATCAACCTTAATGGAGGAAATCTCACAAGGTCCCACTCCTAGATGAAGAGCTAAAAACAGTCAATGGCACCTGAAGAAGGCTTAATCAGTATGCTCCAGTTCTGTTGCCCTTGCTTGCATCCTAGGCAGAGGTTATCCAATCGCAAGCAACAAATGTACACAAAAGCAACACCGAATGGACTCATTAGGCAGTGAATGTATTGTATGTGTGTGTGTGAGAGCCTGAGTGTCTCTGTGTGTGTGTCTACTCTATGTATGTGTGTCTATGTCTCTGTCTGACAATAATAATTATAGAGCAAGAGATCATGAATTTGATAGGGAGTTGGAGGGAAATGGTAGGAGTTAGAAGACGGAGGAGTTGAAATGATACATCACTCATAAAAAATATATTTTAGTAAGTATCTAAAAACTTAAAGCCAGGCATGGTGGTGCATGCCTTTATCCCAGTACCCAGGAGGCAGAAGCAGTCAGATTGATGTGAGTTCAAGGCCAGCCTGGTCTACAAAGCGACTCCAGGACAGCCAACGCTACACAGAGAAACCGTGTCTCAAACAAACAAACAAACAAACAAACAAACAAACAAACACCACCACCACCACCACCAACAGTAACAACAACAGCAAATAAACCAAAAACCAGACCCAGCTAAAACAACCCCCACAAAAAGGTGTTCATGTTAATATGATGGCATGCTTTGATATATTAATTTGTTACACTTAAATTTAGTTAATAAATGCGTCTTCAGTGCTAAGTTGATTGTTGAATAAGTGCTCAGTGTTTCAAGCTTTCTAAGTATGAATAGAGTGCAGTCCCCTCCAATTTCATGTTGTGTTTTCCTTCAATCAAAAATACATTTTAAATTGTCTTCTATTTTCTTCTTTGAAATGTGAGTTATTTAGAGTAGAAATACTTAGTTTGTAAATGAGCAACACATCAAGTAATTTTTCTATTGGCAGTTATTCAAATTCTCTTCTGCTACCGTAATATATTGCAGGATTTTAGGTTTATTTGAAGAATTACAAAGGCTTAGTTTATGACAGATTGTAACATACTGTTTGGTGTTCTCTATGCTCATGTGAGCAGGGGATGAGTGGTAGCTGTTGGATAGAATGCTTTGAAAAAATTAAAAAGGATGAGGTATCTGACAACACTCTAATCTGTCCCCTTCTGCATTCTTCTATTTGGTCTATCCATTACTGACATCAACTGCTAGTATTTCCAACTGTGCGGCTTTCTGCATCTACATAAGGTTTACCAATTTTCTGTTTCAAATTTCCATTCATGTCAATATTTTTCAATGTGTGCTTTATTATTTTTTTGTGTGTGTGTGCTTTAATTTTAAATGATATAAAATAATCTTTATGAGGTGAAATGAGATAATTCAATGTATGTATATAATGCTAAAATTTGAGGTTGTGATAAGTATCATTTCTATATCTAACATCTTGTTGTGCTTAGAGCCTTCAACCGGCTCTCTTAAATCTTTATAAAGTATGTAACATATTGTAAGGTATAGGGAGACTGTATACTATGAAACACTACAGCTTGTTCTTTTAGTCTTATTTAATTTTGTTACTCATTGTACAAACCACTCATTTGCCCATGTCTCCCTTCTCTTCTTCCCTAGAAATAACCAGTCCATTTTATTCTTCTTTGAGAGCTATATTTTGGCTTTCACCTAGAAGTAAGATTTTGAAATGTGCTTCTGTATATGTAACAATATTTATTATTATTCAGTATACTTTGTATTAAAATAATATGTTAATTTCAGTTTTTTAAATTTCTTTTACTTTTGAGAGTGTGCTGCTTAAAGGCAGGTGGCTCTCTGTGAGCAAAAGGCCAGAGAGTTCCAGGACAGCCAGGGCTATTACACAGAGAAACCTGTGTTGAAAAAAACAAAAAAAAATTTTAAGATTATATTTCCAATTTTCTCTTTCTTCCCTCCAAACCCCTCCCATTTACCACTCCTTGTTTTTTGTTTTATACTTCAAATTCATGGCCTCTTTCTTCATTAATTATTGTTACATACATATATGCATCTATATGTACACATTTATCTTCCTAAATACATAAATATACTTTGTTGTCTTTATAATACTATCATGGTAATTTTGATGGTGAAAAGCTCCATCTAACACTGTACAAAGAATTTCAATTTTATAAAAAATGTTTTCATGGTATAGCATTTTTGTTGTTACTTTTATCTTACACATATCTCAATATTTAAAAATTTTTTCTTTGGTTAATTTATTCAGATTACAACTCAATTGTTATCCCCTCACTTGTATCCTCCCATTCCTCCCTCCCTCCTGCTTTCACACCATTCCCTTTCCCTAGGTCTGTGACAAAAGGGGACCTCCTTCTCCACCACATGGTCAGAGTCTATCAAGACTAATCTTGGTAGCCTGTTTATCCTTTCTCTGAGTGCCACCAGGCCTCCCCATCAAGAAGAAGTGGTCAAATATGGGGCACCAGAGTTCATGTCAAAGTCAGTCCCCATTCTCCACACAACAGTGGGGAATATGCTGTGCACTGGCTAGATCTGAATAGGAGTTCAATGTTTACCACATGTATTGTCCTTGGTTGGTGCAGTAGTTTGAGCAGAGCCCCCTGGGTCCAGATCTGCCCATCATGATGTTCTTGTAGGTTTCTAGGACCCTCTGTATCCTTCTATTTCCCAATTCTCCCATGCTTCTCTCACCGAGAATCCCAATAGGAAGTTCCCATATCTATCCCAATTTCCTGGCAAGTGAAGACTTTCATGGGACATCTCTTTTGGGCTAGTGTTCAAGTATAAGTGAGTATATACCATGTGAGTCTTTCTGGGTGTGGGTTAAGTCACTCAGGATGATCATTTCTAGTTCCATCTATTTGCCTGCATATATCAGGATTTCCTTGTTTTTAATAGTTGAGTAGGATTCCATAGTGTAAATGTACCACCGTTTCTTCATCTATTCTTTGACTGTGGGACATTTAGGTTGTTTTCAGGTTCTGGCTATTATGAATAAGGCTGCTATGAACATGGTTGAGCATATGTCCTTCTGTGGTGGAGCATTTTCTTGGTATATTCCAAGGCATGGAATAGCTTGGTCTTGAGGAAGCCCTATTCCCAGTTTTCTGAGAAAGTGCCAGATAGATTTCCAAAGTGGTTGTACAAGTTTGCATTCCCACCAGCTATGAAGAAGTGTTCCCCTTTCTCCCCATCTTCGCCAGTATGTGCTGTCACTTGAGTTTTTGATCTTAGCCATTCTGGTAGGTGTAAGATAGAACCTCAGAGTCGGTTTGATTTGCATTTCTCTGATGACTAAAGATGTTGAGCATTTCTTTAAGTGTTTCTCAGCCATTCGATATTCCTCTGTTGAGAATTCTCCGTTTAATTCTGAGCCCAATTTCTTGATTGGGTTATTTGGTTTGGGGTGTTTAATTTCTTGAGGTCTTTATATTTTGAATATTAGACCTTTGTCAGATATAGGGTTGGTAAAGATCAATTCCCAGTCTATAGGCTGTTGCTTTGCTTTGTTGACAGTGTCTCCTGCCTTACAGAAGGTTCTCAGCCTCATGAGGTCCCATTTAATAATTGTTCACCTTAAGGCCTGGGCTGTTGTTGTTCTGCTCAGCAATTTGTCTCCTGTGCCAATGTGTTCCATGCTCTTCCCCACTTTTTATTCTAACCTATTCAGTGTCTATGGTTTTATATTGAGGTCTTTAAAAAATTTTTTTAATTAATTTATTCTTGTTACGTATCAATGGTTATCCTATCCCTTGTATCCTCCAATCTTCCCTCCTTCCCATTTTCCCCTTATTCCTCTCCCCTATGACTGCTCCTGAGGGGGATTTCCTTCCCCTATATATGCTCATAGGGCATCAAGTCTCTTCTTGGTAACCTGCTGTCCTTCCTCTGAGTGCCACCAGGTCTCCCCCTCCAGGGGACATGGTCAAATATGAGGCACCAGAGTTCGTGTGAAAGTCATACCCCACTCTCCACTCAACTGTGGAGAATGTTCTGTCCATTGGCTACATCTGGGTAGGGGTTTAAAGTTTATCGCCTGTATTGTCCTTGGCTGGTGCCTTAGTTTGAGCGGGACCCCTGGACCCAAATCTGCCTATCATAATGTTCTACTTGTAGGTTTCTAGGATCCACTGCATCCTTCTACTTTGCTATTCTCCCATGCTTCTCTCATCTAGAGTCCCAATAGGATGTCCTCCCCTCTGTCCCAGCTTCCTGGTAAGTGAAGGCTTTCATGGGACATGCTCCTTGGGTTAGTATGCAGATATAAGTGAGTATATCCCATTTGAGTCTTTCTGCTTCTGGGTTAACTCACTCATTATGATCATTTCTAGTTCAATCCATTTGTCCACAAATTTTGGGAATTCCTTGTTTTTAATAGCTGAGTAGTATTCCATAGTGTATATGTACCACAGTTTCTTTATCCATTCTTCTACTGAGGGACACTTAGGCTGCTTCCATGTTCTGGCTATTATGAATAAGGCTGATATGAACATGGTTGAGCAAATGTTCTTGTTGTGTGCTGGAGCATCTTCTGGGTATATTCCAAGGAGTGCAATAGGTGGGTCTTGAGGAAGCCCTATTCTCAGTTTTCTGAGATAGCACCAGATAGATTTCCAAAGTGGTTGTACTAGTTTGCATTCCCACCAGCAATGAAGGAGTGTTCCTCTCTCTCCACATCCTCGCCAGCATGTGGTGTTGCTTGAATTTTTGATTTTAGCCATTCTGATGGGTGTAAGATGGAATCTCAGAGTTGTTTTGATTTGCATTTCCCTGATGACTTAGGAGGTTGAGCATTTCTTTAAGTGTTTCTCAGCCATTTGATAATCCTCTGTTGAGAATTCTCTGTTTAGTTCCAAGCCCCATTTCTCAATTGGGTTATTTGGTTTGGTGGTGTTTAATTTCTTGAGTTCTTTATATATTTTGGATATTAGACCTTTGTCAGATGTAGGGTTGGTGAAGATCTTTTCCCAGTCTGTGGGCTGTCGCTTTGTTCTCTTGACAGTGTCTCTTGCCTTACAGAAGCTTCTTAGCCTCATGAGGTGTCATTTATTAATTGTTGACCTTAAGGCCTGGGCTGTTGGTGTTCTGGTCAGGAAGTTGTCTCCTGTGCCAATATATTCCAGGCTCTTCCCCACTTTTTCTTCTAACTGACTTAGTGTCTCTAGTTTTATGTTGAGGTCTTTGATCCACTTGGATTTGAGTTTTGTGCAAGGTGACAAATATGGGTCCAGTTTCATTTTTTTACACATAGACATCCAGTTAGACCAGCACCATTTGTTGAAGATGTTATCCTTTTTCCATTGAATGGATTTGGCTTCTTTGTCAAAAATCAAGTGACCATTTGTGTGTGGATTCATATCTGGGTCTTTGATTCGATTCCACTGATCAACCAGCCTGTTGCTGTGCCAGTACCATGCTGTTTTAATTTCTATTGCTTTATAGTACAGTTTGAGATCAGGTATGGAGATTCCTCCAGAGGATCTTTTATTGGTCAAGATTGTTTTAGCTATTCTGGGTTTTTTGTTTTTCCATATGAAGTTCAGAATTGAACTTTCAATGTCTTATTTTGAGGTCTTTAATCCACTTGGACTTGAGTTTTGTGAACAGTGATAAATGTGGGTCCAATTGCAATTTTCTACATGTAGACATCCAGTTAGACCAGCACCATTTGTTGAAGATGCTATTTTTTCCATTGAATGGATTTGGCTTTTTTGTCAAAAATCAAGTGTCCATATGTATGTGGATTTATTGCTTGGTCTTTGATTGGATTCCATTGATCAACCAATGTATTGCAATGACAGTACCATGCTGTTTTAATTACTGTTGCTCTATAGTACAGCTTGAGATCAGGTATGGAGATTCCTCTGGAGGATCTTTTATTTTACAGGATGGTTTAGTCATTCTGTTTTTTTACATATGAAGTTGAGAATTGATCTTTCAATGTCTTAAAAAAATTGTGTATGTATTTTTTTATTATTAATTTATTCTTGTTACATCTCAGTGGTTATCCCATCCCTTGTATCCTCCCATTCTTCCCTCCTTCCCATTTTCCCCTTATTCCCCTCCCCTATGTCTGTTCCTGAGGGGGATTACCTCTCCCTGTATATGCTCATAGGGTATAAAGTCTCTTCTAGGTAACCTGCTGTCCTTCCTCTGAGTGCCACCAGGTCTCCCCCTCCAGGGGACATGGTCAAATGTGAGGCACTAGAGTACGTGAGAAAGTCATATTCCACTCTCAACTCAAGTGAGACTCTTCTGACCATTGGCTAGTGTATGTATTTTGATAGGGATTGCAATGAATCTCTAAATTGCTTTTGGTAAGATGGTAATTTTTGCTGTGTTAATTCTCCTGATTCATAAACAAGGGAGATCTTTCCATCTTCTGATGTCCTTTTCAATCTCTTTCTTCAGAGATTTTCAGTGTTTTTCAAACAAGTCTTCCACTTGTTTGGTTAGAATTACTCCTAGATATTTTATGTTGCTTGTGGCTATCATGAAGTATGTAGTTCCCTTACTTTCTTCCTCTGTATTATTGTCATTTGTGTATAGGAAGTCTACTGCCTTTTTAAAGTTAATTTTGTATCCATCCATTTTGCTGAATGTGTTTATCAGCTGTAGGAGTTCTCTGGTGGAATTTTGGGAGTCACTTATTTAAACTATCATATCTTCTGTGAATAGGAATAATTTGACTTCCTCCTTTCCCATTTGGATCACCTTGATCTCCTTTTGTTGTCTTATTGCTCTGGCTACAACTTCAAGAATTATATTGAAGAGATATGGAGAAACTGGGCAGCCTTGCCTGGTCCCCCATTTTAGAGGAATTTCCTTGTGTTTTTCTCCATTTAGTTTGATGTTGGGTATTGGCTTGCTGTATTGGCCTTTATTATGTTTAGTAATGTACCTTGTATCCCTGATCTCTCCAAGACTTTAAACATGAATGGGTGTTCGATTTTGCCAAATGCCTTTTCTGCATCTAAGGAGACGATCACATATCTCAATGTTTAAAGTCTACTTCTTTTCTTTTGTTTTTCTTTTTGAAGGATTCAGGAAAAAATCCATTGACTGGTATATGACAGACAAACACTCTAATAAACTGTGTATACATGGTTTATCCACAATAATGTCAGTTTCTTGTAGGTCAAAAGTAGGTGCGCTTTGCTTTAAACCTAATCTAATAATCTCTACATTTTGGAGAATGTTTAGACCATTTACAACTAGTGAAAATACCAATATAGTTGCTTTTAAAGAATAACCTTGATGTTTATTTTTAATTTGTTCATATTTCTACACCATATTTGACTGTCTCTTCCTTTAAATTAGTTAATGCTTTTGTTTTACATTAACTTTACCTTTTTAATATTAACTTACTATACTTATTCAATTTAGGTAAATAACAAGAGTTCTTTAAATAGTTAAGTGGCTTCTTCAGGGCTTCTAATAAACTCCCATTTACTGGTAACACTTTAAGTTTAAATAATATTATTCCAGTTCGTATGTATTGTAAGGACTTTAAAAACACAGTAAGCTTGTCTTTCTTTTCTTATTTTGAAGTCTATTTTATTAAACATCCTGCTTCTACACTCTATATGTCATCACAACTGCTTTTAAACACTCAATTATTTGGTAAACTTGTTATAGAAGTTAGTAAAGATGTATTTTACAGTTACCTAAATTCCAGGGTTTCCATTAACTTTCTATCTTACTTTGACACAGCTACTTATTTCTGAGTGATTTTTAATTAGTTGCTTTTACGTCTCCCTGGATCTTGGTCATTTATTGGAAGTACAAGCTTATAATTTGTATCAAATATGTAAAATATACTAGGTATATTTCTTCAAAGGACTTTGCCTATCCCACCTTTTTCCTCTTCTTTTTCTGGGGTTTCAATATAGAGTTGATACAGGCCTGTAGGCTACTATGACTGCTACATCATCTTGGATAATCTATGTGATGCTTTGACACTCTCTGCTATTTTCTTCTGTCCTTTTTCTTATTCCTACTTGATGCATTTTTTAAAAGCTCAAATTATATCTGGCTATATTTAACATATTTTATTATGCTCATTTCTTCATATGTTTTGCTTAGTTAATCCATATATTCATCCTTCCCTTTATACACATAGGGTATTGTCATAGTAACGTCAATGCCTTTGTCAGTTACTCTACCATATTGTTATCATAGCATCTATTTCTACTCAGTGTTTTTCCTCTGTTATGTGATTTGTTTTCTGACTTGGTAATTTTTATTAAATACTAGGCTTTCTTAAAATTTATATTTTCAGAATTAAATTTAGTTCCAGCATTTAAACGGTGCTGGGCTTTACTTAAGCAATGTTTACTTGCTTTTAGTCTTGCATCTTCAGGGACTATTTATGAGATTTGTTAGAGAGTAGGCTTGCTTTTTTGTTTCTTTATTTCTTTAGTTATTTCAAGACAGGATTTCTCTGTGTAGCTTTGACTATCCTGCAACTTACTCTGTAAATCAGGCCGGCTTCAAACTTAGAGAGATCTGCCTGGCTCCACCTCCCAAGGTCTGGGATTAAAATTGTGCACCATCATGCATGGTGCAAACTATTTTTAAGTCGCATACTGCAGAGAGTTTCTGTGCATGCTACGATGGGGTTTGGTTATTGTCTTCTCAAGTTAGTGCTTTATTAATTTTGGTTTTTCCAAATGTGAGTGCAGTTCCCATGCGTATCCAACCTTCTCACCAAGCTCTGCTGGCTGAGCAAACACATTGATCAATTTACTTGTTCACATAAGCTACCTTTCAATTAAAAGAATTTTTGTTTGCTATGTATATAAAATTTTTATAGAATTATTCACTGATTAAGTTGCAAAATGTTTATAAGCTTGCGGGATATAGTTTTGGCTGCATTCGGAAGCAACTAATTCAATGTAATTCAGAAGTACCATTTGTTTTAATGTAGGATATCAATATACCTAGGAAGCTATGAGAGATTAGAAAGAACATTCATCTTCAAAGCAGAGAATCTGAAGCTGAGTTCGGATTCCCTCATTCTTGCCTGAACAAGCATGAGCGAGCAAGTTATGAATGGCTTTCAGAGGTAAGCAAACTGTGGCCTGAGGACCTGCCATCTGTTTCATGACTATAGCGTTCCTGGAACGCAACCACATTCATTAGCTTAAGCATTGCCCGCAGCAGCTTTCACACTGCAGCAACTGAGCAGAGCAGTTGAGGTAGTTTGAATGGCCCACAAAGTCTAAAATTGTTACTTTCCATTTGTCCAGAAATTTCAGAAATTCCTTGAACTAGAAATGATCGTAATGAGTGGGTTAACCCAGAAGCAGAAAGATTCAAATGGTATATACTCACTTATATCTGGACACTAGGCCAAGGGGTCTATCCCATGAATGTCTTCACTTACCAGGAAAGTGGGACAGAGGGGAGGACATCCTATTGGGACTCTAGATGAGAGAAGCATGGGAGAATAGCAAAGTAGAAGGATCCAGAGGGTTCTAGAAACCTATAAGAAGAACAGTATGATGGGCAGATCTGGGCCCAGGGGTTCTGCTCAAACTATGGCACCAGCCAAGGACAAGACATGCAGTAAATTTCGAACCCCTATCCAGATCTACCCAATGGAGTGGAGTCTGACTTTCACACGAACTCTGGTGCCCCATATTTGACCACATCCCCTGCATGGGGAGGCCTGGTGGCACTCAGAGAAAGGACAGCAGGCTACCAAGGAGAGAGACTTGATACCCTATGAGCATATACAGGGGGAGGAGGTCCCCCTCAGTCACAGTCATAGGGGAGGGGAGTAAGGGGAAAATGGGAGGGAAGGAGGTAGGGAGAAATGGGAGGATACAAGGGAGGGGATAAACATTGAAATGTAATTGAATAAATTAATAAAATATATTTAAAAAGTGTTACTTTCCAGTCTTTAATCGAAAAGGTTTTCTGAGTGCAGCAACAGAATCTCAAATTATTTATTTGGAAAACCAGGAATGATAATCCTCACACCATTGCTATTTATTGCTTTAAGATTCATGTTGTGATATATATATATATATATATATATATATATATATATATATGGAATCTTTTTTATTAGTTTTCTTTTTCATATATACATTTATATTATTACAAATATATACAGTAAACTGCCTATAGCAGAGGAACCAGGAAACAATCAGGAATTATATGAATGTTACATTCATAGTGTTTTGCCTATTTGTATTAGGCAGCCTTGAAGAAAACATATTTCCTGTCTTGGTGCACCCAAAATTCTGAATGTAAATCAGTATCTATCATAACTCATTTTTATCAACTTAAAACATCTATCTAGACCTAAAAGCATCTTAACCTCTAAACAACTAAGCTTAGTTGTAAAACTAAACTATCTGGTCTTCAACCCCATCAGAGACTTGAGAAGGAATAAAAATTGGTGACCTACCTGAGTAAACAGGAAGTGCAGGTTAGCAGCTTCCAAAGTGAAAAAACAAACAAACAAACCAAATCCAAAAAACAACAGAGACAGATTACTGCCTGAACAGTGACCCAAAACTCTATATAACATTGGAGCATGATCTTCAGCCTTCTGGCCCAATATATCTGACAGACATATTTGTGAGGCAGGAACTATTGAGGATTTGCTTACCCTGTCTTGGCAGAGTTTGGTCATCTACTCTGCCAGCATCCAAGCTTGCCCATTTTTAGGCAGAATTCTGTTTGTGGCAGAAACTAGGACATTTTTCCCAGTGGTTTGTTTGCCACATTTTGAAGCCATCTCCATAAGGAGGTTCTTTGATGTTCATCATCCTCTTTGAGGCAGGCTGGGTGTTGCCAGGAGTTAACCTGTCTTATTGTCAAAGAATCTTTAAAATAATAAAAACATCTTTAAATGCTATATTCTGTAGGTCTCTGAGGTTTTTGAAGGCCTTATCTAACTATTTTACCTTATCTAACTATAGAATCATATCTATCTGTTATACCTAGGATGTATATTCTTATGATAAAAATATACTAGTAATTGACATGGCCATGAATTGATCAACTAACAATTAACTTTTATTACTTAATTATCCTAAGCAGCCTGTAATATCACTTTATCACTTTCAAAGTATTGGAAGTAAACCTTGTGTTATAGTTGAGTTATACTGGAACAGGACTTCATATTAGAGCAGAAATATATATATATATATATATATATATATATATATATATATATATTGTGTGAAGAATAATCTTATATTTGAATTCCATAGCAATGTATCAAAATTAAACTTAATTTGCATCAATATACAAAATTATACCCTAGTGAATTAAAAATAACCTTGTGAGTAACAATTACAGCACTAAGTTGAGGAGTACACTCACTAATCTACTTTTTGTCCTATCATCCCTATATATTTCTTTATTCTCACTTCTTTCTTTTCAATCCCTATCTCAAAATCTAAGAAAGAAAGAAAGGAAATGAGAGACATCCCTGAGTCCAACCTTGTTTTCTCTCTGAATAAGACCAATAATAACTTATAACCAACTCCAAATGAAAATAAACATCTATAGCCCAAGAAAGTATTCAAAAAACCTCCCCATCCCTCCATTAAGGGAATTAGGGAGTTGTTCTCTTAAGGTTTCTTCTGAATAATTTGGGATGAATAATATTTTTGTAGGGTCCCAAATAAAATTGAGGAAAACGGTTAAACAATCTAGGAATAGCATTTGTGGTCCAGTTTCTAAATGTTGAGAAATTCCAGACTTAATTAAAGTCCTTGTGGGACAGTCTGAATTGCTGGACCAATTGGGATAGGAAGCGTTCTTTGAAGCTGTCCTGGGAGCTGTCCTGTTGTGATGAGAAACAGCAACTGAAATATTTGGTGCTGGAGCATGAAAGATTATGTGTGAAATCTTCAGAGCTGTGCCTGGCTTATGACCATTGCCAAAGGCTTGTTAAAGTTTCTTCAAAAGTTCCACACTCCTCCTAATGGCTTAAAGAATAAGCTATTTTTATTAACCTTATTTGTACAAGGTGAAACAATTATAATTTAAAAAGGCTTTATATTTATTTCTTAAAAAAACACACTGCTATTTGCTTAGTCATCACAACTTTGCCAAACAATATGACCTTTATGTCTCTTTGTCATAAATAATTAAGTAACAATAGATAGTTTTTAAAAAATGTAGCAGCATAAGCTCCACAGACCATATCATTAAAAGGAAGGTGGACTATTTCTGAGCTTGTAAATGATCCATACTCTAATTTTCTTTATGTAGCACATAATAGAAAAGCTTGTGATACAAATTAATTTTACTGATTTCATTTGATTATGTTAAAAATGTTCTAATTATTTTATGTATTTGATATTTAAAAGTAATTTGAATATGATAAATGAAGAAATAACTTTAAAACTAAGATTAGTCAAAATCCTCTACATAAAGGATTGTTCCGGCACTTGCTTGCTAGAATTCTTTGCTACTGATGGGGATTATGACAAATTAACATGAAGGGAGCCAGTCCCCAGGAGGTACTTCCTTTTTTTTTTTTTTTGTAGAATTTCTTTTATGATATTTTACTCTGCTGGAGCCATCAGCCTATATTGAAGTAAACCATGAGAACATTATTGAACATATCCTATCTAATCTTTGTGCAGTAAATGACTGTACTTAGACTAAAAAATTGCTGTGTCTATGTGATGGGTGATGTACTTGGAATAACTGATGAGGTTTACACCTTCTGCTGAACCTGGTAGAACATTCTGAGACAAACTATTCTTAGAGGGGTTATGATTTGCATTTTAGCATTATTCCTATTTTTGTCTTTATGACTTTCTTGCTTTTGTTTTGCATTTATTTATGCTTTCTAAGTGTTTTGTGTAATGTAGTAAGACACATTCATTCTTTTCTGGAACAAGACTGCATATAAGCAGATAGGAACTAGAGGAACAAGTAGGTAGGTAATTTCCTTTAAAGTCCTTATATGCCTGTTTTATTCTCTTCTGAAATAACAGGTAAATAACACAACATCAAGCTCAGTTTACCATGTTATAAATCTTAACATTTAAAAATATTTACTAGTCTAGTTGTTAGTATGAGACAATATTGTTAAAACAAATCTATTGCTTTCAAAGT
Source organism: Acomys percivali (assembly GCA_907169655.1). NCBI lineage: Eukaryota > Metazoa > Chordata > Mammalia > Rodentia > Muridae > Acomys > Acomys percivali. The sequence continues at coordinate 73,613,641 of OU015748.1, read as the reverse complement.
GAGCCTCTAATGTATATATATATCAATTACCTTTCATTTATTTTGGAAATACTATAAATTCAAGTTATTTTATTAATATCATACATAAAATCAATTCAAAATCCAATGTTCAGTGTAGACGGAAGAAAGTTGTGATGCGAAGTGGTTAAAAAACATTTTGAAAATAAAAGACACTTCTGTACAGATTTCCACAGTGGCTGCCACCAATGAGATTTCCTCTTTACCTCCCCTCCCCCATCCTCATCAGTATTTCTTATTTGTTTTCTTAATCTGAGTTATTCTGACTCGAGGATGAGATGGAATCTCAAAGTAGTTTTAATTTATTTTTCTCTGATCTCTTCACATGAATATCTCATGTAATAAAGATGCGAAATAGTTATTAATCTTATTTACTCCTTCCCAAATGTTTGCAGAGCCACCCTCTTTCCTTATTTATCCAACTCTATGTGCTTTTCTTTTCTACATGAAGACCAATTTGTGTTGCCTAAATATTCTTGGATGTGTGGTCATCCACTGGACTGGACCATGGTTGATTTACCAGTGGCTACTCTCTTGGAGACCCACCCCCACTCCCAGCAGCTAAAAATTGTCAATAGCTCTATGGCAAAGAGTAGAGTTTTTGTGTTCAACTCCCATTTCCATGCTGGGAATTGCCCTGACTTGGGCTTGCACAGGTCATGTGTAGGCTGTCCCAACCACTGTGAGGTTATACATGCAGCTGCTCCACTGTGTCCAAAGACATTTCCTTGTAGTCACCAACAGTCTCTCACTCTTGCATTCTTTCTGCCCCACTTTACACAATGATCTCTGAAGAGGGGGTGCAGTATATGTGTTCTGTTTAGGCTGAGTGGTCTATACTTTCATATTTTCTGCACTTTGAGCAGTTGCTGGTCTCTGCAACTAGATACTTCTAACTTAAGGGTTTAGGGATGCATTGATCTATGGGTACAGTGGTAAGTCACTAGACTCAGTTTAATACTATGATAACAGTAGTAGGTTCTTCCTTATGGTGTATGACCTGTGTAGCCATAGAATAAATATTTGTGATCTGTAATTAAGCTTTTTATGACAGATTTAGGTGATCATAATTAGTTATTCCGTACTTTGAGTGTTAGGCAGAAGGATCTTAATTTGAGGCAACCTAGGATTGAATTGTAGCTTAATTGGAACAAGAACAAGTCTCTGGTTCCAAGCCCAGAACCTCTAATAAATAAATAAATAAATAAATAAATATATAAATAAATAAATATCTAAAAAGTATGCAAGCCAATATACAAAATATATTTTCATATATCAAAGATCCTGTATCATTTCATTAAACTAAGTATTTGTTCAGTCATGACCATGCCAAATGCTTTTCTCAGCACTCTAGATATAGCAAGGAACAAGACAAATTGCCTTCTTTGTAATACTTTTGAAAGAAAATTCATCAAACTGGATAATTTTAGAATTAAAAATAGAACAAATCCATGGTAATATCTTTCTGGTCATGATCTATGACATTTGATGCTATACATTTGTAGTATTGTCACAGGGAACTGCTGCTGATAGAGGTGAATCAAAGCTCTGTTATCTGATTTCAAAGAGAAGGTGAGGGTTAAAGGTTAATGGCATTTGATGCACTGTTGGCGTCCATCCTCTAAGAGCCACTGGCCTACACATGATGGCTTTCCCTTAAGTGGAAGGCTCACTCTTCTGTGGGTGATGACTATAGCAGAACCACATGGAAAGTTAAAAATGGTGGCACGACTAAGCACACACTGGAAAAGGTAAAGGCTAAGGAAGGCTATAAAGAAGTAGTTAAGGTGGACATCAGAGCTGGAAACGAGTCAACAGGAGTTACAGATTATCAGAGGAAAAAAGATAACAGAATTGGCATTAGAAATATTCTGTCTCCTATTAGAGTAGAACATGTTTTATTTGCATCTTACCTAGTGTTTTATGCCTTTTTCCATTTGCCCAACATGCTTGTCTGTGGGAATGTTTTTTAACATTCAAAGTAAGACATTATCTTCTCCTGAAGTATGGCCTGAGATCCTATGTTGAATGAAATACCCATGGTTCTCTAGATTAACATAAATGATAGAATGAGTATAAAAATGTATGTATGTATGGTGTATGTATATATATACTCATACATATATATGAGTATATACATATATATGCATATATATACATACATGCACACACAAACATATATGTATATATACATACATAAATTCTCACTTAAGTCACTTCAAACGACTTAATTAAGAAAATCCCTAACTGGTGTACCTAGTCACTTAGGTTTTTGTTAGTTTGATATGTAGTCAAATGGACAACTAAGAGTTGCCATCACATCATACTTGCTTTCAAAATATTAACTACAATATTTTCCTTTGACAGACCTCTGCCCTTTATTAGACAATGAAGTTTTTTGACAGCGTGGCTTATATCTTGTTTTTTTCTTTTTAGCAGCATTTATACTGTTGAGATTATTTATTATGTTAAGCTAAACTGAGTTGAGTTGGGCAGGCAACAAACTCCAGGGAGCACAAAGGTACTATATTTACCTTGGATCATTCACTCAAGTGCTCCCAGAACCTGGCAGATAAGATAAATGATGTATGACGTGTGCTTTAAGCAGAGAAATATTCTTATCTAGCCAATTGTTATCATGTGGGAATCTCCATTCTGCAAATTCAAGATTTTGGAGAAGCTATGATGATGATGGCAGTGATGTATGTTTGTGTGTATAAAATTACCTTAGATGTTAGTGGAACTAAATTCAATATAACAGATTGTTTTGGGCAGAAAAAATTTCTGATTCCAATTTTGAAACTTGTTTTATCTCTGGAATGCAACTTCTACCAGGGTAGTTCACCAAAAAAATGGAAAGACATCAAAATATCACCTGGAAGGAAGGAAAAAAAGAGAGAAAAATC
>OU015748.1:73588849-73610203 GCA_907169655.1 Acomys percivali | reverse complement strand
TGTGTGTGTGTGTGTGTGTGTGTGTGTGTGTGTGTGTGTGTGTGTGTGTATTTAGATGGCTTGGCATGGAGTTCATTGGTATACCACTTACAAAGTTCTGCGTTCAATTCCATCACTGCAAAAAATTTAAATATAATTTTTCTAAAAGAACGCCATAGAAAGGGATGTTGACGTATCACAATAGATTTCCAAGGGGGCTGTGCAGAAGGAACAGCAAAAGCTCTAGAACTCATGGAATATGGCCACCAGTTAGCATCCCCATGATGGGTGTTTCTTGGTGAGGCATAACCGCGAGAACTCTGTGTCCTGAGGACTTCATGCAGTTATGAAGCATATCTCTGCTTGTTACCCTTGTGGTCCTCATAATCCTCCTAATATCTGAGTTGTGTGAGTACCATAAGGAGTCTTCCAGCCCCCTCACTGGGCACTATCATTGGCACTCACAATAACAATGTTTGATCTCTTTCAGGCATTGCTGCTGCAGCAGATTAATGATTCAACCACCACCTTCAAAAAGAACCTGCAGATGCAGATTGCTAACAGTGACCCTTAGAAAGAATTTGGAAAAATAGATTCTTCAACAAGGTTAGTTAGGTAAAGATGTTTTTGCTAGTGGCTCTGATGCAGAAAATCTTAAGGAACAATTTGAAGTTAAGTAAAAGTACACTCTTAAGAGTAAAGCTAGGGACTTTTTGAGGTTGGTGAGCAAAGACAACACCCCAGTTAGCACCAGCTGAAGTGACTCTCTCACTGAAGGTGGACTATGATATTCTGGTGCCCGAACAGCTGGTCCTCCATAACCTTTGCCTGTCTTTCCATTCATCTCTCCAATTTGCATTTATTTGTAAATATTTATCATTATAACACATACATAAACGTGATAGTAAAACACGGTCAAATACTTGTAAAACTAGACACGGTCATCTGTTCTATCTTGTCTTGTCTGCTTAGCTGTTGGATGATGCGTAGTAGGTCTGCAGTCTGCAAAACAAGGCTATAGGCAGCACCTATTTATTGCCTAATATAGAAGTAATGGGTTGCATAAGGATAAAGCTCAGGAAAGACATTGCCTTTATTTGCTGGGATATTAGGATCCTTAATATTGATTGTATCAAGAAACATCCAGGCAATTAATAATGTGAGCCTCAGTGTATCTGTAGCAGTGTTTTTAAAAGACTGTTAGCTCAAGATTGCCCTTACATAATGAGGAGTTATAACCATGGATGACTTAAAACTTGAGTAGATTATTGGGGAGCTTTGGAACTCGAAGGCTGCACTTGTTCTAGGAAGTGGTTTGCTGGTGAAATGTATTTTGGGGATAGACTGTTCCTTGCCCAGCTTCTCTCTATCGCTCACTCTGCTTCCCGCCCAACAAGAGGTGAACAGCCTCTTCTTCTCCATGCTCCTCTCTCCACTGTGTTCTGCATCAACCTGGGCACAGAAGCAACAAACCCAGCCAGGAAAAATGGAAACTCTGGAAGCCATGAACGAAGCCTTCCCTTTAAAATTTTTTTGACAAGTCACAATGATGATAAAACTGGCTAACGTGTTACTAGGGTTTGAGTGATGGTGTTAAGTATGGAAGGAAGAGTAGTAGAAGTTGACATGCCAGAACTTTGTAGAAAAGAAGAAATGAGGGGAGGATGGGAACAAAAAGAAAGAAAGCAATAATATTGCTCTGTGATTATAGATCAGCATTCCTGCTCAGCCTTCATGAGAGAAGTTTCATCCTGTGGTAGACGGAAACAAATCCAGAGGCCTACATGTGGACAAAGTGTGGAGAGTGAGAGATCTACTCAGCTTTAAATGGGGTGTCTCCATCAAATCCCTCCCCACAGGGCTCAGAGGACTCTGCAGAAGCGGCAGGCAGATTTTAAGAGCCAATGTGGATGAAAGACATGGAGAAAGCAAGGCCTTCTGGGTACAAGAGGGCATGTAAACTCACAGAGATTGTAGCGGTGTGCACAGGGCCTGCACTAAGACATGTGGGGTCCCATTGCTAAGAGGTGAGGTAGATACAAGTCCTCATGCCGAAGCCAGAAGCGACCTCCAGTTGATGACTGCTGACAAATGAAAAAAAAGTTTTCTATAACAAGGTCTTTCTGGTTATACAAAATATACCCCATGCCCAGCAGTAGATGTTAAATAAAATGAGATCAATGGTACTTTTGGAGGTGTTTTTGTCTTATAATACTTTTTCCAGACTTAAAAATAAAATTCTATAGGTCTTTTGCTTGCTTGTATATCAAGATTTCTGATCTTGTCTCATTACAGAATCTCTCTCTCTCTCTCTCTCTCTCTCTCTCTCTCTCTCTCTCTCTCTGTGTGTGTGTGTGTGTGTGTGTGTGTGTGTGTGTGTGTGTGTGTGTGTGGTGTCTACATTTATATGTGTTTACTGTGCTCTTCCTCTGGCTCTTATTTGTCATTTGTTTTGTGCTATTCAGGTTTGCTTGTTTTTTAAAATCTTGTTTATTTATTTTTGAGTACTTTATTTTCTAATGAGAGAGAACCAAACTGCGTGTGGAATTGGGTAGGGAGGGAGGAAATAGGAGTAGTTGGTGGAAGAAAAAACATAATAAGAGTACATTGTAGGAATTGGGTCTCTGACTCACTTGTAAGTTTCTAGACCTCTGTGTACCTCAGCAACCTCCTCCTATACCAAAGACTTGGTGGCAGTACCTCTCTTAAATCATTGTCTTTTGTTGGAGTTTAGCTCTGGATTTATTGTGGTGCTTGTTTTCTGACTCCATTCAATGCAATGCCATTTTCTGATCACCTCTTTAGGATGAAGCCTTATAAAAACACCGTTAGAAAAGAAAACCTAGAACTGATATTGATCCTTCCTCTTCCTTGACAGTATACTAAACAATCTCAACCACAAATGTGATACTATCATTTTCCAAATTTCTTCATAGTACAATTATCAGATCTAGTAAAAGTATTTAAAATTGTTTTCTAACTTTGTGAAAAGAAGATGTCAAATATAATTCTTGTATTCCTTGGTGATTTATGTTTTCATTTAGAATTATGCATAGAATAATATTACAGAGTTATCCATATCTAAATGTATAGATTTATTTGGTAGTACTTTGTGATTTATATTTGTATATTTTTATTACAATACCACAGATTATTTGCTGATTTTACTTTAATTTTCATTTTTTGTAGATTTTTGTTACTCTCAAATTTTGCTGTAAACATGTGTGTGCAGATGCCCTGGTGGGAACATTCAGGGGCTTCTGTCAGGTATAGGCCTAAAGAGCTTGTGGATCATGGAGTCTGCATATGATCCCTATATGATAAGGTCAGAAAGATGCCCCAGATTGTAATACAATCAAGTTGATTAGTGGGTCACAGTATAAGATGGGAGTTTACCATCTGCTTCATTGCTGATAACCTTATTCTTACTCCATTTGCTGAATAGTCTTTTTCTGTAAATGATTTGACATATAAACTTTGGCATATATAAAAACCCCATACTTGTATTTGTTTATAAATTTTATATACCAATGGCCAATTTTTTTCTGTATCCACATGCACCAGGACCCAATTGCTAAAACTTTAAAATGAGCCTAAATGCCTAAATATTTGGTAGCATCATGGTGCTTTAGCCTCCTTATGTTTCATGTCAATTTTAAAATAAAATTTTATTACATGAATATGTAGAACTATTGAATTTCCTTAAATATCATTCAGTGAAGAGCATAAATCCTCAAGATGGCTTCCATATAATTTATCAAAGCTCAATTTTATATCTTAGATTTTTATTGTTGCTCTTTTAATAAAACTTCTTTTTAAATAACATTCTAAATTATTCTTTTTGGACAGGAATGAGTTTCATGTTAATAATGTCTCTTGTTGTTTTAAATTTTCAGTATATTCCTCTCAACTCCTCATGTAAGGAAAATATTGTCTGAAAATGATATTGCACTTTTTCATTTGAAATACTTGCTATCTTAATATATATTTCTTTAAGATTTTAATTTATCAGCAAAAATCTTATTAAAAACCAATCTTTATATATTTTATATTTTCTGCCAATTTAAGATAAATTTTGCCATATGTTATTATTTTATTACTGTATTTTCTTATGTTTTTTCAATTGATTTTGTTCAGGTTTAAAAATAGTTTTTTTTTCTTTTCTTTTTCTTTCTTTTTTTTTTTTTTTTTTTTTTTTGGTTTTTCGAGATAGGGTCTCTCTGTGTAGCCTTGACTGTCCTGGACTCACTTTTGTAGACCAGGCTGGCCTCAAACTCACAGCAATCCGCCTACCTCTGCCTCCCGAGTGCTGGGATTAAAGGCGTGCGCCACCACGCCCGGCTTCTTTTCTTTTTTTATTTAATTAATTTATTCTTGTTACATCTCAATGGTTATGCCATCCCTTGTATCCTCCCATTCTTCCCTCCCTCCTATTTTCCCCTTATTCCCCTCCCCTATGACTGTTCCTGAGGGGGATTACCTCCCCCTGTATATGCTCATAGGGTATCAAGTCTCTTCTTGGTGACCTGCTGTCCTTCCTCTGAGTGCCACCAGGTCTCCCCCTCCAGGGGACATGGTCAAATGTGAGACACCAGAGTACGTGAGAACGTCATATCCCACTCTCCATTCAAGTGTGGAGACTGTTCTGACCATTGGCTAGATCTGGGTAGGGGTTTAAAGTTTACCGCCTGTATTGTCCTTGGCTGGTGCCTTAGTTTGAGCGGGACCCCTTGGCCCAAATCTGCCTATCATAATGACACTCTATAAGAATCCTACTATGATTTTCTCTTTTAAATGATAAATGGATATTTAAAGGTAGACAACACTAAATAACAATATATTCTCAATGTACAAAATTTTTCTACTTTATATTTCACTTTATATTGAAATAATATTTTACTTAGGATATTTAACATATAACCCTGAGAGAAATAGAGTTGTTTTTCTTTGCCTGGCTTTGCTCTCTGAGTCATTGTTTTTACAAAATAACTTAAGAATTAGCTTTAATTTTCTTCTGTTGCAACTGGGTTGATCTGTACTTCATTTTAACCATTTGTCTTTAAAATGATGAGATTAGTGATTCTTCTGTGCAAGTATTTTAGATATTGTCAATAATGAATTATTTATAGATTTCATTTCTTCTTGAGTCAACTAAAGGGTCTTTTTTTAGGAATTTAAATGTTGTTTAAGTGCATGACATGTGCACATAGTTATTGATGAGATTATTTTATTTCTTAGTCTATTTTAAGTTTAAGGTAGCATTGCTAAAACTGATAACATTGCCTTTGAGGGCTTGCTCTTTGTTTGTCAGGAACTGAACTGACTATTTTCTTCTTTTGGTTTCTCAGTGATATCCCTTGCTTCTATTCATTATATGAGAATAAAGCCTGTTGAATTATGATGATAAAAATAATCTTTAGACATTGTCAACTATATCTTGAAGAGTATAATCAATCATCCTTGCTTCAGAGCCATAGATCGATAGATGTGAGCCTTTTAAAATTTATATCTTTGTTGGTTTCATTCTTTGTTTCTTCATCATATAATGTCTTTTTCCAGGAGTTTGTCTATATTACTAACTTTTTGAAAGAGCATAGAGGCTGATAAGCCTTTACAAAAATATTTTCTTTTTTTTGTGGTTTAAAATTTTGTATTAATTTAAAAATTTTTTACATATAAATCTATATTAATATACCTACATAAAACAAACCACATACAGCAAAAGAACTACAGAACATTCAGGAATTACATTCGTGTTACATTTTTAGTGTTTTGGTTGTTTACATTTGGCAACTTTGAAGAAAACATTTTCCTATCTTGGTGAATCTAAAACTCTGAATGTAACTCAATATCTATCATATATCATCCCTATCAACTTAAAATATCTATCTAGATCTAAAGACATCTCAGTCCCCAAACAACTAGGCTCAATTGTTACACTCAACTATTTGGTCTTCAATCCCATCAGAGACTTGAGAAGGAGTAAAATTAATTACCTGAGTAAACAGGAAGTGTGGGTTAGCAGCTTCCTAATTTAATAATAAGGGGAAAAAAAAAGACAGAGACAGTTTGGTGCCTGAATAGTCACCCATAGCTCTCTAAAATGTTGGAGCAGCATCTTCAGCCTTCTGGACCAGTATATCTGACAGACATTTGTGAGGCAGGAACCATTGAGGCCCTGTCTAGGCAGAGTTTGGCCTTCAACTCTGCCTGCATCCAAGCTTGTCAAGTTTTAGGCAGAATTCTGTCAGTGGTCGCAATGAGGACATTTTGCTCTATGGCTTCTTTGCCATACTTGAAGCATCTCCATGCTCATCATCATCTTTGAAGTAGGCTGGGTGTAGCCAGGAGTTAACCTGTCTTATTGTCAAGGAGTCATTAAAACAATATAAACATCTTTAAACGCCATCTTCTGTAGGACTCTAAGACTTTTGAAGACCTTAACTAACTATTGTATCTTATCTGTCTATAGAATCACATCTATCTGTTACATCTGATGTATATTCTTGTGGTATAAATAGACAAGTAATTGAAATGATCATAATACCAATGACAAACTGGCTGAGAAAGAAATCAGGGAAACCATACCCTTTACAATAGCCACAAATAATATAAAGTATCTTGGTAGAACTCTACCCAAGCAAATGAAAGATTTACATGAAAAAAAAAAAAAACTTCAAGTCTCTGCAGAATGAAATTGAAGAAGATACCAGAAAATGGAAAGATCTGCCATGATCATGGATTGAGAGAATCAACAGAGTAAAATGGCCCTCCTACCAAAAGCAATCTACAGATTCAATGTCATCCTTATCAAAATATCTACACAATATTTTACAGAACTGGAAAGATCATTTCTTAACTTCATATGGAAAAACAAAAAACCCAGAATAGCAAAAAACAATCCTGTACAATAAAAGATCTTCTGGAGGAATCTCCATCCCTGATCTCAAGCTGTACTATAGAACAACAATAATAAAAACGGCATGGTACTGGCATTGAAACAGGCAAGTTGACCAATGGAATCAAATTGAATACCCAGAAATAAACCCACACACCTATGGTCATTTGATTTTTTGGCAAAGAAGCCAAAACCATACAATGGAAAAAAGACAGCATCTTCAACAAATGGTGCTGGTATAACTGGATGTCTACTTGTAGAGAAATGCAAGTAGCTCAGTGTTTATCTGGATAAAGACCTCAACATAAAGCCAGACACACTAACTCTGTTAGAAGAAAAAATCGGAAAGAGCCCAGAACTCATAGGCACAGGAGACAACTTCCTGAGCAGAACACCAACAGCTCAGGCTCTAAGATTAACAATTAATAAAGGGGACCTCATGAAACTGAAAAGCTTCTGTAAGGCAAAAGACACTGTCAAGAGAACAAAGCGACAGCCTACAGACTGGGAAGAGATCTTTACCAACTCTACATCTGACAAAGGGCTAATATCTAAAATTTATAAAGAACTCAAGAAATTAAACATCATCAAACCAAATAACCCAATTGTGAAATGGGGCTCAGAACTAAACAGAGAATTCTCAACAGAGGAATATCAAACGGCTGAGAAACACTTCAAGAAATGCTCATCATCCTTAGTCATCAGGGAATTGCAAATCAAAACAACTTTGAGATTCCATCTTACACCCATCAGAATGGCTAAGATCAAAAACTCAAGTGACAGCACATGCTGGCGAGGATGTGGAGAAAGGGGAGCACTCCTCCACTGCTGGTGGGAGTGCGAACTTGTACAACCACTTTGGAAATCTATCTGGTGCTACCACAAAAATACTAGTTCTACCACAAACATATTTTCTATTCCACCAATTTCTGTTCTTTCTTCTCTTACTAATAACAAACAAACAAACAGACAAACAAACAAACAAATAAACAAAAAACCCAAGCCAACCAAACAAAAAGCATTTGGGTAAATCTATTCGAGTAAAAATGCTTGGTGATTGTTTTCATTTACTCCAGCCTTTCTTTGTTAAACTTCATATCACTGTATTGTTCAAGTTAGCCTCAGACTCATGGTCCTCCTGCCTCAACGTTCAGACTGCTGGATTACAGATAGGTGCCACCACATCTAGCTTTCATCCCTTATATTTTACTCAAGGCTAAAACTTCTCAGAAAATGCTATGTTTTTTTAAATTCTATGAGACTTTTTAAAAAAAATTTATTTATTTTTATTAATTTATTCTTGTTACATCTCTATGGTTATCCCATCCCTTGTATCCTCCCATTCTCCCCTCCCTCCCATTTTCCCCTTATTCCCCTCCCCTATGACTGTTCCTGAGGGGGATTACCTCCCCCTGTATATGCTCATAGGGTATCAAGTCTCTTCTTGGTGACCTGCTGTCCTTCCTCTGAGTGCCACTAGGTCTCCCCCTCCAGGGGACATGGTCAAATGTGAGGCACCAGAGTACATGAGAAAGTCATATCCCACTCTCCACTCAAGTGTGAGACTTTTTGTAATCATTCAGTTATTGACATACTTAATATGTAAAAGCATAAAAGGTTGAAAATAAATATAAGAATAGAAGGAAATTAATAGGAGATTATCTGCACTGGCTAGTTTCATTTCAACTTGACAAAATTTATAGTCACGTAAAAGAAGGGAATATTAATTGAAAAAAAAATGCCGCCAAAAGATCAGGTTGCATAGATAAGCCTGTAGGGCATTTTCTTAGTTAGTGATGTGGACAGGCCAGTCCATTGTACATGGTACCACACTTGGGCTGGTGGTACTAGTTGATGAAGGAAAGAAGGCTGGGAAAGCTATGTGAAACAAGTCATCAAACAGTACTCCTACATAGCCTGTGCATCAGCTGCTGCCTCCACATTGAAGCTCTGTGTGAGTTTTTGCCCCAACATTCTTCCATGATGAAACATTGTATGGAAGTGTAAGTGAAACAAACCCTTCCCTTCTTAAATTGTTTTTGGTCAGAGTGTTTCATCACAATAATAGAAGCCCTATGACAGTGTCTAACAGGACTAGTTCTTATATGTATGAGCAGGTAGCCTGCACTTATGAGTGTGAATCTGGTGCCCGCAGGGCCCATCGAGACAACAAAACCATGTCAGAACCTCTGAAACCTGAGTTACAAGTTGTAAGCTGCCGTATGGTCCCTGAAAACTGAATGCAGGCCCTCTATGAGAGCATAAAGTGCTCTTAATTTTTTGTCTGCCTGTCCAGCTTAGGAAAAAATTTAAAGTTGAAAGGTCCTGTCTTATTACCAGACAATATAGATTTTAAGGAAGGAAAAGAACAATAAAAGTGGTATCTCTACATGTCAACAAAAGGTTCGGTTCTCCACAAAGAGAGAGCGATTCTAAATATGTGTGGCAAAGGAGCCTTTTGTGCTGTAAATGTTCTAACCACCATCTTGCCTACGTGGTGACACAAATAAAACAACCAAGTTGTTAGAGTGGCCAGTAACTGTGCTGGTTAGGCATGTGGAGAGTGTTTCTTAACTGACACCATACATGTTAAAAGTTTTTAAAGAGCACCAAATAGTTTGTAGTCATCCACTACCCACGTTTGTCTAATACAGTGTCCTCTGTACATTTCTGGCTCTGTCTGCTTCTCTCTTTCTCTTTCTCTTCTTTATGGATTTTATTTATTATGCGTCTCCATGTGGGTTTATAAGCATGAGTTTAGATAACAGTGAAAGCCAGATGAAGGTATCAGATGAGCTGAGGCTTGAGTAATGGGCTTTTTGAGATACGGTGCAAAATACCAAGCTCGAGGCCTCTGGCGGAGGTGCAAGCACTCTTAACCGCCGAGCCTGCTCTCCAGTCTTTTTTTTTTTTTGCTTCTTTGTTTGGTCTCCATCCTTCTCCATCTCATGTTATGGGACTTAGTTTGCTGAAATACAAGTTCTATGAAAATATAAAAATTGAAAGAAATTAGATGTCAACATACACAAATCTACTACCATAGTGACGTATGGAATATTTCCAGCCATTAGTAAGGTCAAAATACTTTAAAATTATTGTTAAAGTGATTGAATACTAAGGGATAACATTAACAACTTTCTTTTAACAAGCCAACAGTATATTGGAAACAATGGATGGAGAATATATACCCTTTAAAAAATATGTTATAAAAATGTTTACAGAGCTTGATCTAAGGTCAAAGGCGGAAACCGTCTTGAAACAGGGGCTGTCTCATTCTCTTCACATCATTAGCACCCTGTTTCTTTATCTGTCTTCCCTTTAACTTGTTTTATTCTCTTGTCACTACCCTCATTGGCATTCAAGTTCACCAACGGCACTGTCTCACACCCAGGCTCCGGCTGTAGTTTATGCCTCCATACACGAGCTGTCTCTTCTTTCCTCACCATTCTATGCTGCTCATATAACGATGAAAAATGTCCCCCATTATAAAAATTTCCTAAGCTTGTCTTTGAAAATGCACCTTCTAAATGGTTACCAAGTCAGGGAGCAAGCCAGGCATTATTTTTTCATTTTTATCAGCAGCTAGAAATTAAAGCTTTCTGGGGAAGAAATTTAGTGGTAACTTTCAATGCTTATTTCTTATTTTGTCCTTTAAGCAGATACTTCCTCAGTGATAGCAAGTGACTCCTTCCAACTAAAGGCAATAATTTCTTTTGAAGTTCTTGATGGCTGTGAATTATGCTGTCTTCTCAATTTTGACACATTCAAGAAAATACATCTTTCTTTAATTGCTTTTCTCTGATTTCTCAAAGGTTATAACGGTTGAACACTGGGTTCACAATGTCAATGGAATCACAATGCAAATGATGTGAAATCCAAGAGCCAAATTCTTGATGTGTTCTCAGAAACTGAAAAGTGACAAAATTTAACATTTTAAATACTTAGTAGATTTTGGCTGCTAGAAAAATACTTTGCATTTTTGTTCACTGAAAATCATCGAACTTTTGAATATTTTCCAGTGGGGACTAAGCCAAGGTAGGTTGGTTTTCTGAATAGAAAATTTTGTGTCTAGAAAAAGCATAGAAATATAACTTCTGTAAGGAGTTAGAACATCATATATTTCAGCAAAAAAGATATTTAAGCAATTTTATACACTAGTTACAGAACTTTATGTAGTAAAAAAAATCTTAGTGAAGATATTTTTTTTCCTGGATTGGTTTTATATACTAAATAATGCATTTTGTGAGTTTTATTTTGTGTTTTCCTGCTTGCTTAAAATTTCCTGTTTGAATTAAGTTGGCCATTTTCCAAAAGCATAAAATTTTGAATATATTCCATGAGTCTCTTGCTGGACCTCTGAAGTATTGATTCCTTCACTCATGCGTTCAGTGCTTGCCTACTGAACACATGCTGTGTTAGTACAAACTGTTGAAAAGAAGCAGAGCCCAAGAGATTGCTGATCATAAAATTAACATTCTAGCAAAAGAGAAAAGGAATAAATGAATCAACATAATATTCTGTAAAATGCCTTTAGTGAATAGTACCATGAATAAAATTAAGAGTAAGAAGCTGAAGAGTGGAGAAAGAACTCGTCTTACATGAAGCATGTCAAATAAGAGGAAGGTGGAATGATCTTGGAAAGTGATCTGGAAGTAGCAAAGAGGCACAGGGTAAGTGAGAACAGCGTGGAGATCAGGGCTCCAGGGACAGTCCCAGCTGTAGGAAGAGTCTTGGTACAGGTTAGGAGCAGGACATTGGCACATAAAAACAAACACATGGGGGCAGAAAATGGTAGAGTTCAGAGAGTACATGGTGAGAGGCTCTGTGGACCTTGTTGGGGCTGATTTTCATGCTGGTTGGAACTGCTTTTGAATCCAAGTGGTGATCTCTGACTCAGGTCATATAAAAAAGAAAACTGGAGTCACTAAGTAGAAAGACTGTGTAAGTCTACTTGTGGGTACCATAATATGGGGAGTAGGGGTTACCTCTGATGTGGACTTTAATGCCCACTCGTGGATCACTTCCCCCCAGTGGGACAGCCTTGCCAGGCCACAGAGGAAGAGGATGAAAACAGTCCAGATGAGACTTGATAGACTGGGGTCAGATGACAGGGGAGGAGGGCTCCCTCTTTCTGAGGACTACGGGAGGCGGAGGGGGAGTGAAGGAGGATAGGACCAGGAGGAGACCAGGGAGGGGTATGCAATTGGGATGTAAACTGAATAAATTTTAAAAAAATAAAAAAAGAAAGCCTGTGTAATCTGGAAATAAGGGGTACGATATAAACATTGCTTTGTTGAGGTTTCTATGGTCAAGTGTTTCTGGGGAAACTCTTCATCAGACAAAGACAAGGGTGAGTGAGAGGTTTAGTAGGTAAAGGTCCTTGTCTATAAAACCTAGCCACGTGAATTCAATTCTCAGGATCCATCGTGGAAGAGAGAAGTAAATACAGAAGTAAATGCTTCTGTAAGAGAATATGCACCTTCATGCACACTTATGAACACAAATATTATTTTTTAAAATAATATTTTTAATTTATAAATATTTTTTTTAATTTTTAAAATTAATTTATTCTTGTTACATCTCAATGGTTATCCCATCCCTTGTATCTTCCCATTCTTCCCTCCCTCCCATTTTCCCCTTATTCCCCTCCGCTATGACTGTTCCTGAGGGGGATTACCTCCAGTGAAAAATACTTATTTTTTAGAGTATACGTATAGAGTATATTCTATATTTTGAATAATGTGACAGAATATGCAATATTCTTAGTTCTCCATGACCCACATTGAGGACAATGATGAGGTAGATGCCACCTCAATAAACAATCCTTTCTGAGAAGTACAGACACTTTCAAACAGAGCCGAGCAAGTTTTCTGTCACCATGCCTCATAACTCCTCCTTTGACCTTCACTTCCACTGCCGGTGAGATCGTTTCCTCTTGCCAACAAGGCTCTGTGAGAGTTCTTTTTTTGTTTTTTGTTTTTTTTGAGTTTCATTTTGAAAATCAGTGACTGTGTCTAATTCTAAACCCTTGCACAGTTTTGATGTTCTGTGCCTACAGCTTTCAGTCTTTCACTTAATGTTTGAATTTCTTCATTTACCAGAGAAGGTACATGACAGAATCTTGTGTGTCTCTGGGAAGAGCTGTTAGTCTTCTCATGGAAGAGACAAAATTAATGGGCAGGATGACCTTGGATTATTAAGAGGAATGCTACATTTTTAGGAGCAGAGTACCACGAAGCTACCCAAATTACTCATAGCAGAGAAGCATACCTGGTATTCTACAGATAGTTCTTTAGCTAAAGGATACAGAACAGTCATGGAAACTTTTAAATTTTCTCAACTCCATGACATATTACTTAATTATCCATAAAAGCAAACTTAACTTGTAACTATGCCATTATTCACCGCACTTGAATGTCTTGGAACAGATACTGACTAATTTTCTACCAATTTCCTCCTATCAGCTCACTAAATTAAAATATTTTAAAGGTTAATTGTCAAATCCTTTCTGGGAAAGGCTCTCTAAAAGGCTAAGTTTCCAGATTAAATAATACGTCCTTATACCATTAAAAAAGAACATTTATTCAAAGTAGTTTGCATTTGGTATCTTTTAGATGGGCGACTTGAAAGATGGGATAAAAAAGGGCAGAGTGAAGTAAGTTGCATCATTGTGATTGGTGAGGCTTAGGGGAAGAAGGCAAAGAGAGGGAACTCATGAAGTATAAGGACGCAGGAGTTGGGCGCCTTTTAGTGCAAATCCCAACTTTATAACTTTATAGCACAGCTGACCATTGCTTACTTCCCTAGCATTCATCTCTTTAGGAAGAAGAGGGTGGCAGCTCCTCAATGGGGCCATTGTAAGACAAGATAATAACTTCAATTCATTTATCCATGGGTGGAATTTATAATTGGTGCCAGTGTGCCGATAGAGAAGAAGTGGGCTCCTTGCATTTACTACAAAGAGACCACTCTAAAATATTACTAAATATTTTGGAATAAAGCAGAGGTGCATACTACATGGCATGGGATGTAGGCATTTACTTCAAAATTTCCTGTTGCCTCTTGAGTGGTCAGTGACCAGAAACTGTAAGAGTACACCCATTCTTACTTTTCCCTTCTACTATCACAAGCCACAAGTTTTAAAGGAGAATATGTCTGCCCAGCTGGGGTGACGTATTCTTAACCGTCCTTGCATCCACAGGTGGCAAATAACAATGGCTTGCTTCTTAGGAAGCATAAACAACAATGATGCCTGAAATGGCCGGGCATTGCTAAAGTTAAGGCTGCTAGGTCTGGACGCTTTCTCATTCCATGGCCTCAAAAATGCTGATAATTGAAATCACGTTAGACACTGTAACTTATAAATCAATCTTGAACTATTTTTTGAATCATTAATTTTTAAAAATTACGATACAATTATGTTTCCTTCTTCCCTTTCCTCTCTCCAAAACTTCCCATATAACCCTCCTTGTTCTTTTCCACATTCATTGCTTCTTCCATTAAGTGTTGATACATACATATATGTAAATACATATACGTATATTCCTAAGTACACAAATATTTATTTTATTTAAATTTTTAATCTTTTGAGATTATACAATCATTAGATTACCTACATTTCTTTCCTCCTTCCAAAGCATTCCATGTCCCACTGCATCATTCTCTTTCAAATTCTTGGCCTCTTTTTCTCTGTTTTGTACACACACGTGCACACACACACACACACACACATGCATATATATATTATTAAATATATTAATTATATATATAATTAAATATATATAAATATATAATTAAATATATTAAATATATAAATACAACCTGCTTCGTCTGAAAACGTTACTTGTGTATATGTTTTCAGATCTGAACACTTTGTATTGGATAACTATTTGGTGTGCTCTTCCTTGGGGTGACTATTTCTCCTGCCTATAGGATTCCAGAGTTGCCAGTCATTCTTTGTGTGTGGGTGAGGTCTCCTGAGCTTTGCTCTGTCCACTTTGGCATGTCTATTGCTGCCCCTGTTCAGATCATGTTCATCCATAACCTATCTCACTTAAACAGTCATAGTTGGGCTGTTGCTGTTAAAGCAGCCTAGTCTGAACTGTTTGCAGAGAGCAACGGGTCTCAGGTGCATAACAGGAAATGAGCACACGTCTGTTTTGAGTTCAGCCACCTGACGTATTAGCTTTGTTACCCTTTGTGTACTTTGTCTTACCAAGGAAGGTGCTGTCAGGGACATTGAAACACTGAATTCATATGACTGGGATCAGTACCAGTAATAACACCATACACAGTGGACTTTCCAAAGAGTGTCAGAGGTTGATCTGAGGCTCACCTTGGCAGCCCCAAGTTACACAGCTCACTTCCTCTAATGGGACTTGAGTACGCTTTTTACTGAGTTCTTTTATTTTTAAAATGTTTATGGCTTTGAACTCTCAAACTCACATAAATAAACTCAACATGAGCAAAAAAGCAACTTTCAAACTGAAAAAGAAAATGGGTGGACAAGTCCTTCGTTTGGATAAGCACACTGGACTGTACAATTTCTAATATGTCAGATGTGAATAAGATTTTTTTTCTTGTGCTATAGAAACATACTTTACCACTTTGAGTTATTTTCTGGGGCTCCAGTTTTGAGAGCATTTTAACATCAGTCAATAAACTTTCGCTGACTCAACTTCTTTTGTCATGCCTCTTGATTGTGCTGCAATAGAGGTTTCAGTCCCCCTAGGAAAGGAGGGACAGTGTTTGAATTTCACTCATCTGATGAGCAATTCGTCTGGGTAGTTCTGTAGTATATAAAAACTCTTATCTTCACCCTGTTTCTTTGATTTTCTAGCTCTCCCTCAGCCAGTATCATTAATCTTATATCCTAGAATGTTTCTGACTTTAGTGTCTACTAAATCTTTACTTTTGTCAAACTTTGTGCTTGGTGGCTCACATACAGGCACTTATTTAATTCTTCAAAACTCTCTTAAGGAGTCAGTATTTCCATTTTACAGATGAAAAAATTGTTTCTCAGAAACATGTGCAACTAATAATGAGACTAGGAAATTTGTTTTTAAAATTTTTTCTTTTTTACATATACATTTATATTATTACACATATATACAATAAACTACCTACAGCAAGAAGAACCATGAAACAATCAGGAATTATATAAATGTTACATTCATAGTGTTTTGCTTATTTGTATTTGGCAACTTTGAAGAAAACATCTTTCATATCTTGGAGAGTCTAAAATTCTGATTGTAAATCAATAGCTATCATAACTTATTTCTATCAACTTAAAACATTTACCTTAACACCTAAAGAACTAAGCTTAATTGTGAAAATAAACTATTTGGTCTTCATCCCCATCAGAGACTTGAGAAGGAATAAAAGTAATTACCTGAGTAGATAGGAAGTGAAGGTTAGCAGCTTCTAAAATGAAAAAATGACAGAGTCAGTTTGCTGCCTGAACATCACCCAAAACTCTCTACAACGTTGCAGCAGCATCTGCAGCCTTCTGGCCCAATATATCTGACAGACATATTTGTGAGGCAGGAACTATTGAGGACTTGCTTACCCTGTCTTGGAAGAGTTTAGCCATTGATTCTGCCTGCGTCCAAGCTTTCCCATTTTTAGGCTGAATTCTGTCTGTGGTAGAAAAAAGGACATTTTGTCCATAGGCTCATTTGCCACATTTGAAGCCATCTCCATAAGGAGGTTCTCATCATCTTCTTTGAGGTAGGCTGGGTGTTGCCAGGAATTAACCTGTCTCATTGTCAATGAATCTTTACAATAATAAAAACATCTTTAAATGCCACATTCTGTAGGTATCTAAGATTTTTGAAGATCTTATCTAACTATTTTAACTTATCTATCTGTAGAATCATAGCTATCTGTTAAACCTAGGATGAGAGACTAGGAAATTTCAGTGGTGGAATTTGAACTTAATTCTTCTAATTCTGAGTCAATCATATTCCCATGTTATGTTGTGCTGGTACATTCATAATTGTTTTGTTTTAAAATAGGAGTCCATCATAGAACTACAGAAACCATGTTCCTTTTCCTTCTTGACCTTCCATGTGCTGGGATTACATTGTTGTATGCCACCATCCCCAGCTTAAGAACTTGGGAATGGAAAGATTGCTCAGTGGTCCATAGCAATTGCTCATCTTGTAGAAGACCAGGGTTTGATTTCTAACATCTACATGGTTACTAACATCTGTAACTCCAGTTCCTAGGGACCTATCACCCTTCTCTGGCCTCTCTGGGCATCATACACTCTTATGGTGCACATACACACAATCAGGAAAAACACTTAATAGATATAAAATAAAAATAAATAGATCTTTTTATTTCAAATTAAAAAGAGTACAGACTTTTGGAAACTAATTGCAGAGAATATTAGATACTTTGTATCTATGAATTTAATTTGAGAGTATGTAATTGGATAATATGACTGGAATATCAATATTTAAGATTATTTCATTGTACACAGTTCAAGTCATTTTGTTTTTCATTAAGTAGAGAGTTTCAGGAATATGACAGGAGATGTGAGGTTGATCGAAAATGTCCAATTCCCATCAGCACAAAGGCTCACAATAGACTCTTTCCGGTGATGGTCTTGGGATCTATGTCATGATGGTATCCCCCAGGCAAATAGTTTGTAATCATTAAGTCTTTGGCAGATCTTAGTATCTGTAAGCAGCAACTGGCCATGTGTAAAATAAGAACCACTGTACTTTCAAGGCTTATTCCCTATTTAACTCTAGATTTCAAAATCTGTGGTGTTATGCACTGTTTAGTTCGGTGTCCCTGGATGAATTCTTACTATAGCAGAGGTACCCATGCTATAGTGAATTGATAAAATCAAAACATGTAAATCAATAAGACTATGTGGTGTTAGGTATTTCTTGGGAATTCAAAATGATTTAAAATGAAAATATTAAGATAATCTTTCAGTGTTATAACAGGTTAGATTAAAAGAAAACAATAGGCTTGCAATGTTGGGCAAAACAGAAGGATGGCACAGAGGCAGGTCTAACTTGGTGAGTTTCCTGACAGGATATGAAAAAAGTAGACACTCAGGTTGGGGAAAGTGCCGAAATGGTGGGCTCTATACAATAGGAGGAGGGACTTAGAAGGCTTGCAGCAGAACCACGAAAAGATAATTGAGTTGCAGAGGCAACCTCCTGGCTTGTGTTCAGCCTTCCTGCCTTTGCCTGGGTGTGTGGAGCAGAACCCATTGTACTCAGCTTTCCTCCTGCAGTGCTCAAGGGCCCCAGGACCCATGGCATTCCCCTTGCTCTGCATCTGCTGTGGGTCCCTTTCATATCCCTCACCTTAGGGAGCCCTGGCCCCGCCCCAGCTGTCACTGGAAGTGAGGGGAGGACTTTGTTCCTTCTCAGTATGTTTCATTATTGCAAGGAACCCATGAAATTATTCAACACAGTTTTGTAATTAAAGCATCAAAACAAAAACAAAAACCTCACTATGATAGTACAGAATTGCCATAGAGATTTACTCTATTTAGTAGTATGGCACATTTGATACAATTAACAGAACTATACTGAGGGTTACGTGATTTATTTGGAATTTATATTCATGAGTTCTTTGTCTCATTACTCTCTATTAAATCATTTTTTTAACAGCATAGGCTGGTTTTTTTCAATTTACCATAGGGTCTAATATGATTTATTGTTGCACAAATTATTACTGTTATATAATAAATATGAAAATTGTGTAATTTTTACTATGAAAATTATTGCTGAGCAGAATCCACAGAAGCTGAGTATTCCAATGAGTCTCATTTGGTGGGAATGGTGATTTTGAGATTGAGAAGCTGCCTTTGTTTTCTTCATCCATGCTCCCTCAAAACCCAGCACTTGGGGGCTCATGCCGGGTCGTAGGTATAGGGAGAGTTTGTTGTGGAGTTTATATACAGGAATATGAATGTTTGGTAGCCTCAGAAATAACTTGAAAATTTAATCTGTGGCCTCCTATATGTACTCTTACAACCACATCGTAACTTCTCATGTCTGCTAATTGTTACCAGAAGTTGTTCTTTTTCAGTGAATCCCCATGTACGAACCACAGAAGAACGGCACACAGAAAGCTCCTGTATTCTATAAAATTATTTTGCTGACATAAGATCAGCGGGGACATTCTCTCCAAGCAGGCTCTGTTGTAGGGTGCAATCATGTGGCCAACAGAGCAAGCATCCTTTAGCAGCAGTCAAAGCTCCTTCCTTTGTCTTTCAGTTACATGACCTCAGCCTGAGGTCAGAATGCTAACCATCATCTAGTACTGCACCGTCTTCAGTGTGAGAATGGATCCCGATGTTCTAACTGGTGACACAGCAGCTCACACATGATGCCCAGCCCTAATACTGCTTCATGATAGCCATTTGTTTACAAATGAGGACAAGTCCAAACACTGGCTTTAATCTACGGTGCCTGGCAAGTTCTAGTGCTGGGATCTTAGCCAGAGACAAGCACTCTCCTTCTGTCTGTCTTTATACATTTTGTTACCATGATAATATTCTAAGTTTTAAGTTATTCCTCTTAAATTCCTAAATATGTCATTGGTAGTTTGATTTATGACAAACATGCTCTTCTCGACATCTGTTATAATTTGTGCCTGGTTCACAAGTTTTGCCAAATCCCTGTTCTTTCTGGATCAGGAAAAATCTAGTTCTCTCATTTTTGGGCAACTAATTAGATCTCTCTGAGATGATTTATTTTCCTACACAGTGGGAAAATTGCTCTCAACATGGTGGTGTTATTAGCATTACAGAAAGGCATAGTAAAGTATTATCATAGTTCCAAGTCCATATCAGGTGTAAAATAAATGGTAGTTGTATGCTTAGCCTGTTTATGTGCTAAATATAATAATATACTATAGAAAATCCTCAGAGCTTGTATTCATTAGGAATTGTTAAGAACCTCCGAGGATGGGAAGTTGATCTAATCACTGTGCTTGTTTGGTCAGTTCTTAGTTTTCACTCTATGACGTTCCTGCATCAGGAGAGTAGAACTGAGAGAGCTGAGACTAGGATCCACACTCCCCTCATGCTAGTATTTCCTAATGATGTTGTGCCTTGATAAGAGGAATCATGAGGTTGGTTTTAGATTTTATCTTAAATCCCAGAAATTTTGGAATCAGGCAGTGGAACCTTCTGTGGATGGTTTCGTGCAAAGGCAAAGCAGAAGGCAGAAAAACAAATCTGAAAATTTAATAAAATATTAATGTGTGTAAAAAATAAGAAAAGATCAAGGTCGAGTTAGAATCCTGGTCTAGGTGATATATGGGATTGACCAAGTAACCAAGAAGTAACTAAAAGGATATATTTTCAATGTGGAAACTCCTAGATGAATCTTCATAGTGAGGTAATGTACTGAAACACTCCCGAGATACCACATGACATCATCAAAGGCAGAAATGACAGGTGAACCTTCTATCCACCAGCCCCTACCACCTAACCCTGCATGTTATGCTCGTCCTATTGCCCCTGTCCTTTTGTCATCAGTCTCTTAAAGGAAGCAGTGACTGAGGATTCCTTCTAATACTATTCCATTTTTAGATAAATTATAATTTATAAGATCAAAATCTCATTTTTTTTTTTTAGTCACACCATGACTCCTGTAAACCCAGTCTATAGCTTGTTTGTTTTCTTCTGTATAACAGTTTTGGTGGATTCCACACATTTATACTTATTTGAAAATAACTTATGAACTGTCTATTTTTCAGAGCACCATCTAGTCCAGCTGTTTAAACTCCAACCTTTTCAGTCTCAGGCATCTGCGCCTCTCCGGCTCTGCCCTCCCCTCTCACTTGTTGGTTTCTATCCACTTTGGAACCGTTTCTTACATACTCCAAAATTTGACTGCCCCCTCACCCAAATATTATAATCCTGTCTTTCAACATTTTTAGTCTCCTAATCTTTTTAGGAAGAAATGTAAATATTTCACAGATATTTATGACATCTAAGCATAGTCTAAGACACATTTATTTAGACCCAATGGAGTACTTCAAGAGTCACTAGTGACCCAATAGGGGAGAGTACAAAAAAAAAAAAAAAAAAAAAAAAGAAAGGCCAGAAGAAGCTTAACAAATACACATCAATTATTTGATCTTAATTTAATGTATATTATTTTAATCATTTAATATTTAGTCATGATGAAGGATTAATGAGGTAAATTGATAAAATATTTCAAGTAGATAAGTTTGAGTTTATTTTCCTGTTTATGAAGATTTTTGTCAATGGGCAATGTCAGCGTTCTGGAAGGAGATGGCTGAAAAATTATGAGCACTTGCTGCAGTTGCAGAGGACCAGAGCCCAGTTACTTGCACTCACTTCTGGCAGCTTATTACCTCCTATTACTACATCTCCAAAGAATCCAGTGTCCTTTTTGGCATCTGTTGGCACTCACACGTACATGTACACACACACACACACACACACACACACACACACACACACACACACA
>OU015748.1:73560836-73588839 GCA_907169655.1 Acomys percivali | reverse complement strand
ACACACACACACACACACACACACACACACACACACACACACACACACACTCCATAAAGATAAAAAGAATTCCTAATGGTAGGACTGATTTCAGACATCTATAGCACTCAGGTTTATTGCACTAGTTTTGCAAGTCACTTAAACCAAGTAGTTAAAACACTATCTCTTATCTGTGGAGAGCATCTAACCTTGCCTTAGGATGGGCCCAAGGTGAAAGCAGTTTTGGGTGGGTCCCTGCCTGAAGGCAAATGGAGTCAGAGGATTTGGTGGCAGGGCAGGGCCGGTCCACAGATGGTGAGGCTTTTGTCAGATAGAGGATCTGCTAGACTCCTGATATTTATGCCAGGGGTTTTCCCTGCCCAACTGATGCCCAGAAGGTTTTATTCTTGTCATGCTTAGTCTTCTTTCTGTCCTGTTTAGATTAGTCGGGTTGTAAGGGATGAACATTCCTTTAATAAATTACTAATAAAATGGAATCGTTAAGGAATCAGAGCCAACACTTACCAGTATTTTATTTGTTTGTTTGTTTTTCGTGACAGGGTCTCTCTGTGTAGCCCTGGCTGTCCTAGACTCTTTGTAGGCCAGGCTGGCCTCAAACTCACAGCAATCCACCTGCCTCTGCCTCCTGAGTGATGGGATTAAAGGCGTGCGCCACTACACCCGGGTCCTTATCAGTATGTTTTAATAAAGCAACTAGAAGCAATCTTAGATGGGCCAGGATTTGGAATGAGCTGCCTCTCTGCTGTTCCCCACAACCTTCTCTGTAATGTTTGCTACACAGTTTCATCTGGTACAGGGGAAAATTTTTAGACTCTGAAGTAAAAGAAAGCTAATAGTACATATGAATCCTGAGAGAAGGAAAGGTTAGGTCAGGAGAGGATTTTTAATATCCACGGTTTTCTTTTCTTTTTTTTTTTTTAAAACAGATTATTAAGATTTATTTATTTATTATTATGTATACAGTGTTCTGCCTGCATGTACACCTGCATGCCAGAAGAGGGCATGAGACGACATGATAGGTGGCCGTGAGCCACCATGTGGTTGCTGGGAATTGAACTCAGGACCTCTGGAAGAGCAGTCAGTGCCCTTAACCTCTCAGCCATCTATTCACTGTTTTCTAATGGACACACAGGAGGATGTGTTTGAAGGTGGATAAGTGGATGAATACATCTTTTCATAATTCTGTATTCATGTCTTTCTAAATAGGCAAGTTAATGATTAATATACATACTCTCATTGAAGAGTAAAAAAAAAAACTATCTTAATTGATTAGAGAAATAAAAAGGACCATGATTGTTTCTAACAAAGAAATCATTTTTTCTATCTCTGAATTAAATGTATTCCATCAAATTCCTATTGTGATCCATCCAATACAGCATTGGTATTTTAGTACCTACTCAGCAGACTTTTTGTCAAACTCAATGAACTTTTATTCAACACAACCTCATAAAGAGTACCACTTTGAATTGATAATATGCTATCTTTATCACTTTGTAGAGGATCTTTGATATGAAAGACACAGTGAACGTTTCAATGATAGAAACTGCCAAGTTGAGATTCATAAAATGCATCAGAAGTATTTTAGCCATCAGCAAACTGGGATCTGATGTTTTCTATGAAAAATTGGAAGTTTATTAAGGCCCAAAGGCTATTCAAATAAATCAATTCATTTGGATAAAAAAAAAAAACAAAAAAACCAAACAAAACCTCAGATTCTCCTCTGTGATAGAAACATTGCTCAGGTTTATGCATATGGTTTTCACAGGGACACATAACTTCATAAAAAGAATTCATCTGTCACAAATGTTTAAATGTATCAGCAATGATGAGCAGCCTCAGAACTAGAAATTTGGTTAGATTTCCAATCTAACCCTTCTGCTGCTAACAAAAGAAAGGGAGGTTTCAAAGAAACTACTAAATATAGGACATATCGGGTGTAAAGCAATGGGAGGGAGGGGGTTATGCCACTCATGAACCCAACACAAAGACAGTTAATCCAGTTAAAAATAAACTGTTCCCCAATTAAAAGATGGGGAATTTTGCCTGCTGATTCCAAAATTTATGCTTGTGTGTTACATGTACCAAGAAAGGAAGAATGGTGAATTGTAACATTCTCTGCCTGTCTACAGTTTTCAGTGTTTTCCAGATTTTTTGTTATGGACCTTGATGTAAGATGAAAATAAGGACTTTGTCTTTTTTAACCTCCCAAACAAATAAGAATTGAAGAAAAGGACTGTCTCTAATTAGCTAGTAGATAGAGGAATTATACACTTTTTCTTGGGCAAAACATAGCAGGGTACTGGATCTCAGCTACAATATTGAGGCCTCTTGGACGTGATTAAAAAATCACAAATGGTAAAGCCTTTTTTAGATGAATAATAACAACACAGTAGAGCCACATGCACGACTAGGAATCCACAGGCATGTTGGCTGTAATGACTATTTCAAAAAGCATGCCAAGCACTTACATGGTAGAATGATCCTTGGAAATAATTTCTTTGTCAGAGAAAAAAAAAGAATTTAATTTTCAATAAGAGAATATGTTTTCTGTTAGATGATAACAGCAGAAGCAGACCTTGTAAAGGCAGATATATACATAAGGACCAATGCAATCTAAAAGATAAATACATTCAATTTTGGTTCAATGAAATTTCCAGCAAGAGGCCGAAGTGAAAAGGCATTTGGCTGATTTTCTTTGTCATGTGTATCAATGAAGCAAAATCTGTGACAATGTGATGTGTTTATAAATAAGAGTTTGGGATGTGTATGGTTTTATTGAACATTCATCAATGCATACCAAAGTCTTTGTGTGTTTTTTATTAAACATTTTTTATTTTTTACATATACATTTATATTATTACACATATATACAATAGGTTACCTATAGCAAGAAGAACCATGACACAATCAGGAATTGTGTAAATGTTACATTCTTAGTGTTTTGGATTTGTATTTGACAGCCTTAA
Organism: Acomys percivali; assembly: GCA_907169655.1. Lineage (NCBI taxonomy): Eukaryota > Metazoa > Chordata > Mammalia > Rodentia > Muridae > Acomys > Acomys percivali. The sequence goes on along the minus strand of OU015748.1, from coordinate 73,585,873 downwards.
AGAAAACATCTTTCCTATCTTGGTGCATCTAAAGTTCTGAATATAAGTCAATTTCCATCACATCTTGTCATAATCAACTTAAAACATCTATCTAGACATAAAAACATCTTGACCTCTACTCTTTCAGAACCATGGGTTCTTTTCCTGAGTTTCACGCAATACTAATTTTTTGCTTGTGAGTCAGGCTCAGTATCCAATCACACTTGGGAATTTATACTTTGATGGCTTGGATATCATCTTTATGTTAAAAAATTAGCCTTAACATATCAGCCCCAATTATTTTCTTTTATATTTGAATTTTAATCACTATCATTTCTATCACATAGCTTATTAGGCTACAAATATTAATTTTAGTTCTATTATTGCTTTCACCATATACATCTAATTGGTTGCAATTTATTTTTATCATTACAATTATTCATCAGAAACATGCCTTAAATTCCAATTGTGTTATTCATCTTCTTTGTCACTTTGCTCAGATTCCTCATCATTTCACATGAAGTGGAAGTTTCTGGTTTCTTTGATGAGTCAGTTGTGTCACATGAATGTGTTTTTTGTTTTGGTCCCAAGTATGGGATGTGGGAGTGTTTTTCCACTGCTGAAGACCCTCTTGTGATCTTTGTCAGCAGAAAACGGGCCCGTGAGAGGGCACGTGGTGTTTTGCTGGAAGTCTGGTGTGAGGGCCATGGTTTTTATTAGCTGCTTAAAACACCTTGCGTGGACTCTGAAAGGAGATAAACAGAAGTCCACAGACAGTGAGACAATGCTTTTGATTCATTACACCTTGCAATGGTTTCCATCACTTTGCTGATCTTTGCTTTTCAACACTTCACTTTGTAGAGAGAAATGCTCCAGAGAATTTCTCATGGACTCTGGCTGAGTCTGTCGACTTCCACTTACTTGTGCCGATTCAGCAGAGTCTTGCTATTTCTACTGGATTGTGCCACCACTGCTGATACATATTGCTGTTTGGTGTTTGCTATTTGACTGGACTGCTGGTATCCTGACAAGACCTGCTGGTATCACCCCAAAGAACTACATCTATAAAAGTCCACATCCCCCAACCCAACCCTATTAACCTTTGTTCTCTCTTAACTCTGGTCAGTGGGTTGGAAGGGAGGTAGAAGAGTTTAAGAACTCTAAATAAAGTAGGTTTTGTTGTTGTTGTTGTTGTTGTTTTTTAAACCTAAGCCTATATTCAAATATAGGTTTTTAAGAGTTAAAGCTTTTACTATTAGATTTTAAAATTCTACACAAACAATTGAGTAATACTGTTACACATCATTCTTAAAAGCCAAGCAACACTGAAGAAAGCGGTCTTCAAGGCCAAACACTCTCTCTTGGTCTTATTTTCATTAGCAGTTTGCCTGCATATCAAGGCAAGATAACCTTTTCCTTTAGAGACAGATTTCACAGGACGCCAGACTGGAATATGACAATAAGACTCCATTGTCATGTCAAAACAGGCACAAACCAGAGGACATAGTAAGAGAAGAACAAAAAGAGAACTGAGTGATATTATAGGTTCATCTCTAAACCAATGCTCTTGGGGACCCACAGGCTTCACAGATTCTCTCCTCTGACTCTCACATTGCCTTTTTAATAGTCATTTTGATCTTAATATCGCCCTATTATCTTATGACCACATGGTTATTACAGAACTTTCATGCATAGCTCCAGACTTTTATCCTGAAAGAGAGATAAAAAAAAAAGTATATTTACTTTAAATAAGCATTTTTTTTTCTAAAATAAATGCCCTTTTTCCATTCTGCCACCTTAGGTAAAAAAGCAGTTATACCCATCTCAGATCTATCAGCGGACAGATAAACAGATTACTATAGTTTGGTAGACCAATATTGATTTACCTGGAAGGATGAGAAAGTGATCTAATATTTTATGGAAGACCATAGCACGACTTCAAGTTATCTTAAAGAATCAGAATTTTGTTTTAAAGAAAGGCCCATAATGAGTTTATTTTACATTTCATATGCCAAAATAGATTTGAATGATCTGCCTAGTGCCTAGTAACTTTTCCCTGAATCAGTTGTTCTAACTTCATCGAGTAAGGATATCCATATATATGAATTTATTAGAGTGGCTTACAGCCTGTGACATGGCTGTCTCCTGGTAGAAAGGCCAGGAATTCAGTAGTTGCTTAGTCCAGGAGCCTGGTGCCTCAGAGGACCCTGTCTGGTGCTGGAGCCCTGGAGGATTCCTAGAGAGATGCTGGTCTTTGGTCTACATTGGAATCCAGAAGAAGTAGAATCTAATACTATAAGAGGAATGCCTTAGCAACATGGCAGAAGAACTTGCCAGCAAGTTCTTGGCCAAGCAGGCAAAAAGGAAAGACTTCCTTTTTCTATGTCCTTTTAAGTGGGCTACCACCAGAATTTGTGGCCCACGTTTAACATGTGTTTTCCCTTCTCAAGTGATTCAATCAAGAAAATCCCTCACAGCCATGTCTAGCTACTTGGTTTTAGTTGATTTCCAGGGTAGTCAAGTGGAAAACCAGGATTAAGACATCACAGTAAGCAAATTATGAGATTAGCAAAAATATCTTCAGGATTTGGGACAACATCCTGATTATATCATAGCAATAGTTAGGAAATTTGGGCAAGTTGGACCAGCAACTCTTCAAAAAAAATAACTCAGGGTGAAAACTTAATTATCAATTTGTACTTCATCTTCTCTGTGTAGCTTACTCCATGTTGAGAGGTTTTTTTTGGAAGGTTTCAAAAATATGTTTGAATTATTACCTATCTGAAATTTATTCTCTAGGATAAAAGTACATTTGTTTCTTGTCCAGCTCTTATTTCTAGTCAAGAACTCTCAACTTGGGTTCTTCTCATATACCTTACTTTGATAATAACCTGGAATACATTCCTGCTTGTCACATGCCTGATAAAGATGCCTTACTCAGATATACCCTTCCTTATAGAGTTGTTGCTCTACTGAGCTATGACAATCTTAGTGCTTACTTTAAAAAATAAGACAGCTTTTCATTAAATTGAGATACTGATGATGAGAAATATTTTAAATCAAATAATTAAGATCATTCTTAAGTCTCAAGTGTGCTTTGTCATGAATTAAGGACAATTATGAATAGTGCATATGTCAGTCAGGAATAGATCTGTATAGAAGAAATTCTTTTTAAAAAACAGGTGAAATAGTTACTTTGTGGCTGAGATGTTTGGCTACCAGAAATAATAATGATACTATCAAGTAAAGAAAATAGGCATAAAAATCTACTCTTTGCAAAAATTGGGTATTTTTCTGTAGTCAATGTATATGTGGCCACTTACAATGAAGTCAAGGTTTTGCTGGTAATCTGGTTTTGTCAATATTTCTTGGAAGAATTAGCATTAAAAAACATTTCCCCCTTTCCCTTCTTATCCCTATTCACCTTCATCCTCTTCGTTTTATTTTTAAATTCATGAAAGTTCTGAATGTTGAACTCTGGAATGCTAGAAATCTCTAGAAAGAGTCCTCCTGATAGCAGACTGCATATTATCCTTTGAGAAGTAGTTTACTCCCTGGAAGATACATTGCCTATGAAAATAACATAAGCCTTGATATGAAAAATATAATAAAATACATAAAAAGGAAGATAAAAGATATTGAATTAGAAAAAATACATACAATTTTATTTTCATTTTTATGACATAATCTTATTACACTATTCATTGTTACACTGTTATTGTGGTTTTGGGTTTTTTTTAGGTGAGTAAATATTTTAAAAAATAGTAATTTATTTACTTTATATCTCAAAGGCACCCAAGTTTTAATTTAAAAAATTGATATACAAAGGCCTATTAGTTGGCAAAGCAAAGCAAAAAAAAAAAAAAAAAATAGAAATCAATATTAGTGGGCTGGAGAGATGGTTCAGAGGTTAAGAACACTGTCTGCTCTTCCAGAGGTCCTGAGTTCAATTCCCAGAACCATCTGTAATGAGATTTGGTGTCCTCTTCTGGTGGGCAGGTGTACATGCAGGCAGAACACTGGATAAGTAATAAATAATCTTTAAAAAAGAGAAAAAAAAAGAAATCAATATTATGATTTTGTGATTTCATTTTGAAGGATTCACCGTTGGACTGCCTTACAAACTTCATCCAACCCTATCAGATGTTATAGTCACCCTCATCCCTAGGAGCTAAGTGTTTACTCTTCATTTTCTGTATGATTCAAAAATATATGGTGAATTCAGTGAAAGCCTTTCTGTCTCCTGTTGGAAGCATTGCACTACAGGACTGTTACTGGTCTCTTTACTGGGTAAAGAGAAACCTGGCTGAAGAGCAGCTGAGTGGAGAAAATGGAAATTTCAGTTCGAAAGGTGTCCAAAGCTCATGTTCCCAGAATATACAAATATTTAGTAAAGTATGAAAAAGTGAGTTACTCTCTGAAGAGGTTAGGTTTGTAGCAAAAATCAGACATGTGGCTCTGTTCAGCATCTCTCTTTATGTGAAGAGGAAGCAGTCATCCCAAACAGAGGAGAAATAACCACTCCTTCCAAAATGATAGTTTCAGACGGCAGTTGCCAGTCCACATTCAATGTCCTGTAGATCTGGTCACAACTGCTTCTTCTGTTCTACAACTTTCTTGATTCATGCCACTCTACCCAGTTCAAGCTGCTCCTTGGCCCAGTATGTGTCTTGCATTTTCCCACATCTGTGTCCTTATTTCATCTCCACTCCCTTTTTCTTGTCTTTAAGTGATGCATAGGATTCATCTTTTAAGATCCAGTAGGGTATACTCTTTGTCTCTGCTAAACAGACATTTTGTATCCTCCCCGTTATAGGTTAATTCTCAGTTAAAGGCAGCAGAATCCGTTCAATCTTGTTTCAATAGGAAGAGATTTGTTAAGATATACAAGAAATCTCCTAAGCACTAGAAGAGTAGAAGCAACAGGCTATAGATGCATGACAATTACTTGCTTGGCATCGCGACTGCTGCCCAAAGCCAGCCTGTATTTTCCTGCCAAGTAAGCCAAAATAGGAATACCAATAGCCTTTCCTTTTATTTCTCATAGTTTAGTTTAGAGTTAAAGATTTACATATAGATGTATGGAACTCACTAAGCTTAACTTTACAGGCAAGATAGTGTGGGAACTTTCTTCTTACTATATTGAGTTTTGCAATATAGGGAACTTTCAAAATGTAGGTAACACTTTAACAAGCTAATAAAAGTAGATTTCTGTTAAGTCTGAAATTTTCTTTTTTCTAAATGTCGCATTTATGGAGATCATTCATTGATTTACTCATTAATTACGTCAGCAATGCTTTGTGAGTATAATACCTGAAGTGCTATTGTATCTCTGGAAATGATTTTCAGAACGTGAATGCTAACGTATACTATGGATTTCACAATAGTAACAGCATATCATCATTTAAATATCAATTGCAATGATACCAAGATGTAAGTGATAGAACAAATGGGGGTTAAAGGAAGAGAGAATATTTGAGAATGTTGCTATTTGCTGCTAAATTTTCTAAAATTGTTATAAAATAAAATTTTTTCTAATAAAATGGAATTTGTAGATAAGTGGTACAGAGTTTGTGACCCTTGGGAAAAGACCCTAGACTGAATCCAATTATAATTAAAAGGTTTATTGATTAGCTACAGATGAATGAACAATCCCTGAGCCAAATTTGAGAATGCCATGAAGGAGAAAAAAATTTTTAAATTTCATTTTCTGGTAATTTTTTTATTAATTAAACATTTTTAGTTTTTACATATACATTTACATATTACACATATATCCAATAAGCTACCTGTAGCAAGAAGAACCATGACACAATCAGGAAATATATAAATGTTACATTTTTAGTGTTTTTGGCTATTTTTATATGGTAGCCTTGAAGAAAACATCTTTTCTATCTTGGTGCAACTAAAATTCTGAATGTAAATCAATCTCCATCACATCTTGTCATTGTCAACTTAAAATATCTATCTAGACCTAAAAACATCTTAACCCCTAAACAACTAATCTTCATTGTAAAACTAAGCTACCTGGTCTTCAACTCCATCAGAGACTTGAGAAGAAATAAACTTGATTACCTGAGTATGCTGAGAGTGCAGGTTAGTAGCTTTTCAAATGAAAAGATGACAGAGACAATTTGCTACCTGAGTAGTCACTCAAGACTCTATAATATTGGAACATCTTTTTAAATCTTCTGGCCCAACATATCTGACAAACATATTTGTGAGGTAGGAACTATTGAGGTCTTGCTTACCCTGACTTGGCAGAGTTTGGCCATTGACTCCGCCTTCGTCCAAGCTTGTTTAGTTTTAGCCAGAATTCTGATACAAACCCCCATCTTGAATAACCCTTTTTTGTAACTCTCTGGTTTTAATAGATATTTGTAATACCTGAAGGAACCTAGAGGCCAGTATGAGCTTTAGTGTGCTGAGAAACACCATAGACAGCTATTTGTTTCTTTTGACAGTGATGGGGGGAGTGGCTCCTTTGGTAGAGGGGTACCGTTTTTCTTTGACCTTAACATCTAAGTGTTTTGTTAATCACAAAGGGTGATGTATTCTCTTCTGTAGCTGCTTCTCAGCTGAACTAGGAGGTTGTTTTCAGACCCAGGAAGACTGGAGGGCGGGGTACATCTGGTTTGCTGTCCAGGTTTCACTAACATGTCTGAGGCTTGTGAAATGCAGGTAGTGTTAGAGCAGTCTGGCCCAAAACTGTGACTCACACTGGTAGGAATGTTGTCAGAAGCATCTGGCTAACATTGGATTCAAGTCCAGGCCTTGCAAGTTTCAGAGGACCACCTGAGGCTGATGTGTTTGGAGCATATTGCTTTCTTTAGTTGATTGAAATTCTTGGAGACAAATACATAGCCAGAAGTTAAAGTTTAGGAACTGAAAGGAAAATCTTACATTTGGAACATTATTTTTGTAGTTGAGTTAAAAAAAAAAAACCAGAAAAACAAAAAACTTTGGCTTTTGTTACTTGCTTTAAGCTTAAACTTGAAAACTTATACAGAAGACTAAATAAAACCTGTCCCTGAAAATTAATTACATTTGTTCTTAACATGATTACAAACATAGTTTGAGCACATTTAAAAAATTGATCATTTCTAAGATGCCTGAACACTAACTAACTTGCATGTCTTAGTTCTCCTTAATAGTTTCTAAGAGACTTGCAGCTTTCATAAGATTGGGGTTTTATAGTTTTATCCCTGTTAAGATTAAGCATAAAATTATAATTTTTAATCAAAGCTCTATCAGTATCAAAATAAAAATTTAAGTCATAAATGTAGCCTATAGAGATATTGGAAACCTCATTTTATTTTACATTTTAATTCTTTTAAGTAGACCATTTCAGAATATTATTGTTTCTTGTATGATTAAGTTTATCCAATTAGTTAAAGCTTATAATAGAGTTTGCAAAGACAAAAGAAGTGAGGTATATTTCTAAGTAAGTTATTGTTAGTACAAGTGGAACTTAAGAACTTATAAACCTTATTTATTAAATTTCAGACAAAAAATCATCACATAAAAATGATCTTATAGGTCCAGAAAGAAAGAAAGACTACATTTTAGCAAGAATTTAAAATATCCATGACCTTGAAGGAGGAAATAATTTTATGAATAAAAACCAAGAAAGAGGAAGAAATCAAGGAGCTAATGACATAATCTTAGTTACATTTAGTAGCTACCCTAATTTTTACATAAGTCAAAAAAATTGAAATAACGTGAGACATAACAGTAACAAATGAATTTACTGCTTGTTATAAGAAATTTTTTCTAAGGAAGAGCTAAGCAATGTCTGGAGCCTTTACCCAGTATACATAACAGCTTTTCCATTGATGCATGGATGGACACCATCCTTATCCTTAGTTTTTAGCCTTTATTCTGAGTTTCTTCAGGAAACTCATGGCCTCATGGAATTAAGGCCTAGCTGCATCCAACCAGCTGGAAGGAGTTATTATTAAGAGAATTTAAGACAGAAAATTTGATTTGATTTTATAACCTCTTTGTGTGTATGTGCAGATGGGGGCAGACAACACAAAAAGCTTAATAAGTAATCTGTATTGTAAAGTCACTAAGTTGCAGAATAAGTATAATCGAGAGACCATTGCACAGAAAAGTATAAAAATCAGACTTCTGCAGGAACTCAGAAAATGTTGGCATCAGGTTGTTTTTGTTTTATTTACAGATTTTTGCTTTGCAGATTTTTAACCATACCTAATAGGCTTACAAATTTCAAGGTAATGAAAAAATTTTATTTAGCTGTTTTAAAGCACACTGTTTTCTTGGGCTGTTTTGTTTTCTCTCTTTGTCCTAGAGTCATATGGCCTTCTGACCTAGGATAGAGATTTTGGAGGAAATTTTTTTGAAACCATGCTTGGGTTGGAAGAGGGAAGCCATAGTCCAATTCCAGCCAGATTTTTAATAAAGTAGAACAGCATAAAACAATAGTTTAATATTAACCATATCCAAAAAGACACCTCAACTCTGGAAAACCAAATCCAGTAATCAGAGGATGAGACCAGAGCAAGCAGAGTGCAAAGAAGGCTTAGAGAAAAAGAAATGCGGGGTGCAGGCCAGCTGCCACAGTCCAGTTTGCAGCAAGGGATGGAAAAAGCGGTTTATGGTGCCCACCTGGGTTGCACACCAGGGGCATCTGCATCACCTCAGCCCAGTGTCAGGAAGTGGCCACAGTCAGAGCTCCATGGTCAGAGACAGAAGCCCATTGGGAAATAGAATAATCTGAAAAAAAGGAATCTTTCAGAAGCATAGTGATGGAAAACAGTGTCAAACAGGAGGCTATGGAGAAGTGCCTGATGTGCCTGTGGGCCTTAAATGGGCAGTCTCTTGTCAGACAGCTAGAGGGGCAGAGACAGAGCAAGCGATGCTAGCAAGGGAAACTAGCATTGAGGCAGTCAACAACAGTCTACCTCACAGGCATCCCGGAAGTGTTGCATGGAGGTCAGTGGGCAGTTAGGCTGTGCTCAGTTCGATTTCCATCTTTACAACAAAACTTGAAAACAAAGCCAACAGAGAATAGTAGAAAAAAACAGCATAATAACATAATCAGAAAAAAAAATGAAAAGAAAAAACAAACAAACTAACAGATGAACTCAGACATACTGTGGCCACATTTACAAATACACCAAAACCAGGACAGTAGGGAATCTTCTCTGCCCCAGAGACTGGGTCTATGATCTCCTCATATTTTGCCTTTTTCTCTCCAAATGTCTGGACTCCAAATCAGAACAACTCACTGTAGGTCCAAACTCCAGAAGCACGTTGGCTGGCGATTCTTACTTTCAATTTGCAAATCTGGGGAGGTTACAGTCTAAGACCCTGGGGGCCTATCAAATTCACTCTGGACTTGCTCCCTCTTGGACCTATCCCAGACCCCTGTCCCTGAGTCTAAGGTCACTCCCAGGGATCTTATTGGGGGCCACCAAATGTAATGGAGTTTATGGCCCCTGGAAAAAACCCAGAGATTCAACCCAATTATAATCAAAAGGTATATTGGTTAGCTGCTAGAAGGATGAACACTCTCTCAGCCAAATTTGAGATGGGCATGAAGGAAAGGTAAGGGAAAGAACTTTTAAAGGAGGAGAACTGCATGAAGACTGTCAATATCTACGCATGCAAGGAAAAGCTGTTCTATTCTGCCAAGTTAAGTGGTTAAGGCAACTTGAAACAGACTTTGGGTATCTGTGTAAGCAAGTTACAGGAGGAAAAAAAAAGCAGTTAGTCATATCATAGTAGGTAGATAGTCATGGCTGTACATTTTGGGGTGGGAGTCACTGAGTGAGGGTTACTGGGAACTGGGGTCAGAGACAAATAGCAAGATGGAAGCCTAGCATACATGGAACTTTTAAAAGCCATAATATAAGGAGTTGATAACATAAATGAATCATCCATCAAAATATAACGAAAACAGTAAGAATATTTAAGTTAGACTATAAGTTGTGAAATAAAAAGTAGCATTTCTAGAAGAAGACATAATCATGGGTATATTGTTCCACAGAGGGGAACAAATTAATGTGCAGCAGGAATTCCCCCAAATAAGCTTGAATTAGTTCAATGTGACTTGAGAGAACAGAGTTGTGAAGAAAATGTAGAAGAGAATCGAGAGTGCACAACGAAGTGAGAGGATCAGGTACAGCGGCTGTAAGAAGAAGCTTCAGGGACTGGCATGCCTTCTCTACCAACTCTACCACAGAAGGATGTGATGTGTGTTTTGTGACAATGTTGTGTCTTCAGCATCCATCCAGCAAAAGGCCACTATCCAATGCTTCACTGTTTGAAAAATCCAAGTTCCATTACTGTACTAGGTTTAGTGATTGCTATTTTATTCATTAAAGGACTTCCTACTTTCTTCAATATGTTCACTAGAGGTTTTTTTTTTTTTTTACTTTATCAGGCTGGACATACACATGTTAAGAACACCTAAATGCCAACATCTGTATTTCCCAGATGAAAGGAGGCATCCCAGGAGCTCAGGGCACACTGTCCCTGACACCTATGGATGGCTCCCAAGCCCAAGGGGACACACACTCACCCAGTGCCTTCTGCCTACCAGAACACAACTCCTAGTGGTGAATACCAGGAATGCACAGCTCCAGCCCCTGGACAACAGACTCCTCCTGTTTCCTAGAGGACATCACAAACTCCAGAAACCAAAGACATGGTCCTCAGCCTCTGGACCGTTGTTCAACCCATCTCCCTCTGGGGACCTGCTGGACAATAGGTTCATACAAAGTCTGCTTATGAGATGGCAGAGCTGAGTTCTCACAGCTTCTGAGTACCTACCAAGAGAGCAGGAACTGCAAGTGAGAAAGTGGCCCTGTTGGTAACTCCAAGTGGCCAGCATCTCTTCCTGTTTCTCCCAGAGAGGAAGAGATCCTGGCAGCCAGACTTGCTTGGTTCCTGGCTAACCCTGATATCCAGAGGACAACTCCAGATTCCAGAGACACGCAGATCCAGCCTACCATTCACAGCCCTACAATTGTCCTGAGTAGACCTGCCGGATCTCAGGTACACGTGTGGTAAACAACCACACCCTAATCTCCCTGCCTATAGGCCCAACTGGAACACAAGAAGGAAAAAGTGGCAGGCTTCTTGCAGAGATTCAGCCCCCACCACACAACCCAGGGCAGGCTTCCCCTGCATGTCTGAAAGGTTCCAGTTGGCCCCAGGATCAACCAACTAACACAGGTAACATATAGATGTCTAAAGGCCAGTGTAAGAACATAATCAACAAAAACTAGGGTAATATGGCTCCACTGGAACCCCCAACCAACACTTGATATCCTAATGCAACTGAAACACAGGAAAACGACCTTAAATCTATGCTTACCAAGATGTTAGAGGCTTTGAGGGAATTTTTCCTCTATGATTTTGTTGTATTTTCTGGACTTTGGAGATGAGAGTCTTCTTTTACCTCTATTCTTATTATTCTTAGGTTTGATCTTTTCATTATGTCCCTGACTTTGTGGATGTTTTGTATTAGGATTTTTTTCAATTTAATATTTCCTTTTTTTTGCAGATGCATTGATTTCTTCAATTGTATCTTCTGTGCCCGAGATCCTCTCTTCCATCTCTTGTATTCTGTTGGCATGCTTATCCCTGGAATTCCTGTTCTCTTCCTTCAATTTTCAATCTCTGGGATTTCTGCAGTTTGAGTTTTCTTAATTGATTCTATTTCCATAATCAGGTCTTGAACCATTTTGTTCATTTCCTTCACATATTTGATTGTATTTTCCTGGCCCTTATTAGTTTAATTGTATTTCTTTGAGATTTCAACACCCTTCTTTCACTAATGGACAGGTCATCCAGACAGAAACTAAATAGAGAAATAATAAAACTAACAGAGTTCATAAACCAAATGTACCTAAAAATATTTACAGAACTTTCACCCAAACACAAATGAATATACGTTCTTCTCAGCACCCCATGGAACCTTCTCCAATATCAACCATATAGTCTGTCACAAAGGAAGCCTCAATCAATACAAGAAAATTGACTAGACCCATTGTATCTTATCAGATCACCATGGATTAGATCTGGACTTCAACAACAATAGAAATAACAACAACAACAACAACAACAACAACAACAAGAACAACAAGAACAACAAAAGCCATACACATGGAAACTAAACAACTCCCTACTCAATGACCACTAGGTCAGGTATGAAATAAAGAAAGAAATGAAAGAATTCCTAAATTTCAACGAAAATGAAGGCACAATATACCTAAAATTATAGGACATAGTGAAAAAATGCTGAGAAAAGTTGATAGCACTAAGCGCCTTCAAAAAAAAATTACAGTGATCTCATACTAATAACTTAACAGCTTACCTAACCTGAAAGCTCTAGAACAAAATGAAGGAAACACACCCAAGAGGAGTAGAGGACAGGAAATGATCAAATGAAGGGCTGAAATCAATAAATTTGAAACAAAAAGAGCAATACAGGGAATCAATGAAACCAAGAGTTGGTTCTTTGAGAAAACCAACAAGATAGACAAACCCTTAGACAAGCTAACTAAAAGGCAGAGAGATGGTACCCAAATCAACAAAATCAGAAATGAAAAGGGAGATGTAACAACGGACACTAAGGAAATCCAAATTATCATTAGGTCTTCCTTCAAAAGCCTGTACTCCACAAAACTGGATAATCTGAATGAAATGGTCAATTTTCTTGATAGATTCCATGTACTAAAGTTAAATAAAGATCAAGTAAACAAATTAAATAATCCTATAACCCTTAAGGAAATACAAGTAGTCATTAAAAGTCTCCCATCCAAAAAAAAGCCAAGGCCAGATTGTTCCAGCTCAGAATTCTACCAGACCTTCAAGTAAGAGCTAACACCAACACTTCTCAAACTATTCTACAAAACAGAAACAGAAAGAAGATTGCCAAACTTATTCTATGAGGCCACAATCACTCTGATACTCAAACCACACAAAGACTTAACAAAGAAAGAGAATTTCAAAGTAATTTCCCTTCTGAATATTGATGAGAAAATACTTGTTATACTCAAAAACAGAATCCAAGAAAGCATCAAAAAAGTATCCACTATGATCAAGTAGGCTTTATCCAGGCATGCAGGGGTGGATCACTATATTAAAATCAATCAATGTGATCCATCATATAAACAAACTGAAAGAAAACAACCACATTATCATCTCTTTGATGCAGAAAATGCCTTTGACAAAATCCAACACTCCTTCATATTAAAATTCTTGGAGAGATCTGGGATAAAAGGCACATATCTATACATAATAAAGGCAATATACAGCAAGCCTATTGCCAACATTGAATACAATGGAGAGAACCTTAAAGCAATTCCACTGAAGTAAGAGAAAAGACAAGGCTGTCCATGTCCATATCTCTTCAATACAGTACTCAAATTCCTAGCTAGATCATAAAACAACTAAAGGAGATGAAGAGGATACAAATTTTAAGGAAAGAAATCAAAGTATATCTAATCGTGGATGATATAATAGTGACTCCAAAAATAATACCAGAGAATGCTTACAGTGGATAAACACCTTCATCAAAGTGGCCGGATAGAAACTTCACCACCACCACCAACAAAAAACATCAGTAGCCCTCCTGTATACAAATGACAAATTGGCTGAGAAAGAATTTTAGGGAAATAGCCCCCTTCACAATAGTCACAAAAAGCTTAAAGTATCTTTGTGTAATTCTGAGTAAGTCAAAGGCTTGTATGACAAGGACTTCAAGTCTCTGAAAAAGAAATTGAAGAAGATATGAGAAGATGGAAAGATTTCCCATGCTCATGGATAGGTAGGATTAACATAGTAAAAATGGCCATCTTACCAAAAGTAATCTATAGATTCAATGCAATCCCCATCAAAATATCAACACAATTCTTTATAGACCTTAGAAGAGCCATTCTCAACTTCATATGGAAAACCAAAATACCCAGAATAGCTAAAACAATCATATACAAAAGAACTTCTGGTGGTATCTCCATCCCTGACTATAAAATGTGCTATGGAACAATAGTAATAAAAGTGCATGTGGCATAGAAACACAGTGGTGGATCAGTGGAATTGAATTGAAGACCCAGAAATACACCCACATACAAATGGACACTTGATTTTTGAGAAAGAAACAAAAACCATAAGATGGAATAGAGAAAGCAGCTTGAATAAATGGAAATCTATATGCAGAAAAATACAGTTGATCCATATTGATCCCTTTGCACAAAACTCAAGTCGAAGTTGATCAAAGACATCAACATAAAACTAGATACACTAAATCTGTTAGAAGAAAAAGTGAGGAAGAGCCTTAAATTCATTGGCACAAAGGCCATTTCCTGAATAGAACACCAATAGCCCAGGTTCTAAGGTCAACCATTAATAAATGGGACCTCATGAAACTGACAAGCTTCTGTAAGGCAAAGGATACTGTTGATAAGATGAAATGGCACCCTACAGACTGGGAAAAGATCTTTACCAACCCTACATCTGATAATGGGCTAATATTTAAAATATATAAAGAACTCAAGATATTAAATATCAACAAACCAAGTGATCTAATTAAAATTCGAGTACAGAGCTAAACAGAATTCTCAACGAAGGACTATGGAATGACCTAGAAGCACTTTAAAGAAATGATCAGTATCACTAGTCATCAGGGAAATGCAAATCAAAAGACTCCATCTTACACCTACCAGAATGGCTAGGTTAAAAACTCAAGTGACTATACACGCAGGTGAAGATGTGAAGAAAGGTGAACACTCCTTAGTTGCTGGTCATAGTGCAAACTTGTACAACCACTGTGGAAATCAAGCTGGCTCTTTTTCAGGAAATTGCAAATACCTCTACCTCAAGACCCGGATATACCTTTCTTGAGTATACTCCCCAAAGATGTCCCACCATACAACAAGGACATCTGCTCAACTATGTTCATAGCCACCTTATTCCTAATAGCCAGAAACTGGAAACAATCCAGTTGCCCCTCAACCAAAGAATGCATAAAGAAACTGGGTACATTTACACAATGGGCAACTGTTAAAAACAAGGAAATCATGAATTTTGAAGGCAAATGGATGGAACTAGAAAAGATCATTCTGAGTGACGTAACCTAGACACAGAAAGACACACATGGTATGTACTCACTTATAAGTGGATTTTAGCTACATAATACAGGACAAGCATACAACAATTCACATACTCAGAGAAGATAAGTAACAAAGAGGATATGAGAGAGGATGCTTAAATCTCAGAAGTGGAATAGAATAGACAGCAGAAGTGGTTAAAGAGAAGAAACAGGGTAGGAGAGGGAGCACGGAGAGAAATGAGGGTTGATATCAGTCCTGGGAAGAGCTGGGACAGGAGGACAGAGGGCTAGGGTTTGCAGAGAGAAGAGAAAGCTTGGGCAGGGGCTTGTCTGTGACAAGCTGGAGACCTGTGATAGAGTTGGCTCCTGGGAGGATATGAGGGTCATTCTAGCTGAGACTCCTAGTAGCTGGGGTCATGGAGACTGAAGAGGACACCCTCTAACTAGACATGACTCCTAGAAGAAAGAGGGGAACACCAAACCACCCCCCCAAAAAAACTTTGACCCAAAACTTACCCTGCCTACAAGGTGTGTAGGAACAAAAATAAAGCATAGATTGAAGAAATGTCCAACCAATTGCTGGCCCAATCCCATGGGAGACAGGCAACCCCTGTCACTATTAAAGATGCTCTGTTATGCTTAAGGACAGGAACCAAGCATAGCTGTTCCCTGAGAGGCTCCAACCAGCAGCTATGGAAACAGATCCAGAGACCCAAAGTCAAACATTGGGAGAAGCTCAGGGAGTCTTGAGAAAGAGTTTAGGGGAAGGGTAGAAGGACTCAGAGGGGGCAGGAGCTCCATAAGAAGACCAACAGAGGCAACTAATAAAGGACCAGGGGGGCCTGTGGAGACTGAAGCTCCAACCAAGGTTTAAACATAGACTGGACCTAGACGTCTTACACAGCCAACGGGCAGCTTGGTCCTAATATGGGTACCCTAATAAGGGGAATGGGGGCCAACTCTGATATGGACTTTGTTGCCTGCTTTTTGATCATTTTTTTCTCTGGTGGGGCTATCTTGCCAGGTTACAGGAGAAGAGGATGCTTCTAGTCATAATGTGACTTGATATGCTGGAGTGGGTGGGTAAGGGGGACTCCCCCCAAGGGGGGAAATAGGGCAAACAAGGAGGGAAAGTGGGACCAGGAAGAAAGGAGGGAGGGGGCTATGACTGAGATGTAAAGTGAATAATTAATTTGTAAAAGTCCAAAAATTATATAATGTGTTATGTGATACTTAAATTATTTGAAATTTGATCACTCAAGGGTAACATTTCTAACTTACAGCTGTGTCCTCTGACACATCACAGTCATTTATTAGCAATTCTTTAATGGTTGGCAGAGCAAAATATTTTAGATGAAAAAAAAAAACAATTAAGGCAATTTAATGCAAAGCAGATCCTAGCTTGGTTCTTGGATCAGAAACAGGAATATTTTAAGAGATATTAGCACAATTGACCAAATTTGATTAAATTCTATATATTAAAGAATAATATTATTAATGTTAAGAACACATTCTCCTTTTAGCTAAATAGAACTTGTTACTTTTAGAGGTAATTTGGTTTTTCTTTTTTAATTTATTATAAAATAATATTTAAAAAAACAGCAAGATTATATAAATACATATCCTATGGATGTGCTTGTATGTTAATATAACATATATTAAGTATATGAAAGAATGATAAATCCAATATAGTAAATATATTATCATTTTAGAAATTGCCAGAAGAGCATGTCCAATATTCTCCATGTGGGTTTTGTTAATTTAATGCAATGTTGAATTTTTTAAATGCAAATTTCAAGAAAAGCATAAAAAAATATTTTGACAGATCTGGTAAATGAGTCAGCTGCTAAAGTGCGTGCCGGGAGAAGAGTGTAGACCTGGGGTCAGACCCCCTGCATCCACGTGGAAGAATTACTCTTTACCTCAGAGTTGTTGAGCAGAGCCAGGAAGATTCCTTGAGCTCAACAGTCAGCAAGACTAGATAAAGCAATGAGCTTTCAGTATAATGAGAGAGGCCGACTCAAAATATACAGCGTAGAACAATTGAGAAAAGAGATCAAACCTTGACTTCTGGCTTCTGTACTCAGAATACATGCCTGCCTTCACACATGCGTGCAAACACAGTTATCTAGGCTCCTTTCTGATGCATAAATTTTGTGATAAAAGTGTAGGAAAGAATTCACAAGAATAGTTTAGCCCAGTGTTCCGGGGAGACATGGCCATAGCATGGATTACTGAGAAGCAGGGACAGTGTCAGGAGATTCGGGGGATAGAGTCAAGATAAACTGACACGATTTCTCCAGGGATTGGTCAGTGTGATGAGAATAGGGCAACATAAGCAGACATAAGGAGGCCTGATCTTGGAGAGCCAACAAACTGATGGACTGGGTGTCATTTACAGACACGAATGTCTTGGGGAAGTAAAGTTTGCAGAGAAGTGGGCAGACCAGACCTTATTTAAACACACAAACTTCAAAAACAGAGGACAGGATCCAGAGCAAAATGGAGGACGGAGCTGACAAGCAGCCTTACAGCATCACAGTACTTCAGCTTGGACAGACAGGACAAACCACAAAGTTTGTGAGGCCTAGAGTTAAAGTGAGAGTTCAGGGGGACCCTAAGAATTTCTCAGTAGACATAGCAGAGCAATAATCCAGATAATAGGTGCCCTCAAATAACTGATTTGGTGACTTTCCAGGCCACATGCTCTTGAATTAGCACTGCGGATAGAGAAGGAAATTCCAGTATGGAGATTGAAAATAAACTTTGAGGGGATTAAATTTCTGGAAATGTTGATCATATTCAGCTGATGAGACTTTCCAAGAAAAAAGGATGCTGATGACTCTGGATATATTTGGATAGGTTCAGATGAAGTGTAAGAAACATCTGCGGATTCATCAGTGGATGTGCTCAGCAAGAGTCATTTATAATAGTGTACAGGAAGGTCAGGGGAGTAAAGTGAGGCTAAGGCCAGAGACAGCCAGTGAAGTGAACTCTTCTGAAGAATTACTTTGAAAAGGAGAGGAGCAGTTGAGTGGCTGGTGATGTGAGCACTGCATCTGCATTTTTTAAACCAAGAAGAAGAGAGTTTGTAAGCTTCTGACCGAGATCCAGGAAAAAGAGTAAAGATGCAGGAAAGTGAGACCTCTGAGCACTGTCAGTTGGCTTGAGGCTTGAATACAGGCATGGGGGAGGTTTAAAGGGAATCATCCATGCGCCGTTGCATTTCTGAAGATTCTGAATACAGACACTACTTATCATTTGTCATGGGATGTCTCTTCATAGTTGCTAGGAAACAGACATGGGGAAAAATATGGTCTCCTTCCAGAGTAAAAGACTGATAGTGACTTTATTAAAATGAGTCTATTTAACTCATTGGAATATTTTCATCATTGATGACCAATTTATTCCTTATATGGTATTTTGGGTTGTTTTCTAATTCCAGTGGCAAAATCAGTGATAAGAAAGAGCCTAAGGGAGAAGAGCTTATTGACTAATGGTTAGAAGGGCTACAGCCCATACGATGGTGCCATCCACAGTGTGGGTGGGAAAGAGGCTTCCTACTTTAATAAAAAATATCTCATACATGTTGAGAGGTTTGTCTCATGCCTGCTTCTAAATCTTGTCAAGTTGATATTACTCATTACAAATGGTCAATGAGAGTCTCTTTAAGTTAGCTCCTGTAATTTTGAGGAGGGGACATAATATTGGTTAGTATTTGATTTTTCAATCATGTTTCATATGACAAAATACTGAAGATTTGTCTTATATATTTTTACATTAGTCAATAGTGGTTATTTCTATAAGGAATCCTGGCTTCTTTCTTTAAAATATGAGAAATACCCATTGAAATGCTATCGTTTGTTGCTAGAATGTTACTGTTACTACAGTGTTCTTGTTTGCTAGGATTTTCTAATAAATTGGATAGTAAACAAATTTATAACATCAAGAGAATGTCATCTTTTGGTGAGATTCTGCACAATTCAGAGAGCGGTCTACAATAGCTATGGCTTTTTAGTTTCAAATGAATGAGTTCATTGACCATGTAACAAGCAAAAGTAAAGGAACAAATGGCAAGAGGCTGATATATGTAAGCAGCTGTAATACTAGCACTCAGGGAGGCAGAGGCAAGGCAGATCACTGTGAGTTCAAGGCCAGCCTGGTCTACAAAGAGAGTGCAGGACAGCCAGGGCTACACAGAGAAACCCCGTCTACAAAACAACAACAACCAAACAAAAAACAACAACAACAACAAAACCAAACCATGCTCATACAAAATTATATCTAACAAAGCACTTATAATAGCTAACATAGATGATAGAATTAGCCTCTAATTGTTTTTAAAAAAATTAATATCACTTTATTGTAAAGAACTTGAAAAACATTTAAAAATTGCATAGATTAATTTAGCCATTCAAACAAGCAGTTGGCTATCAAGTCTCATATTGGTAGCCTTCTTATCCTTCCTCTGAGTGCTACCAGGCTTCCCCATAGTGGGGGAGGAGGTCCCTCTTGGTCGCAGACATAGGGGAGGGGAAGAGAGTGAAAGCGGGAGGGAGGGAGGAATGGGAGGGTATAAGGGATGGGATAACAATTGAGATATAATCTGAATAATAAAAAAAAAAAGAACAGGGCATGAAAGTGGGAGGGGAAATAGAGGAGTGGGAGGCAGGAATACGGTTGGATGTAGTCAAGATACATTGCATACTTTTATGAAATTGCTCAAGAATAATTTTTAAAATATTATTTTAAAATAACCAGTAAATTTTACATTTTAGCAAACAGTTTTAAAAAACAAACAAACAAACAAAAAAACCAAAAAAACAGACAAACATTTGGCCAGATCCAGTTTATGCATCTCAATTAACTTGTATGCATTCATAACTGCAATTCTGAAGCCACAGAGTTTCACTTTAGATTTTACACTGTCTCTGTAAACTAAATTTTATGCCTTCCCACCACCACCCCCCACACATCATGACAGATTTGTAAGTGGAAAACAAATCTACCTAGAATCTACATACATATACATGTGAAGATATAGATACTCATATAGATACACATACATATGGATATAAACAAATGGACATGTGTTAATAGTATAGAATGTAGAAAGGAAAGCAGGAAAGGGTAAATATGTGACGAAGAAGTACAGAGCTCAGGCAAAGAACATGTGAGTGATAAAAGAGGAGAAAAGACTCATTGAGTAGCCCCATGAAGAGTGTAGAGAAAGACAACTCCATCAAATCCGAGGCTCAGAGCATTCAGTAAAACTACCAGGAGAACCTGGAGAAGTGAGCCAGCGCAAGGTCCTAACTGAGATCGTGTTAGTCAAGTGGGAGCTTCCTGCTTCTTGTTCTCAGTGTAAGAAAGAATTTTATGCCTGGGGATAGGCAATGGTAGCTACTACTGGAAATCGTTTACATTCAGATAGTTTCAAGGACACAATGCTTTTATTTAATTTTTATTTTATTAATTTATTCATATTATGTCTCAATGGTTATCCCATCCCTTTCCTCCCTCCCTCCCGTTTTCCTCTTACTCCCCTCCCCTATGACTGTGACTGAGGGGGACCTCTTCCCCCTGTATATGCTCATAGGGTATCAAGTCTCATCTTGATAGCCTGCTAGCCTTCCTCTGAGTGCCACCAGGTCTCCCCATCCAGGGGACGTGGTCAAATATGAGGCACCAGAGTACGGACACAATGCTTTTTAATACCAGTGGTTGTATTGAAGATCAGCTTCAACATCAACTGGGAAAGCCGAGGCAGGGCTTAGATTAGGCGACTGGCTGGTGACCCTGCAGACATTCTCTGGGGGCAACTTTCCAGGCTGGAACCGATTGTTGTCAGCATTATTTTCCACTGATAGTGGCAAACTGAGAGGCCAGAATGAAATTGCTGACTGTGTCCTGTCTGGGGTTTACAACTACCATGTAAGGGGGGAAGGAGGGATAAAGCTGTTGGCTCCTAGAGGAGGCTTCCATTGATTATGGCAAGTGTCTAAGAAGAAAAGAAACAGACACACACACACACACACACACATTCAAATACTGGGTGGATGGATTCTGACAACCTTACATACATACATGTATACACATAACACACATCTTGGTGGGTGGAATGAACTCTGGAGTGAGTTCCAGAGTTCCAATGACTTTATTATTTTTCCCACAGTTTATGTATCCTAGCAAGGTATTTCAAGCAGTACAAACATCACAATGTGGTTACATTCTATTTTTCTTTAATAAATGATTACAATGAGTATACATAAGAAAAACATGTTCCTCAATACTGCCACACGATCAAATGTTTTATGTATTATGGGTGAGAAACTAGCATGAAAAGAAGTTATTTCCAGGGAACCCATATACATTTGTAACTAAGCAACTTGTCATATATCAACAGAGTATAAGGAAGCAATGTAATTTTCAGCCAGTTTTTCTTTACTGGCAGACTACAATTTGTGGTTACAAAGAAAAAATCAACTATTAAAAAGTAATCTTAATCCCTTGTACGCAGATCTAGCCAATGGAGAGGACATTCTCCACAGTTGTGTGGAGAGTGAGGATTGACTTGGACATGAACTCTGCTTCTCCCTATTTGACCACTTCTCCTTGATGTGGAAGCCAGGTGGTACTCAGAGAAACAATAGGCAGGCTACCAAGATGAGACTTGATAGCCTATGACCATATAGTGGGGGAGGAAGTCCCCCTCAGTCTTATACCTAGGGGAAGGTAATAAGGTGAAAGCAGGAAGGAGGGAGGAACGGGAGGATACAAGTGATGGGATAACAATTGAGTTGTAATCTGAATAAATTAATTAAATTATTTTAAAAAAGTAATCTTATAGAACATCAACAGCTCAGGCTGTAAAATCAACAATTAATATATGGGACCGACAAAGACACTGCCAGTAGAACAACATAACAGTCTATTATTGATTGGGAAAAGATCTTCACCAACCCTACATCCTACAAAAGGCTAATATCCAAACTATATAAAGAACTCAAGAAATTAAACACCAACAAACAAAATAACACAATTAAAAAATAGGGCACAGAACTAAACAGAGAATTCTCAACAGGGGGATATCAAATGGCTGAGAAACGCTTCAAGAAATGCTCAACACCCTTAGTCACTGGGGAGACGCAAGTCAAAATTTCTCTGAGATTCCAGCTCATACCCGTCAGAATGGCTAAGATCAAAAACTCAAGTGATAGCACATGTTCATGAGAACATGGAGAAAGGGGAACACTCCTCCATTGCTTGTGGGAGTCCACACTTTGGAAATCAATCTGGTGCTTTCTCAGAAAGTTGAGAACAGCTCTACTTTAAGACCCACCCGGATAAACCACTCCTGGGTATATATACAAAAGATGCACCACCTACGATAAGAATTCTTGCTCAACTATGCTCACAGCAGCTTTATTAGTAATAGCCAGAATCTGGAAACAACCTAGATGTCCCTCAACAGAAGAATGGATAAAGAAACTGTGGCACAATGGCATAGTAGTCAGCTATCAAAAACAAAGAAAGCATGAAATTTGTAGGCAAATGGATGGAGCTGGAAACGATCATCCTGAGTGAGACAACCTAGACCCAGAAAGACACACATGACATCTACTCACTTATACGTGGATTTTAGCCATATAGCACAGGACAAACAGACTGCAATCCACAGACCTGAAGAAAAATAACAAAGGGGATACAAGAGAGGATGCTTAAATCTCACCCAGAAGGGGGAATAAAATAGACATAGGTAGTGGTTGAAGAGAGGGAGCAAGGTAGGAGAGGGACCATAAAGAGAAATAAGAGTGGAGTTCAGTCCTGGGGAGATCTGGGGGATATAAAAGGGGACAGGAGGAAAAAAAGCCTTGCAGAGAAAAGAGAAACTGTGCTGGGCGAGCATCTCTGTGACAAGCTCAAGACATAAGTCAGGGTAGGCTCCTGGGAGAATATGAGGGGGACTCTAGCAGAAACTCCCAGTAGCAGGAGTCATAGAGACAGAAGAGGACACCCTCTAACAAGATGAATCTCTTGGTAGAGGAAAGAGAACACCAATTCACCCACGAAAGCTTCAACCCAGAACTCATCTTTTCTATAAAATGTGAGAGATTAAAGATAGAGCAGACAGAGCAGAGACTGAGTGAAAGTCCAACCAATGCTTGGCCCAACCCAAGATCCATCCAATGGGAGAGAACCAACCCTTGACATTATTAACAATACTCTGTTATGCTTGTAGATAGGAGCCTACCAGAGCTGCCCTCTGGGAACCACACAGCAGGTTTTTTTTTTTTTTTTTTTTTGAAACGTATGCGGAGACTCACAGCCAAACATTGGACAATGCATAGGGAGTGTTGTACCAAAGGAGGGGTGTGGAGGAAAAAAAGACCTGGAGGAGACAGAGGCTCCACAAGAAGATCAACAGAGGCTCCAGAGGGCCTTGCTGAGATTGAAGCATCACCCAAGGGCCATTGAGCTGGACCTAGGCCCTCTCCAAGATGTAGCCTATGAGCAGCTCAGGCTTTATGTGGGTCCTCTAATAATGAGACCAGGGGCTTTCTCTGACATGGACTCTATTGCCTGTTTTTTGATCACTTCCCCCTGGTGGGCCTCTTTCCCAGGCCACAGGGAAGAGAACATGCTCAGTTCCGATGCAACTTCATGGGCTGGGGTGGATGGGAAATGGGAGGGCTCCTCTTTTCTGAGGATTAGGGGAGGGGGATGGGGGAAAGGGAGGAAGGATGGGACAGGAAGGTGAAAAGGGATGGGGCTTTGACCAGGATGTAAAGTGAATAAATAAATAAACAAATAGATAAATTATAAAAAAGTATTCTTATAAAAATCTTAAAAGAATCACAAACCTAAATGTCTATATAAAAAATAATCAGCCATTTCTACTTTAAATCCTAAAGGTGATTATCTATTTATTAATATTTTTATTAAATCATATCAGGAAGCTGAGGGCAGAAATAATTATAAGAAATTAGTCACCTTGAAGTCCACCTGCAGTGAGAGAGTCACCTCAGCTAGTGCTAATTGGGGTATTGTCTTTGCTTACCAGCCTCAAAAAGTTCCTAGCTTTACTATTAAGAATGTACTTTTTCTTAACTTCAAATTATTCCCTAAGATTTTCTGCATCAGAGTCAGTAGCAAAAATATCTTTACCTAATCTTGTTAAACAATCTATTTTTCCAAATTCTTTCTAAGGGTAGTGGTCATTGCTAGTAATCTACGCCTTTAAGTTCTTTTCAAGGGTGGTGGTTGAATCATCAATCTGCTCCTGTAGCAATGATGGAAAGAGATCAAACACTGTTATTGTGAGCGCCAGTGATACTGCCCGGTGAGGGAATGGAAGCCCTTCTTATATTATGCACACAATTCATATATTAAGAGAGTACTGCAAGAGTAACAAGCAGAGCTATGCTCTGTAACAGCATGAAGTCCTAAGAACAGGTAGTTCCCGGCATTATGCCTCGCCAAGGACATGCCCATCGTGGGTATGCTAACCGCTGGACCACATTCCATGAGTTACAGAGATGTTTTGCTCTTACCCTTGCAAAGCCCACAACATGGTTGTTTTCTGCTTTCCTTTCTCTTTTTGCAGAAGCAGGGGCCAGCCTTTCTCCAGACAGGGAGTTTGGACGACAGTTGGCAAACCTGAGTTTAGGAAAGGGGTTTCTTCCTTACTTCCAGAATTTAGTCTCAACAAGCTTAAACATCAAGTGGAAATTTACCAAAATAGTTTGTATTACAGAAGTACAAAATAGTATGTTGTTGAATATAGGCCCTGTATTGTTTTCTAAAAGTTACTAATGGCGCAAAGCTGAAGGTTTATAATGATAGGCTGTAGCTCATGTTAAGTGTTCTTTCTCCCAAAACCAAATAACAGAACAACAACAAAAGGGCACACGCATGCTCGCATGCACACACACACACACACACACACACACACACACACACACACACACAC
>OU015748.1:73545908-73556414 GCA_907169655.1 Acomys percivali | reverse complement strand
TATTTCTTCCCTGACCAGGTGTTATTTAGCAGAGTTGTTTAGTTTCCCCGTATGTGTCGGCTTTTTGTTATTTCTGTTGTTGTTGAATTGCAGCCTAACAGCATGATGATCTGATGGATACAAAATATTATTTCAATCCTCTTGTGTCTGGTGAGGCTTGCTTTGTGCCCTATGATGTGATCAATTTTGGAGAAGGTTCCATGGGGTGCAGAGAAGAAGGTATATTCTTTCTTGTTTGGGTGAAAGGTTCTATAGATATCTGTTAGATCCATTTGACCCATGGCATTGGTTAATGATATTATTTCTCAGCTTAGTTTCTGTTTCAATGACTTATCCTTCAGTGAGAGTGGGGTGTTGAAGTCTCCCACTATTATTGTGTGGGGATCGATGTGTGGTTTAAGCTTCTTTTTAGCAGATCTTTTACAAATGTGGGTGCCCTTTTATTGGGAGCATAGATGTTCAGAATTGTGATGTCATCTTGGTTGACTTTACCTTTGATGAGTATGAAGTGTCCTTCTGCATCCCTTTTGATTAATTTTGGTTGAAAGTCTATTTTGTTCGATATTAAAATGGCTATGCCTGCTTGCTTCTTGTGACCATTTGCTTGGAATATTTTTTTCCAACCTTTTACCCTGAGGTAATGCCTATCGTTATGGGTGAGATGTGTTTCTTGAATGCAGAAGAATGTTGGATCTTGTTTATGCACCCATTCAGTTAGTCTGTGTCTTTTTATTGGAGAATTGAGACCATTGATGTTGAGCGATATTAATGACCAGTGACTGTTAAGAGTCTTAATTTTGATGTTGTTTCCAGTCGAGAATTTGTGTAATTGTGTTTTTGCCATGGTATAGTTACCTATTTCCTGAGTAGTTTTGGTTATAGCTTGACCCTTTGGGATGGAGTTTTCCTTCTAGTACCTTCTGTAAAGCTGGGTTTATGGATAGGTACTGTTTGAATTTGTTTTTGTCATGGAATATTTTGTTTTCTCCATCAATGATTATTGATAGTTTTGCTGGGTAAAGTAGTCTGGCCTTGCATCTGTGGTCTCTTAGAGTTTGCAGGATCTCTGTCCAGGCACTTCTGACTTTTACGGTCTTTGCTGAGAAATCGGGTGTAATTCTGATAGGTTTGCCATTAAATGTTGTTTGGCCCTTTTCCCTTGCAGCTTTTAATATTTTTTCTTTGTTCTGTATGTTTTGTGTTTTGATTATTATGTGACGGGCAGTTTTCTTTTTCTGGTCAAATCTATTTGGTGTTCTGTAGGCCTCTTGTATGTTTATAGGCATCTCTTTCTTTAGGTTGGGGAAATTTTCTTCTATGATTTTGTTGAGAATAGTTTCTGGGCCTTGGAGTCTGATATCTTCTCTTTCTTCAATGCCTATTATCCTCAGATTTCTTCTTTTCATGGTGTCCTTAATTTCTTGGATGTTTTGTGTCTGAAGTTTTCCAGATTTGGCATTTTCTTTCATGGTTGCTTCAAGATCTGTGATTGTATCTTCTAGACCTGAGATTCATTCTTCCGTCTCTTGGATTCTGTTAGAAAAGCTCTCCTCTGTGTTTCTCGCCTTCTCTGAGGTCTCACGTTCTCGTTTTTCTTCTGTCTGTGTGTTTATCATTGAATCCATTTTCGTCTTCAGATCTTGAACTGATTTTTTATTCTTTCATCTGATTGTTTTTATATTCCTGAGTTTCCTCCATTGCCTTCTTATAGGTCTTCAGAGCTTGAACCGTTTTATTTTTTTCTTCCATCCTGTTGTTTTCATTTTCCTGAAAATTTTCCAGTTCCACTCTATATGCTTCTTTTATGTCTCTCACCTGTTTGGCTGCTTCTTCCTGCATTTGATTATGAATTTTATTTGTTTCCTTCATTAATATCCTCATTACTAAGGAATTGAGGCCATTTTCTTGTATTTCCGTTGTATTTGAGTTCTCTGGGTTGTTTTCTTTGGGATAGCTGGAAACTGGAGACGCCATGTTTTTTTTTTTTTTTTTCGTATGCTTTTATGCTGTCCTTTAGACATTTGTTTTTGTTGGGTAGCTTCCAGAGTTGGATGGAGGGAGTCTAAAGATAGATTCACTTTTTTTCTCACGATTTCAGTAGGCTGGAAGCTCTGATACTTCACTGGTGTGGATTGCAGGAGGTTAGCCCTGTCATTTTGGAGTCTCACAGCCAGTGATCCTCAGCTCCCCTGTGATGTGGGTACTGCAATCATTTTGGGTCTCTGAATGAGCGTTGCGTCAGGCCAAGGTATCCACAGCCTTCTGGGTTCCCTGCCAAGTCCAGCCAGGGACACTGGGCCCGTACCAGGCACCAAGCTCAGCTAGATTCTCAGGGTCTGAACTGTCTGCCGAGCTCAGCTAGGAATTCTGTGATCAAAATGCTCACAGGGTCCAGCCAAAATTTTTGGGCTGGGACTGCGCACCAAGCTCAGCTAGTGGCTTTTGTCCCAAAGTGCATGCTGTGGTCAGTTATTGACTCAGGGGCCAAACTTTCCACCCAGCTCAGCCAGGAATTCTGGATTCAAATTGCACACTGTGTCCAACCAGAGTCTTAGAGCCAGGACTTTGCCAAAAGCTCTGCTAGAGTCTCTGGGCCCAATCTGTCTGTCAGGCACAGTTAGGGACTCTGGCCCTAAACTGCACGCCGAGCTCCACCCAAGTCTCTGGGGCAGAATTGTGCACTGAGCTCAGCCAGGGACTCTGGACCCACACTGTGTGCTGAGTTCAGCCCAGGACTCTGTGCCTAAACTGCGTGGACAGTCCAGCCAGAGTCTTGGGGCCGCCAAGTCTGTGCGCACAGCTCAGCTAGAGTCTCTGTACCTAATCCCCCTGGGAAGTCCAGTTAGGACCTCTGGGCTGAATCTGTGTGCTGACCTTAGCCTGCGTCAGCACCCCAGAACTGCCCGCTGAGCTGAGCTAATATCTCAGGCAGAACTGCTCACTGAGGTGAGCCAGTGCCACCGGTGGAACTGATCGCTCCACCCAGCCTGCGTCACAGCAGGAGAACTGCGGCTGCACTGAGCTGGTGCCTAGGGTGGAACTGAGCTCTCTGCCCAGCCTGCGTCACAGCAGGGGAGCTGTGGCTGAGCTAAGCTGGTGCCTCGAGCAGAATTGCTTGCTGCGCTGAGCCAGCGTGTTCATGGCACTGCGCACTGAGCTGAACCCGAGACTCTGGGGCTGAACTGTCCCCCGAGTCCAGTTTGGGTCACAAGGCACCATGCAACCCAAATCCTGTCCAGAGTCCCCTCTCCTGCAGCAACTCCCACTGGCCACCATACCAATCGCCTCCACCGGAAGGCTCTGAGCTGCAAACCTCAGCCACGGCCGCAGGTGCCACTGGTGCCTCTGCTGTTGCTGCTGCCTCTGCCGCTGCTGCTCCGATCCAAGATAATCCATGCTCCTCCTGTGTGCAGGGGCATGCAGGTCCTCCACACCCTGGTCTCTCCGAACCATGGAGCACTCCTGCTGCCGTAGTGTGGGGTTCCTTGGTGTTCCTGGCTCAGAAATCTATCCAATTCCCTGTGCAATTCCCTGAGCTTCCAAACATGGTCCACACTGCTCGCTGCCAGCTTGGATCCCCGAAATGTTTTCTTAATGTGGGGCAAGGGCTACATTTTCCTCTGGGTATAAAGACAAATACTTAGATACTTGCAATGTAGTCAAGGATTATGCTAATTTAGTACAGTGAAAGTTGTAGTTTCTCCTCCAAGACCCCTGACTTATTAGCCATAGGTGGTTGGCTAGGCTTCCAGTGCCAGTCATGATTCTCCTCTTGTTTAATGGGCCTTAAGTCCAATTAGACAGCTGTTGGTTACTGCCAAAATATGTGTGCTACTACTTAACCCTTAAGGTTATTTTCATTGCTTGCTGTTGTTGTGTTTTAAGAGGTATAATACCTGAGTAGGACTGATGGTTGCTTCCTTCCCTTGGAAGCTTCCATGAGACCTTCTGGTGCCATGAAACTTAGTCCTCATGAAAGTCCTCATGCACCTCACAGTCCTGTGTCTGAATACATGGTGCCTTCAGCAATAGGGACTTCCCTCCCATCTCTGGTGGACCACCAAGGGTGATAGCAATAGTGTGCAAGTTTTTGGAAGTCTACTGAAGAACCATGACAAACAATACAAATAATGATTTCTCATGCTTGGCGTTAGGGTTTCTTACTCAATGGTTCTTGGAGAAACCATTGTCAGTTCAGATGAAAAAAATTTCAGTCAAAGAACTATGTATATTTATACACCATCTTACATGTATTACTGGTATTTTAGGTTAAACAATATGATTACTTGTTACTTTTTCAGATATCCTTACTGTTATTTGGTTTTCCTCTCTCCTTCTGTTCTTATATTCCCCATCCATAACTAGAGCCCTCCTCATTTTTCTCATTTTCCCCCATCAGGTCACGTGTGCCCTGCTGTTCCTCAGATCACGTGTGCCCTGCTATTCCTAACTCTATTGCTCTCTCACCCCCAGTACACTGGTGCATAGATATTTGTATGTTTACTATGCCTTAGTAAAGCTGTTAAAAGAAAATCATCTTGAATTTATAATGATGCTTCCTATTCAAATTCAGGACCAGAAGAAGTTGCACTGCTTAATATCATCAATCTTACTAGCAATGTCATTTATCTTTTTTCTCTTATGTCAGAAATTTGTCTCAATATAATTAGTTTCACAATTCTTCCCAAAATACACACACAAAAACTCAACATAACAACATTACTCTAGTCCTACGATTTCCCCAAAAAGCTTATTTGCTTTTTCAAATTTTCTGACCTTCACTTCAGTCTTGATAGGGATGTTCAGTTGAATATGTAAATCTCAAAGTCACTTGTTAATGTGAACTTCTCGAGTTATATCAACTGCTAAAGAGTCTCGTAGTAATCTTTCCCCTTTAATTGGGTTTTTAATGATTATATTGTTAAATTACTGAATGGTGAAATTAGAAATAAGTTGCATTCAAAGAGGGCTGGAGAGGTGGCTCAGTGATTAAGAGTACTTGTTGTTTTTGAGAAGGCTGGAAAGGATCAGGGTTTGACTTCTAGAACCTACGTGGTATTTTGCAGTCACCTGTAAATCCAGTTTCAGCGCATCCAATACCCTCTTCTTACTTTTGTGGGCACCAATAATGAACATGGTCTACATACTTACAAAAGAGTCACACACAAAATGAAATGAATCAATCTAATACAAATGTAAAAGCAAATTATAAAATCACAAGTTGCATTCAATGAATTCTAGCTTTTCTTCTTCTCAATGCTATTTTCCTCTTTTGGCAGTAGATAACTATTAAATAAAATTCTACTATCACTTATTTTAAAAATAAATTGAATATGTATATTATATACATAGACATACAGGAAGACACCTTGTACATGTGTGTACATGTATGTGCATGCATGCACGCTCATGTGTGTGTGTGTGTGTGTGTGTATGTGTGTGTATGTGTGTGTGTTTGCCTCTGTGTAACTGTTGGCATATCACCCAGCCTTTCTCAGATCACCAGAGTCCAATTGTGTGCACTTGAGCTCACTTTCCTCATAAAACATAAAGTCACTTTTGTACTCCACAATGATATTCTTGTATTCAGAAGATTAAACATTTTAAAAATAATTTTTATTTTTCAAGTTCTGGCCTCTGATTTAAGATTTTTTAAAATATTAATCTCTTTTTGTTGTTGCTCTCGTGGGATCCTACTGAAATTTGCTTCAGCTCATGAGTAAAACATTGTATGTCCAGTGGGATGAGTTCTATTCCTATCTTCTTTGACCTTCCCTTCACTTGCAATTCATCATTGAATGAATTGTTTTGTTCTGATTTTCCAGAAAGACACAACAACAACAACAACAACAACAACAACAACAACAACAACAAAATAGTAAGTTTTCCCTTTCTCAGAGATCTTTCTGTCCCATACACAGTATCACAAATTCTTCTGTGGCTCTTGAACTCTCGCTCCGCCTGCTTTACGGGGCAGTTCACCTTTTATGTGTTGCACAGCATCTTCCTTCTGGCCTGGATGTTGTTTATAGTTTTGAGAATAATGTCTAAAAATGACTTTTATTTATTTTTTGATGAAACTTTTTTGTAAATACTGTATTTTTTCCTGAATGTTGAGACATATAAAGTCATATGTTTAAGTTCCAAGGTCTTTCTATTTTTTCCATGAACATTTTTTTCTTATTTTTCTTAATCTTTGAATGGCAAAGGTTTATCCTTGCTCTGGGTTTACCAGTCCACAAAGTAGATTAGTGTGTGTCTTCTCCGTGTTTACTTTTTATGCATTTAGGTCTTACACAAGAGTTTCAGTATTCTAAGCTTTTTGTTTTCCATACAGATCTATCGACTGAATTTATTCTCCTTGGATTTATTGTGAGCAATAAATTTTAGTCTTATGTAATGTGAAATAGTTGGCAGGAAAGTTCTATTCTCACTTTATAAAATAAATGAAAAATTCTGATGCACTTTGCACACCATTTTCATGGAGCTTCCAAGTCTATTCACACGGCTGAAAATATATATGCTTATTGCTACTTTCTTGAGAAGTAGTTGCCTTTTCTTTATGAGTAAGAACTATCAGAATCTAGTACAAGTATATAGAAAATGAAGTTTTGATTTTTCCCCTTTCTCTCCTTTTTTGGCTTTATGTGTGCATCATTTAGTGGAAATTAAAAAAAAATTTTTTTTTATTTAGTGGAAATTTTTATATTGATAATTTTTGACAAATGAGTCTAGATTATAATAACTACAAAATATAGATTATTTTTAGCTTCTGTGGTCATCAATATTTTCAAAAAAGAAAGCAAAATTGTTATAAAAAAGTTTCATCATATTTGAAAATTGACTTCAAGAATGAAGATTTTTCGGCTTCAGTTTCAGAGGTTTTAGATCCTAATGGTGGGGAGGCTGAGGCAGGAGCTTCTCTAGTTGCATCCAGGCCTGAGTGACTTTACAAAAACCTGATCCAAAACATTTGTTTTAAAGTTTGTTTTCCGTAATAATAAATGGTGTAGAAAGCACACAGTTTCCTTTTTTTTTCCAAAAAAGTAAAATTTAATGTTCCCCTTTAAACCAACATACTATCTTTAGTGAGCTAGTTACCTACCAACAACACACACACACTCCAAAACACAATAGCTCAAAATAACAGCAGTCATTTACTTCATCCATGACTTTGCACTTTGGGCAAAGTTTGATAAGAATAGGTCATCCCTGCCCCTTGGAATATCATCTAAAGAGCTTTAACACTGCTTGAAGTGTCCAGCATTAACAGAACTCATCCATGACTGGCAAATTGGAGGAGGAATACTGCCCTCCTCCATGGTCTAGGTAGGGTTTCTTCCTTCCTTTCTTTCTTTCTTTCTTTCTTTCTTTCTTTCTTTCTTTCTTTCTTTCTTTCTTTCTTTCATGTGTGAATGAGGAAACTTTTTTTTTCAGCTTCAAAGTTAATTGTTTTTTTATTTTATTAATTTATTCATATTACATCTCAATGGTTATCCTATCCCTTGTATCCTCCCATTCCTCCCTCCCTCCCATTTTCCCCTCCTCTATGACTGTGACTGAGGGGGACCTCTTCTCCCTGTATATGCTCATATGAAACTCTTTTTTATTGGATATAATTTAGCTTTTCGCTGTTTATGTATTTTAAATAGAATTTATGCTTGCTTCTTGGGTGAAGACATTTTGTATCTAAGAGTACAGCCGACACTTAAAAGACTTGCCGGAGAAAAGAGAAGGCTGCTTGCCTAGTACCGAGATAGCCACTGCAGCACCTCTGGAGCTTCCTGAAACTCTTTTGCTGACAGCTCCTATGTAGTGAAGTGAAATAAAAGTAAGAAGCTGAAGGGCTGATGGCATTGCTGCTGTAGTCCATGCTGCTATCTTCAACTGTGAATAATCAGGCCTCCTGCAGCAGCAGCAGAGCATGGTTAAGTATTGGGCTATGTCACCTAGCCAGAGAAAGTGTAGATTACTGAGGTGCTAGGGTTGAAGCTTCCATTTTGTTTGCTGTAACAGTCTGCCACTTACTTATTTAGTATTTGGGTAATCGTGACTTAACTCACCTGGGCAGAGGATTGTAATGCATTCATAACTCCCATAATTCTTTACAGACATTCTCTACTTCATATGGAAAAACAACAAATCCAGAATAGCTAAAACAATCCCGTACAATAATAGATCTTCCAGAGGAATCTCCATCCTGGATCTCAAATATAGAACATTAATTAAAACAGCATGGTACTGGCATAAAAACAGGCTGGTTGATCAATGGAATCGAATAGCTTGGATTTCTTGATCAGATGCTGGTTTGGTTTCAGAGGAAACCTACTATAGCCAGTTAATATTATATAGCTTGTACTTTAAACTTAAAGAATGCTTAGCACACAAACTCAATGTATTTATTTTCCCTTGCTTACTAGTTTAAATGAAGAAGATGTAAATATTTTTCTGTCTCTGTCTCTCTCTCTGAAACATGTTATGAGTTGAATTGTGATCCTCTCAATGTTGAAGTCCTATTACTCCAGCAATTAAAATGGAATCAAGTGCTCTTATAAGAAAGAGAAGCCTTAGACATGGCAGTGGAGGGAAAAGAGAGCATAAAGACGCATGAGAAGATTGTCATCTGCCCCCTACAGAAAGAGGCCTCAGAGGGAAACTTCCATGCTAACATTACTGTCGATTATCGAACCTGTATATGGAAGCAAATGAATTTCTTTCCTGCAAGCCCCCTAGGTTGTTGTACTTCATTTAGGGGCCCTGGTTGATTAATATAGCAGGAAAGAAGTAGAAGTTCGAAAGCTGGGTCAGAGCACATGCTTGGAAGCTCTGAGATCGTATCTGTCAGCAGCTACACCTGTGTGCTAATCATAAAGTAACCCTGGTTTCTTTCTTACAATCTACAGCTGCTGTCAGCTCTAAGTAGAATCTAAGCAATTTTTGGCAGAAATATAATTCTTTCTTGAAGAGCTATCAGTCAGAATTTTATTTGTCCTTTTCTGACTGGAACGTTTCATGACATTGCAGAGAGCTACATCTGAGCTTATTGATTTTAGCCTTCTTTGTCTACCTGACATCTATTCTTTTTCTTCCCCTTAAATGAAGTTTAGGAAAAACGAAAACCTTTCAAAGACACATCTGTATTTTTATAATCCTTTAAAAACGAAGCTTTCTGAAAGTGTTTCTTCTCAGATGACCTGATCATTATGTGACTACTTAGATAAGTATATGTCAGTGATTTAGTTTATTAAGTGCATTTAAAGCCTATGTCTTAAGAGTTTGTTCTATGTCTGAATTAGCATAGTAGGATGTTACTTTTAAATATATTGAAACCTTAGCCAGGAAGTATGAGACAATCTAGGAATCCATAGGATGCAAAGAATCTATATTCCATTAAAATCGAACGTAAATGTTTTATATGTAGCTTTTAATAGAATTATATTTTTAGTTCCCAAAAATGTTATACATAAATGGTGTGTTTACAACATTTTCAACTCCATGTGCCTCTCTTTCTTTCTTTCTTTCTTTCTTTCTTTCTTTCTTTCTTTCTTTCTTTCTTTCTTTCTTTCCATTTTTTAAAATTTTATTTTAATAATTTATTCATATTACATCTCAATGGTTATCCCATCCCTTGTATCCTCCCATTCCTCCCTCCCTCCCATTTTCCCCTTACTCTCCTACCCTATGACTGTGACTGAGGGGGATTTCCTCCCCCTGTATATGCTCATAGGGTATCAAGTCTCTTCTTGGTAGCCTGCTATCCTTCCTCTGAGTGCCGCCAGGCCTCCCCATTCAGGGGACGTGGCCAAATATGAGGCACCAGAGTACGTGTGAAAGTCATACCCCACTCTCCACTCAACTGTGGAGAATGTCCTGTCCCATGTGCCTCTCTTTCAAGTTCATGATCACCTCTTCTATAATTACTATTGCTAGACACAGTATATGTGCATATATACAACCTCAGAGCTCTTTTAATGCTGCTCTTCTGTACATGTGTTTAGAACTGACCTCCTGGAGTTGAAAATATATCTGAAGCCCATCCTGGAGCAGGCTAGTTTCCTCTCTCAGCAGCTCATCATTGACCCAGGCTCCTGTGAAAGTCCCCTTATCCACATTCACATGTCAACTGATGGTGTCACCTCCATCTTGTTCATGGAAGCATACTGTTGAGATTTCACAGAGCTGCATCAGGCCTTGAAGACAGTACCTACCAGCACTTATCCTGGTCCTCTGGCTCTTACAATCTTTCCTCTCTCGTTTCCACTGGGAAAACCAGACCAAAAGAACCAAATACCATATGTTTCCTCTTTTATTTTGGATTCTACCTCTGAATGTGTGGATTTGAGTATGTAACCCGAAGTATGTTACCAGGAAAGTAAAAGTGGATGATGAGTGGAAAGAGGGAGAGGGATTCTTATATTGCTTTTAAATGTACATAAGAGTTGTTATAGATTTCTTGAAGCTTTTAAATGTACATAAGAGTTATAGACTTCTTGAAGCTTTTAAATG
>OU015748.1:73532153-73545898 GCA_907169655.1 Acomys percivali | reverse complement strand
CTTTTAAATGTACATAAGAGTTATAGACTTCTTGAAGCTTTTAAATGGGCTCCTATCTGCAACCATATGAGGATTTGATAGCAGAAAATTAAATAGAATTTACATCTTAAATTTTGATAGTAAAGTTGATTGTAATTAATCTTTTGGATGAAGTAAAATATCTTGATCTTCTTGTATTGCCTTTAAAAAATAAGATAGTATGAATTTGTATTTATACTAAATAATAACTTCCATTTGTTAAATGACTATTGATTTAAACATTCCATTTCTAAGCCTTAGGGATCTCTTTAATTTATAGATTATTATCTACATTTTATGGTCAGGAAAATAAAAAATAAAACTAAGAAACAAAAACTGTGGTTAAATGGTAGAAACAGTATAGATGATAAAGTCTGGATATACTTTTTTTCTCCAATGAGAATAGATTTATTGAACAACATGAAACTTTCAGCAGGAGAATGCAATAGAGACAAAACATTTGTAAAGATATATGGCAAAAATCTAGTACTGATTGTATGGGGAAATCAATATGAACAAAGTATTAAAAAATTGAAGTCACAAGAAAAGTAAGGTCAAGAGGAGGGTGGTTATATTATATTATACATATTGCATATGATATGATCAGGTCCTTAGGAGATGTTTAAATCTCAATGTAAAGTCAATGAAAGTCAAACAAGGGGTTTTAGTATGAGTTCTTCAAGAAGCCACTTGTACTCTGAAAGAGAAAATGTGTGCTAGAGTTTGCAGGGGTATAGAGCTGGAAGGTATGATAGTAGAAACATTGCGGGCATTATCATAGAAAGTAATATGGTGAGGAGCCATGGGCCCTTGGAGATTTAGGCATGAGAAGCTTAGACCAATAGTGATACACAGTGCTCACATACATCTGGATGTGAGAGTTGAGAGAGAAGTTTAGTGTTTATGTAAGTGGCTGCGTGATGAGGGTAATCAGAGACTGATGTTAGAGACTAATCAGTCTGGGAAGTATGGAATTCAACATTTCTGCATGAAAACTGGATGCTACAATATGGAGTAACATCCCAAACTGAGTTTTTGAGAACAGGTGTACCTATCAATAGTTTTGAGCACATATCATTTTGCAGAACCTATGTTTGATAACCAAAGAGAGATCTTATGAGCCTTATGCTTAGGTTAGCCTAAGGTAGCTATCATATCATGAAAGCTCATGCATTCATTTTTCTAATTCTGAACACTTATTTGTTTCGAGAAGACCTGGCCTTAAAGCTGGAGCTGTGTGCATGTGAGCCAGGTGCTGTACCTCTGAACTGTATTTCCAGCTCTTCTTAAGCATCTTCAGAGGTGCACTGTATGGTGTATTGTCTAAAAAGACAAAGTTGTAAGAATAGCCTTTAATGACTGAGTCAAGTCTCCAGATCATAATGTGATATTTTATTCACTTTTAAGTCCAAACAGTTAGAGAAGAATATTTTTGTCTGTTTGAATATGTATAAATGCACTTGCAGTATGCATACGCTTTTAAATTTTACTATACAAATTTCACTATATAAAATCTCCTTTAAAAAGCAGATGCATCATTTATCTAATAATTATTTCTCTAATAGTAAATCTCCTTTCTCTAGTTTTATAAGCTTTACCATGGTTTTAAATGATTAAAAGTAAACTTAAGTCAAATTTCATTTTTCTCTTTGTGCTTAAGATTCTATAAGTAATTGCACTGAGTATGTAGTTTTCAATTCTAAAATCCCACTATATTTACTAGTGTACTCAGAGGTGTGTGTTATAAGATTCATAATCACAATTCCTAAACTACTATTATCCCAATTTTTACAGTGCTTGAAATGAAGAATTCTAAAGCAAAGAAATTGGATTCCTTAAATTGTTCATTAATCATTTAAAATCACATTTTATAGCATTTTATTTCATTCTTTAGAATTTATTCTGTGTACCTTTTGTGCAATGTATTTCATTACACAACCAGGGAAAGTTTGTCTTAATAACTCTGTAAGCAGACAAGAGCTTTTAGTTGTAAGGAATTCATGAGAGTTAAGACTAATTCCAAGCTATGTGAAAGTGTTCGTGCATCCAGTATTACATTTTTCTTAAAAAGTATGCCCACAAAGCCTGATACTATTACATAGTCTTGTGTCAGGTGATCTGGCACTGTGTAGAACTATTCTTCAAGTAATCTCACATACATACAGTCAACAGTAACCCTTGGAAATGAGCTTTGGATCTGGACAGAATGCAGACTTTTACCTAGTTTTAAACAGAACTTTCTTTTTCCTAGGTATATATAATAGTATCTTTGAATAATTAACCTTAATTTTATTCATAGCTTAACCATGAACTTTCAATGAAAATCTACTGAAGGTTGTATAATGTGAGAATCATTACTTCTGAATACAATGTTTCCTAGTAGGGAAATACCGGAAAGACACATTACAAAGTGTGAAAGTATAAATTACAAGTACAGAGTACATGACATGCAATTATAGAAATACATAACACAGTTAGCATGGTTTTAAAAATATTTATTATTATAATTATCTGGGGTGGTATTATAGAGGCAGTTTCAATATATGATACATTTCTATGCTGTATATGAATTAAGACTTTTTCATAGCTTAGGTTTACTGACTATCTGAAACTTAAATATTTATTTATTTTTTAAAATTTTATTAATTTATTCATATTATATCTCAATGGTTATCCCATCCCTTGTATCCTCCCATTCCTCCCTCCCTCCCATTTTCCCCTTACTCCCCTCCCCTATGACTGTGACTGAGGGGGACCTCATCCCCCTGTATATGCTCATAGGGTATCAAGTCTCTTCTTGGTAGCGTGCTATCCTTTCTCTGGGTGCCACCAGGTCTCCCCTTCAGGGGACATGGTCAAATAGAAACTTAAATATTTAAATCACATGAACAAGTACTAAGAGTTAGCATAGTGCTTAGTCTATTTTCTGTAGTTTAGTAGATTAGAACCTTAAATCACAGTTCACACAAAAAACTTTGAGTAATATCTTCAAATAAATTAGATTTTTTTCTTTTTCTTTTCAAGACAGGGCCTCATTATGTGCATCCACTTAGCCTGGGACTCGCTATGTAGACCAAGCTGGTGTAGAACTCAATCTGCATACCTCTGTCTCCAGAGTTCTGGGGTTAACCAGAATTTAGCCATGACCAGCAAGATTTTTCTTTAAATTAATAATCACAAATATCCTGGGAAAAGGAAGTGCTGTTATCCCTTTGTTAAGTAGGAGAGTCTCCATTATTCTGAAGTCTTGACCCATTTGTGAAATTTTTGTGGCTCGTTGTTATTGTAACAGTCAAGTTGAAGTAGCCTTGTCTACTATTAATTTGGGGGAAATGTACC
This sequence comes from Acomys percivali, assembly GCA_907169655.1. NCBI lineage: Eukaryota > Metazoa > Chordata > Mammalia > Rodentia > Muridae > Acomys > Acomys percivali. The sequence continues at coordinate 73,542,541 of OU015748.1, read as the reverse complement.
AAAATAGTGTGTATACATTTGTTAAAGTAAGTGAGCCTGGCATGACAGAATGGGGTAGTGTCCTTGAGGACATCACTCACTCACTCACACAGTTAGGAAATGTTTCCTGCTGTCCTGTTGGTTGGCTTTCTTCTAGAGCATTCACTGCATGTCTACTCCAAACAGAACCAGCATGCTTCTGGGTAGTAGACAACAGTAAGGACAAATGGAAGCAAGGAAGGTTTGTGCTACAGAATTTTCTCATATTGAAAACCCTTCTTGAAATCGAAGATATTCTAAGAGCATATATAGGGGGAGGAGGTCTCCCTCAATCACAGACATAGGGGAGGGGAGAAAGGGGAAGTGGGAGGGAGGGAAGAATGGGAGGAAACAGGGGAATGGCTAACAATCGAGATGTAATATGAATAAATTAATAAAAAAAGAAGTTATTTCAACATTAAAAAAAAAAAGAAAACCCTTGGTGAGAACAGTTATACATAGGAAATGTCTGTTATCTGGGAAGGCGTGGCTTGGAGGTTCTGTTTCAGTATAAAGAAAAGAGACGAGATTGAAAAAAAAAAAAAAACGTAGTGAGTCATTTGACCCTCATATTTATTTGCCGTTTCCACAAGCTGTAGGTAAGAGTTGCTGTAAATCACATGGCCATTGATCTTGGCTCTCCTTGTATAATAATTTGTTAAAAATGTTTTATTTATTATAATTTATTCACATTACATCTCAATTGTGATCCCTTTGCTTTGATTGTCCCATTCCCACCCTCTCTCCCTCTTCCATCCTATTCCCCTTCCCTAGACCTTTGGGGAGATGCTCCTCCTCCACCCTCTGACCTCAGCCTATGAGGTCTCACCAGGATAACTCGCATCCCCTTCCTCTGTACGCCTGCAAGGCTGCCCTGCCAAGGGGCAGTAACCAAATCTGAGGCAAGAGTTCATGTCAGAGGCAGTCCCTTCTCTTCCTATAACCGTGGAGAATGAGCTGTTCCTTAGCTCCATCTGAGCAAGGGTCCAGCTTGTCTGCTTGCAGTGTCCTCGGCTGGTGTATCAGTTTGTGCAGGCCTCCGTGGATCTAGATCCGCTGGGTTTGATGGTCTCCTTGAGGAGCTCCTGACCCTTCCGGATCCTCCCATCCTCCAACTCTTCCACACAACTCTCAGCTCTTCACCCAGATCTGGCTGTTGAGAAGAAGGCATACTCTTTTGTGTTTGGGTGAAATGTTCTGTAGATATCTGTTAGGCTCATTTGATTTATAATATCAGTTTCATTATTTCTCTGTTTATTTTTATGTCTCATAAACTTGTCTATTGGTGACAGTGGCATATGAAGTCTCCTATTATTAATGTATGGGGTTCGATATGTGATTTATGCTTTAGTAATGTTTCTTTTACAAATGTTAGTGCCCCTGAATTTGGGGCATAGATGTTTAGGATTGATATGTCATTTGATAAATATGGAGTACCTTTCCCCATCTCTTATGATTACTTTTGCTTGAATGTCTATATTTATTCAATATTACAAATAGCTACTTCTGCTTGTTTCTTGGGTCCATTGGCTTGGAAAGCCTTTCTCCTGCCCTTTACTCTGAGGTAATGTCTGTCTTTAGTGCTGAGGTCTGTTTCTTGTATATAGCAGAATGACAGGTCCTGTTTTCACATCTACTCTGTTAGCCTGTGTCTTTTTATTGAGGAATTGAGTCCATTGATGTTGAGAGATATAAATAACCAATGATTGTTGATTCCTGCTATTTTTATATTAATGGTGGTAGTGTGTGTGCTCTTCTTCTTTTGTTTTTGCTGGTGTGAAATTATTTATTTCCTGTGTTTTATTTTCCCATTCCCTTGTTGTGTTGGAGTTTTCCTTCTAGTATCCTCTGTAGGGCTGGGTTAGTGGAAAGATGTTGCTTGAATTTGGTTTTGTCATGGAATATCTTGTTTCTTCCTGTATAGTGATTGAAAGTGTTGCTGGATACAGTAGTCTGGGCTGCCATCTGTCATCTTTTAGGATCTTTAAGATTTCTGCCTGGGAACTTCTGGGTTTTAAAATCTTTATTGAGAAATGTGAGGTGAGTCTAATAGGTCTGCCTTTATATAATGACTGCTTCTATTTCATTAGATTTGTAGGTCTATTTAATTTGTCTGTCTGGTCTTGATTTAACTTTGGTAAGTGTTATCTATCAAGGCATTTGTCCATTTCTTTTAGATTTTCCAATTTTGTGGAGTACAGGTTTCTGAAATATGACCTAATGATTCTTTGGATTTCCAAGCGTCTGTTGTTATACCTCCCACTTTGTTTCTGATTTGGCTATTTTGGATATTTTCTCTGTCTTTTAGTTAGTTTGGATAAGGGTTTGTCTTTCTTGTTGATTTTCTCAAAGAACCAACTCTTTGTTTCATTGATTTGTTTGTTTTTTTAAATTATTCTCTTTGTTTCTACTTTACTGATTTCAGCCCTCAGTTTGATTACTTCTCACAATCTACTCCTCTTGGGTGTGCTTGCTTCTTTTTGTTCTAGAGATTTAAGATGTGTTGTTAAGTTGCTAGTATGAGATCTCTCAAATTTTTGAATGTAGACACTTAGTATTATAAACTTTCCTCTTAGCTCTACTTTCATTATGTTCCGTAAGTTTGGGTTTTCTGTGTATTGTTTTTCATTGAATTATGCTTCTTCTTGGCCCAGTAAGTATTATGTAGAGTTGTTTAGTTTTCATGAGTTTGTAGACTTTTTGTTATTTCAGTTGTTGAAACTCAGCTTTAATCCATGGTGGTCTGAAAGGATGCAAGGTGTTTTCTCGTGTCTATTGAATTTGCTTTGTGGCTGAGTATGTTGTCAGTTTCGGAGAACGTTCTGTGAGGTGCTAAAAGAAAGTATTTTCTTTCTTTGTTTGGTTGAAACATTCTGTAGATTTTTGTTAGGTCCATTTTGCTCATAATGTCTTTTAAAGCCAATATTTCTCCGTTTAGTTTTTGTCTGGATGACCTTTCCATTGATGAGTGGAATATTGAATTCTCCCAGTATTAAAGTGATTCAAGCTTTAGTAGTATTTCCTTTATAAATGTGAGTGCCCATGTATTTGAGGTATAGATGTTAAGAATTGAAAAATCATATTGGTACATTTTTCCTTTGATGAGTACGAACTGTACTTCCCAGTCTCTTTTAATTAACTTTGGTTTGAAGTGTATTTTTTATAGATACTAGAATTACTACATCAGCTTTTTTCTTAGGTCCATTTTCTTGTAAAACCTTTTCCAATGGTTTCCTCTGAGGTAATATCTATTTTTGATGTCAAGTTGTGTTTCTTGTACGCAGCAGAAGGATGTATCCTGTTTTCACACCCATTCTGTTAGTCTGTGTCTTTTTATTGGGGAATTAAGTCCATTTATATTGAGAGATATCCATGACCAATTATTCTTAATTTCTGTGATTTCATTGTTGTTGTTGGTGGTAGTGTGTGTGTGTGTGTGTGTGTGTGTGTGTGTGTGTGTGTGTGCACGCAAATGCATGCATGTGTTTGTGTTTCTTTTCTTTGTGTTTTGCTGGTGTGTGATTATTTGTTGCCTGTATTTTGAGAGTGTAGTTAATCTCCTTGGGTTGAAGTTTTTCTTTTCTTTTCTTTTCTTTTCTTTTCTTTTTTTCCCCTTTTTTAAAAAAATTAATTTATTCTTGTTACATCTCTATGGTTATCCCATCCCTTGTATCCTCCCATTCTCCCCTCCCTCCCTTTTTCCCCTTATTCCCCTCCCCCATGACTGTTCCTGAGAGGGATTACCTCCCTCTGTATATGCTCATAGGGTATCAAGTCTCTTTTCAGTGACCTGCTGTCCTTCCTCTGAGTGCCACTAGGTCTCCCCCTCCAGGGGACATAGTCAAATGTGAGGCACCAGAGTACATGAGAAAGTAAAATCCCTCTCTCCACTCAAGTGTGGAGACTGTCCTGTCCATTGGCTAGATCTGGGTAGGGGTTTAAACTTTACCGCCTGTATTGCCTTGGCTAGTGGAAATTTTTCTTTTAGGACCTTCTGTAAGGCCAAATCAGTGGATATTGCTTAAATTTGACTTTATCATGGAATGTTTTGTTTTGTTTTGTATTTTCACTTATGATGATTAAATTTTTGATGGGTATGATAATCTGGTCTGGCATTTAAGGCCCTTAGCATCTGTAGGACATCTATCCTAGACCTTCTAACTTTTAGAGTCTCAATTGAGAAGTTAGTTGTAATTCTAATAGATCTGCTTTTATATGCTACTTGGCCATTTTTCCTTGTAGCTCTTAATGTTTTTTCTTTGTTCTATGTGCTTTGATTACTATTTTATGGTGGAACATTTTTTTTTCTGTTCCAAATTATTTGATGCTCCGTAAGCTTCTTGTACCTTCTAGGCATTTCCTTCTTTAGAGCAGAGAAACCTTCTTCTATGGTTTTGTTAAATTTTTTTTTTTTGGCCTTTGAGGTTGGATTCTTCTGTTTCTTCTATTCCTATTATTATTAGGTTTGATCATTTCATAGTGTGCTAGATTTCTTGGATATTTTATATCAGAGTTTTTTTTTAATTTAAACCTTTATTTGACTGATGTATCTATTTCTTCTATCATACTTCAATGCCTAAGATTCTCTCTTCCATCTCTTGTATTCTGTTTTCTGGGAGTTCCTCTTTTCGTACTTAGATTTTCCATGTCCAGAATCCCCTCAGATTGTGTTTTCTTTATTGTTTCTATTTCCATTTTCAAGGCTTGAAGTTTTTATTCATGTTCTTCAACTGTTTGTTTGTCTTTTCTTGTCTTTCCTTAAAGGATATATTCATTTACTTGGAGCTTTTGTTTGTCTTTTTCTTCAATGGTTTTACTTCTTTCCTCTTTAAGGACCTCTATCATCTCCAAATGTTGCTTTTAAGGTTGTTTTAAGGTTGTGTTAGAATATTCAACAGCTTGTAGTATGATGATGAGGTCTGGTGGTTATGTATTTCTCTGGTTGTTTTCATGTTTTTAAGGAAGCATCTAGGCCTGTGGGTTTGGGGTGATTACAGGTCTGGGTGCTGAGTTCTGACTTTGTCTTTGTTGGATGGATGTTTTGTTCCTTGGTTTCTGTTTCCTCTATTGTCTTCTGTCCAGAGTGGCCTGTGGTTGAGTAGAGGGTCACTACCTAAGTTGAGACTGGACTTCTGATGGCTAGGGTGCATTGCAATTAACTTATCAGTATGGCCTAAGGTGCCAATAACCAACAGTGAGATTATAGTATATTTTAATGCTGCAACTACGATGCTGGGCAGAATCTAAATTGCTCTAATCCTACAGCCTCAAAACCTACATATATACCAACAACTTGCCAATCTGAGGACTTCTCTGGTGGCTTCTTTTCCAACTGTTCACTGTCCCACTACCAGCTCTTCCGACTTCCTCTCAGAAGCTCCGCCTTCCACTTCTTGTCCTTCTGTCCAGCTGATTGGCCAAACAGTGCTTAATTGACAACGGTGGAGGCATTCCTCCACAGGGATGGCCTTTATTTGAGGAGGGGGGGTTACACCAGAATTGGGGGCTTGAGTTCTGTTCTAGCTGATGAGCCTCTGAGCTCCTGGTCACTAATGTTACTTCTGGTAATGCAGAGGATTTCCTCTGGAGGTGTGGACTGCGGTGTGGTTATGAGGGGAATAAGAACTGTTGTGGGTGAGCTGTGTGGGCACTAGGGGCATGTTGGTGGTCTGCAAGTGGGGACGTATCTGAGGTTCTGAGTGCTGGCATGGCCTTGGTGGAAAAGGAGGCTTTGGCCAGACGTGTGGGCCCCAACAAGTTGATGAGGAGAGGAAAGGCTGCTGGGGCAGGATGGTCTGGCACTGGGGGAGTATTGGTTGTTCAGGAGCAGGGAACTTACCTGTGGATCTGGGTACTGGCTTGGCCTCTGCTAGAGGGAAGCTTCTGCCTTCTTGTAGCGTAGAAGACTTTCAGGGAAACCTGACTGTAGCAGGACTTAAATATGTCTGCATATCGGCAATTTAATCCTTTCATTAAAAACTTTTTCTGCATGGTCTTAAATAATTAATTTAAAATTTAAAATTTAAAAAATTAAATAAATACATATTTTATAAGTGTAAAAAACTAATAAAAATAATTTAAAATTACAAATATGCTTTATCTTTTATTTTTTTTTCAGAATTTACATTTAAGAATTACATCAATAGCTGTTCATTGTATCTTACATAGCCCCTCAGCGAAGAGCACACTTAGAGTAACAATTAGTTTAAGTATGTGATGTACTGGTTATCCTAACTAAAGGTTAAACTCAGTATTAGGCATATAAATTGAGTTTTCAACTATAATGAAGAAGAACAAAAGAGAAAGTCTGATGGAGAAGCTTTATCTTTTTAATTGTCATTCACTACAAGATTTCAGTGATATTGATTGAAATCAGGACTTTGTGCTTGCTAGGTGAATGCTCCTTGTGTCTTTCCTTAAATCAAAGCTCTGTCAAAATACGGCTATTTTTCTTTCGCTCACAGTTAAGTGACATAGACTAAAAAAGGCCTTGTATTGGGAGAGTGATATAGCTATTTATAGTTCAAGAATAAGTGAGTAAAATAAAATAACAAGTAGTTTCCAGCCATGTGAAAGCCAATTTCGCATAAGGCACATGCTAATTTTTAAAGGTTTGATTTTTAATACCTAACATTAAAATATGACATAAAAAGGAAAAATAACGACTGTATTTAAAGACAAATGGTGTGTATGTGTGTGTGTGTGTGTGTGCGTGTGTGTATGCATGTGTGTGCATGTGTGTGTGTGTGTTTTGGTTTCCTGATCTCAGTTTTGTTGATGATAAAATATAATTTCCCTCATTCACTTCTCACTAGGTCTGAGAGGAGATTATTAGGTTGTGCATGGTTGTGCAAAGCCATTATCCCAAACCAATAAATTCATATGAATATGCTACTTATAATTTATTTCTAAATCCCCCATTAATGAAAAGCTAAAGGAATAAAAATATTGTGAAGTGGTTTAACATGGAAAAAAGAAAATTAAGTGTCAAGCTTTAATATTTATTTTTAATTAATTAATTTATTTATTTATTCACTTTACATCCCGATTGTAGCCTCCTCCCTCCTCTCTTCCTGGTCTTACTCTCCCTCTTTGTCCCCCTCCCCTATTCCTAAGAAAAGGGAAGCCTGCTACCCACCCACCTTAGTTCATCAAGTCATATCAGGACTCAGACTTTAATATTTAAATTGATAAACTTTACTAATATATTTAGAAATTGTGACTTCTTATAATTAAGTTAAATTTTGTACTATTTTTCAGTATCATTGAAATGAATTGTTTTCAAAAGAACAATGCCAGTCTTAAGAGCGTCGTACTCAGTTTTATTTGGAAAAGGGAAAACTCAAAGACTTGATGGCTATTTGTCATCAGACTGCATTGCCGAAGCAGACAAGAGCTAAGCAACCCTTTCTGACACGTGAGGTAGTGGAGAGCGCCTGGCGCCTTTCCTGGGTAAGGTGTTTGTCTTTGTGGATTTTTCACTTCATGCAGGAGAACATAACCAGAGTTTTAAATCTGCTTTCTCTTCGCATCAGCCAGGCAGAAGGAATTCCAGTCTACCCCACTGAGCCACAGGAAGTCTTTTTCTAAGGCAGTGTCCCACCCTTCTTCCCTCATCTACATACCAATGTTTCACTCTTGTGCCCTGTGTCTTTCATAGGAGAGGCAGAGTTCATTTGGAGGTGAATTTATTTATTTTTGCAAACATCAGCACTTATATCTGTAGATAGTGCAGAATTATAAATTTGCTAACAATCCCTTAACATGAGTAGAAAATTTAATCTGAACGGTCTCAATAAGATTTAAATAGTTCTCTAAGGTAAATTACTCTGTAGTTTATCATCTCAGCAAAGTTTCATAGATGTATTCTGTCTTTCTTTACACTGGGCAAGAGTGGTCTCAGTAGAAGCTATAGAACTTTCCTACCTGGTGGCCAGATACTGAACAAATAAAGAATGCAGTCCATGTCTAGTCAGGTGTTGCACTGGTCTGACATTTCTACTTCAGACAATACAAAGCCATGGCTCTTCATTTAAAAATTTGAAATACAGAGTACGGCCACTAGTAGATGGTCCATTCTCCAGTGCATGGCTCCTTTACAAACAAGCATGAGCAGCTTTAACTGGACCCCATAGGACGGAAGTACAGTCTAATGCAGGGGTGGAGGTGGAGACGGAGGAACTAGAGTTGGAAAGAAATTTGTCCAGGTGGTCTGGGTAGTTGCAAGGAGAGATAAGAGGATTGACATCATCAAAATACATTGTACAGATGATTGTTTTCTAAGAATAGTTGCCACTGTTAGTTTAAAAGATAGAATATAAAAATGAAATAAATTTTTATTAAATTTTGCTTATGATTAAGTTAAAAATACAACTCTTTTTTTCTTTTTTAAAATATAGTTTACTAATTTATTCATATTACATCTCAATTGTTATCCCATCCCTTGTATCCTCCCATTCCTCCCTCCCTCCCATTTTCCCCTTATTCCCCTCCCCTATGACTGTGACTGAGGGGGACCTCATCCCCCTGTATATGCTCATAGGGTATCAAGTCTCTTCTCGGTGACCTGCTATCCTTCCTCTGAGTGCCACCAGGTCTCCCCATCCAGGGGACATGGTCAAATATGGGGCACCAGAGTTCATGTGAAAGTCATACCCCACTCTCCACTCAACTGTGAAGAATGTCCTTTTCCACAATTGTTTATTTTTAAAGTTTTTTTCTGTGTATGTGTATGAGTGTGTGAACGTTCGTGTAGGTGCCTGTAGAAGCTCAGGGAAGGTTTCAAATGTCCTGGAGCTTGAGTCCCAGCTGCATGTGGGTTCTGGGAACCAAACTCAGGTCTTCAGCAAGGACATTGCTTAGTCTTAAGTCTTGAGCTACTCCACGCCCCTAGTTTGGCCGTGTTTTAGTGAGAGCTTACAGGTCTTCTCTGGGAATCCACCTTTGTTAGCAGAGCTTGTAGATGTGAGTAGAGCCTGATGATTTCATGATTTTCTCTGTTCATCTATTTTACTACAGCTGTTGATCACTTCATTACTTCATTACACTTCATCACATACTCACTCCCTCGCACTACTTTCTTGTGTTCCAGTTTTAACTTGCTTCCTGATTCTAAAGGGACACACCAGGGACTTCTCTCAGTTGGGGAAGAGTACCCCAGAAGGAAAGAGGGCCTTAGAAAACAAAGCAGAACATGTTTTCTTCTGTGAGTGTCTTTTGTATTGGCTGCACATCAGAGGGTCAGATGACAGAATTCCATTCCTGCATGTGACTAACCCATCACATGGCGTATGGTTTTCATCAGATAGACACATCTAAATGATTGGCAGAAGTGTGTGTGCATGCACTTATTATGTCATAGTACATCCACAGAGGTCAGGAGATCACGTGCGCACATCAGTTCTTTCTTTCTATTCTGTGGCTGCCGGATATGAAAGTTATGTTGGAAGCCTTGGAAACAAGCCCCTTTACCTGCTGAGTTATCTCACAGGCTCTCCTCAGTAGTTTAACATTTGAGTTGTTTTCTGCCCATCGTTAGTGCAAGATAGTCTAAGGGACATCTATATTAGTGACACAGCTTACTTTTTAACTCATCTTGTGATCTTTAGCATGATTGCAACACTGACTTTGCTTTGAGCCCTTTTTTTTTCTTGTGTCACCAAGAGAGTGGGGAGACCTAAAATTAGGAACGTTGATGTCTCAGTCTGGCCACTGCTTCCTGGAGAAGAACAGAAATGTAATATTTCTTAGAGTTTGGTTTTGGTCCTCCGTCAACGTCTCTTGTCTGCCTTTTGTTGAGGACTTCTCTCATTCTGATCTGGCCATTGCTCTCTACTGATGGATTCTATTCTTCACAGCTTCCTTGTCACCATGTCCTTTCCACAGTTCAGCTTCTTATTGATCTTTCTCTGCTCCAAAGACAAGAGTCAGTCTTAAGTGCTGGTGCATTAGGCAGGCCAGGCCAACACCGAGTCTTTGGAATTCTCACAGTGAAGAGTTATAGAGTTATAACAGCTCATATTCCGCGAGGAAAGATGCAGTCTGTAAGAAGCGAGTGATTCATGATGTTGAATGACTTCCATAGGTTGAATCAGCTTTGTCCTACTTTAAAGTTCTTGTTGGCCAGATGCTTCATTGCTGGCATCATGGTCTCTGAGGTAAGAGCCACAGGGATTGTGCCAACCTGAAGGATGTAGCCAGTTAGTCCTCTCTGACTTGTGATTGTGCTGTCACTGTTTTATTAATCAAAGCTTGCTTGGTCAGCACTCTTGCTTGCCAACTTGTGCTTCCACACAATCTGACACTTACTAAGCCCATTTCGAAGTAGAGGTGTTCTTTGCTTTACTGAGTCTACCCATAATTTTTTTTTT
>OU015748.1:73442994-73518102 GCA_907169655.1 Acomys percivali | reverse complement strand
ACACACACACACACACACACACACACACACACACACACACACACACATATATATACCAAATGAAAACTACTGCAGTGTTACTTGGCTTCTAGGCCTCTTGCATGTTTTCTTGTCATGATTATTATTCTAAACAACAGAAGCATTCATCTCCTTTTGGTTTCTGGGAATTCTTCTACTTTCCCTTGGGCATTAGCTGGCTCTTCTCAATAATGCCTTGTAGCCTCTTAATCGGTTTCAACACTGAACTATTTGGTGTAGGCCTCCTTAAAGGATGCCTCAATTTCATTCCAGGGACGCATGCTTCAGCACAAGGAAAGGCTAAGTACACCTGAAGAAGGAGAAATCATAGGAAAATATATAAATATTGCCCTCCCCAGCCTCACATTTACTGTAAGCCTCATTCAGTAAGTTACTAATTATGTGATATAAAGGGAGTCTTGCATCATCTATTTTATAGCCTATATATTTAGTCATATATAAACTTATCTTCTACTCAATTGTTTATTTATTTAATAAGTGTCAATTAAGCACCTAACATCTAAGAACCAAGAAAACATAAAGAGAAAAGAAAAACAATGGCATTCTTGTCCTTGAAGCACATATACTTTGGTGGGATGAACATTACATTCCTTCAGGATGAACAAGTACGTAAATCATGGTACAGTGCCCAAGAGACTAGTCCAGTTAAGTGACTGCTTCACAAATATAAGGACTGGCCTCTTGTATCTGCCAGTTTTATATATTCATAGCAACAAGATGGCTAGATTTACAGTCATGGTTAAATATATACCCTGCTGTGTGATTCTGTGAGAAGCACCTTATTCTGGCAGAAAGTGATTTCAATTAATTTTGTTCTTCTAAATGAAGAAATGAAGACACTTTGCCACTGGCACATTGGCCATTCATCTATTCTGTCTTTAATAATCTAAGGCTTTTAAAAGAACTTATTAAATTAAAATGAAGCATTCAAAGGCGCAAAGTCAGTTGTGTCTCGTGTACTGAAATATATGTAACAAAATTAAAAATTCATTCTTTTGTAAGAAGAGAGCCAACAGAAAAAATAACTCAAGATTAGTGATGCAAAATCAATCATCCTGTATGAAAGGGAACTGGAGTATTTTAAGGGTTTCAAAGGAGTTCTAAAAGGAATTTTCACACTTTCATATAAGCATAAGTCAATTAGGCATGTGATTAAATTATATTTCTGAGCAAATCAACTCACTAACAAGCCAAGCATTTGCTCATAACCAAAATATGAAGAAATGAAATGATTCTGATTCTCGGAATATCTGAAATTCTAAATGAATTTTGGCCAAGATGAGAGACATGGGAGTTATGGTGTGCTGTTTGTGCTCTAAACTCCAGAAGGACAGAGAAAATTAATTGGTTTTGGTTTTGAATTTTAGACTTTGGGTTTTGAGGCAGGGCCTCACTAGGTAGATTTGATTGGTCCTTGTGCTTGCTCCCACATGCAGGGGTTGTGGGCATGTATGTACCAACACAGCTGGGAAATGCTGGTTTCTTTAGTGACACTTTCTCCTTGTTTAATTGTATGTAGTCAGAGTTTGCTATGTGACCTGGATTGTGAGAACTTGATAGAGATCCTGCCAGGAACTTCTGCCTAAGTTCTGCTGAATTAAAATTCAAAACACAAACCTTGGCAATTCAATTCAGAGAGGAAGCACGTAGTCTAAGAAAAGAGCTGCAGCACTTTAATGTCTTGATTTTTTTTTAAACTCCCAATGTCAAGGGAGGGTTCCTTGCAAAAACATCTAGTAGTTATTCTCAAATAAAAACCTAATATAAATATGTTCGATGTTGTCTTAAGGGTATTTTTTTTAAAGTTGGTGATTGTGCTATTTTCCCACTACCTATGTTTAGCAAAATCCATTCCAGCAGCAATCATGCTGAATTCTATCAACATTGACACTTTCAGTTTCTGTGGGGACCTGTAGCAGGTACAGGAACCTCTGAGGTTCTCGCAGAGTCAGTCCATTGGAAGCATTTGTGCACTTTGCGATGATTTCTTCATTTCTCTAGTATTAGTTGACATAGAAATACCCAGCAATGGGAAATAATCTCTACACTAGGTAGATAACCCTTGCATTGCAGCATAATAAACAAGGTCAAGTGGAAGCCTCAGGAAGTTTCTTCTGGAGCCAACACTGTAACTTATCATAGGGAAAAGGATGGCAAAAGGTGGTCCTGCCCTGATACTTCTTCTATTATGTCTCCATGTAATCCTCTAGTGTAACCCACGCAGAAACTAAAATAACTCTATACTCCTGAAAACTCAACTGATTAATGACCTTGCCTACAGCTGCTGTGTCAGACTTGACATTTTGCTTGGGCAGATTAATATGGTATGTGGAACAGAGGCAGTAAGTGTTCCCAAATAACAGAAAACAGTACACATTTATGGTTTTGACCTTTCTTCTCACATATTATAATATAGATAAAAAAGAGTAATAACCTAGGTGTTCAAAAATATCTGAGAAAGTTGCATCAATAAGTAATAATGAGCAAGCAGTATAATTTCTTTCCAGGTCTGTAAAGAATCTATTCCTGCAGGAGCAACTATAAATTGGTAGACATCCACGAATACAATCTGGATAAAACACAGAATATTGTGTTGATCACATACAAATAATATCATAGTAAGTAACAAGGTCAAAGAGACCAAAGTGTATTCTGTTGTAAAATAGAAGGATAATCAGTATTGAGCTTTAGAAGAATGAGATGACATCAGCAATATACATGAACTGATCATCTGCACACAAATATTAGACACTTCCCCCCAGCATGACTCATCCAGATCATAGCTAAGTTCATAAACTGTAGAAGAAGAAGTGATTGAGATTTTAAAGACCATTTTTGTCATTGACTGGATGCAGGCATAAACTTGACAACTGAAAACAGCAGTTCTCAACTTGTGGGCTGCGAACACTTTGGGAGACAAAGCAAACCTATGATTGTTGCCTGGACATTTCAACCTCCTCGTATCCAGGTGTCATCAATGAAGAGTCAACATCTTGATCAGAGTAATTCACTGAGCATCAACAATAACAAAGGTTGTGGGCAAACAATGGAGAAATACTGCTGAGACCTGAATGACTCATTTCAGAACTCGATAAAACCTTCCTGGCCGATTTTGATGAAAAATAGAGAACATTTAGTAAATTAAGTCTTAAAGTAATATTATGGGCAGAATTGGCAAAGTTGCTATTTCAAAGTCAGGGATAAATGTAACTGATAGTGGAGTAAGAGGTATTGAACCTTGGGCCAATTTTGTGACACCTTTCTAAATTACCCTCAGGAAAGAGCCCCACCACCTTGGAGGAGCTATTTCTCAAAGTTGCATGAAGTTGACAAGTATCGTGTGGGGACATACATGGTATTGTAGTACTGCTGGCTGAGAGCTTCTGCGGGTGTTTCAGTTGCTAAGTTCCCTGGATGACACTCTTGCCAGAGTTGTTGGATAAAGGCATATTTTTATAGGCCCAGTCACTTTGGCTCCGTGCAGAATGAATTTGATTTTTTTCCAAAAAAAATTTTTTATTGATTTATTCTTGTTACATCTCAACGATTATCCCATCCCTTGTATCCTCCCATTCTTCCCTCCCTCTCATTTTCCCCTTACTCCCCTCCCCTATGACTGTGCCTGAATTTGATAGGGCAGAAGTAGGCTGTCTTTGGAACAACTTGACTTCTTCATCTGCCCAACTGTTGGGTAAACTCTGTTTTTGCTCCTCCCCAGATAGGACACCAACAACAAAGTACAATCCCACCCAAGTCTAGCCTGCAGAAGCAGTGAGTTTATCCAACTTACTTACAGGGCATTCATTAGGGGACATTTATAAGAGTGTGGGTGATCCCAAAGCAAAACTCCACCAAAATGTCTCTACCCAGCTATGAATTTCCATAGCTGCATGGACGGAGTTTCCCTTTCAGTTGACCTTTGTCAGTCTATATACTGGAGGACCTTCCCAGAGACCTGTCCAGCTGAAGCAGAACTTTGCCCAGCTGACTGAAAGATACTGGCAAAGGATGCTAGATGCTTTGCTCAGAGAACAGCTGTGTGCATCAGTGTCACTAGCTTCCACTATTTCGCAGGTCCTGATCCCAAGAAAGCTCTTTAGTATACCTTCCCACATTTCTCATATAAAAATCCTGGTTAATTCCAGTAATTAATTAACTTTAAAATGTTTTCCTTAGTGGACTTATAGTTAGATTCTTGGACAATAATCCCTCACAGCGGAGCACTGTTGAAAGTGTAGTTAAGAAAATTTAGCATCATAGATAAATGTTATTTGTTATATGGGAAAACATTATTATAAGATTTGATGGAGAACAGTATTTTACTACTCAGTAATGGTCCAGAAATGTACCACCTTTATACTGCTTTTTTAACATATAGGTTGCAAATTTGTGTCTTGTAAACATTTGGGCTTTGAAGGCCACACAGTCTCCATCATAAACAGTAAACTGCGTTGTCAATTGTAAAGCAGCCATAGACAGCTCAGAAACAAAAACGGTGGCTGTTGAACCAACAAGACCCAGCCATGCTCTGAACTTAGCCAGAGAACAGTAGCTTGCCAATCCTCGCTCCAATTCATAAGCATCCAAATGAACTCTAAAATTTTATGAATCAAAATAGAACTTATGCTTAAATTTTAAAAGAATGGTGGTACAGACCCTGAAAAGGTTTTAAAACTGCATTAAGGTATGGTGGTGCACAGCTTTAATCCCAGCACTCGGGAGGCAGAGGCAGGCGGACCGATGTGAGTTTGAGGCCAGCCTGGTCTACAAAGTGAGTCTAGGACAGCCAAGACACAGAAGCCTGTCTTGAAAAACCAACCAACCAACCAATCAACCAACCAACCAACCAACCAACCAACCAATCAACCAACCAACCAACCACCAAACAAACAAAAAACCAAACCATAACAAACCAAAACAAACCAAAAACAAACAAACAAACAAACAAACAAACAAAAAAACAAACAAAAAACCCAACCAACCAAACAAAAACACCCAAAAAGAACTGTATTCAAAAAAATAAAATTTGGGACCAGAGATGTAGTTCAGTGACAGATCGTGTATCAACTATTCACAAGGCTGAGGTTTCATCCAGAACTGTAAAACAGAAAGACAGACGGACAGATAGGTGAACACAGACTTGCACATGCACACACACCCACACACCCCTCCTACCCCCACCACACACACAGCAAAACATATATCCAATACAAAACAACATGGCAGCATGGTTTAAAGCATTTCCTGTTTGTACTCATTATTAGTCAAATACCTAAGAGCTTTCAAACAGAATGACTCCAAAGCAACTTACATGTTTAACAATAATTTTCAACTTACTTTGAAGTTAGTCCTCTAAATTTTGAGTATGATTTTCTTTGAAAATTAACTTAAAAGAATTTAGTCAATGTTTTCACAAATAAGTAAAAAAAAAGTGTTTGAAGTTGTATGTATGTGTGTGTGTGTGTGTGTGTGTGTGTGTGTGTGTGTGTGTGTGTGTGCGGGTGTGTGCATGTGCGCGTACAGGCACATGTTTTTTGGGTGCATGTTTGTGCTGGTGAGTATATGTTTGTACTGGTGTGTACACCATGTGAAGGTGCTTGGGTTGAGGCTACAGTTAAGTCTCATAGTCCACCCTGTCTTGAGACAGGGTCTCTCATTAGCTTGGAACTGGCAGAGTAGTTGTGCGGGTCAGCTATCAACCTTGGGGGTCCATCTGTTTTAGCCTCCACAGCACTGCGATTATAAGTTTGCACCAGCATGCCTGACATTTTCAAAAAGTAAGGTCTAGGGAAGAAGTATAGTTCTTTGTGCTTGTGTAAAATGAACCATATTCCCAGTTCCAAAGTTAATAACATTAAAAAATAATTGAAAGAGGAGCTTGCAAACATGAGACATAGAATTTCACCCTTGTAAAAGCAAGAAAAGACCTAAATGAATTAAAATTTTTGAACTCAATGCATAAAATTTATTTGTTAAAATTTTAAATTTTAATTCCTTATAATTTATTTAGACTATATCTCGAATGTTATCTCTTCACTTGCATCTTCCTGTTCCCACCGCTCCCTCTTCTGCCCTATTCTCCTCCCCTAGACCTCTGATACAAGGGGACCTCCTCTCCCACCATATGACCACAGCTAATCAGGTCTCATTTTAGTTATCTCATTTTGTGGGAGCAATTCTTTGAATTATTTTATTTCATGTTGTACATTTATTTATTTACTTTCTTATTTTGTGCACATGTGTGCATATTCAAGAGGTCTATGGTTTTATTCTTTGAAATTCTTAAGTATTCAAATATGCATAGTGACATATTATTTTTTAAATTTCACACAGTAAGCATATTTATTGAAAAAAGATAATTTAAAGATAAACAGACCCAAGAAAACATAGAACTTTCTACATTTAAAAGCACTAGTAGCATTTTTACTCTCAATCAAAACTATGAATTTTTTCAGAAAAGAGGCAAATGAAAGCACCAGAAAATCAAATTTATTCATTATAAACAAAAATATAAAGGGTAGTGAAGGTAGTTAAAAATACTGATTATCATGTGGAGCAATAAAATTAACAGGAAACTAAGAATAACAGTAAGAAAAGTGGGCATAACTAAGAATATAAATATATCTATCCATCATATATCTATATATCTATCTATATGTATGTACATCATCATCCATCTGTCTAACCAACCAGTTACTCCATTTGCATTCTATTGATAAAATTATAATCATGATCCTTTACTTGTTTGCCTTATTTACATGATTTTAGAATGTTTAACTAATACCCAGTGCTACATCAAAACCACATAAATTAAAAAGTGTATTGTAAACCCCTTTTTATTTTCAAAGCTATCAAATACTTGTTACAATTAAATTCACTATGTTCCTGATACCATCTCATTTAATGTTCAAGTCTACCTCTTTTGCATGTTACTTTGTCTGTTCATGATGAAATGAACTTAAAATGTAAAGTGAAATACTGGAGATCCTACAGTGATGACTGTACAAGGACAGAAGTAATCATTTCTCTGGCTGATCTGTAAAGCTCTAAAGATTGAGCTCATCACTATTGCACCACATGTTGTTAGATAGATTTATATAATAATAATAATAATAATAATAATAATAAATATTATATTATGATATTATAAATATTGTATGATAATTATAAATATAGGATATATTTATAATATAATTATAAATATATAACACAGTATAATTATAATAAAATAGAACTATAAATATAGCTCTTTGCTGCCAGACTTCCGCCATCATGGGTCGCATGCACGGTCCCGGGAAGGGCGTGTTCCAGTCGGCGCTGCCCTACCGCTGTAGCGTCCCCACATGGCTGAAGTTGAAGTCTGATGATGTGAAGGAACAAATTTACAAACTAGCCAAGAAAGGGCTGACCCCCTCCCAAATAGGTGTGATCCTGAGGGACTCACATGGTGTGGCACAGGCCCGTTTTGTGACTGGTAATAAAATCCTGAGAATCCTGAAGTCCAAAGGCCTCGCTCCTGATCTCCCGGAGGACCTCTACCACTTGATTAAGAAAGCCGTTGCTGTCCGCAAGCACCTTGAGAAGAACAGAAAGTATAAGGATGCTAAATTCCGCCTGATTCTGATAGAGAGCAGAATTCATCGTTTGGCTCGTTACTATAAAGACTAAGCGGGTGCTCCCATCCCATTGGAAATACGAGTCTTCCACAGCGTCTGCTCTAGTGGCATAAATTCTCTTGTGTGCACAGCAATAAAATCACTTTGAATTAAAAAAAAAGAACTATAAATATAAAATGATAATTATAAATATAGGATATATTTATAATATAATATAATAATAAATATATAATATAACACAATATAATTATAATAAAATATAATTATAAATATTATAAGTATATTATTATTATTATTATTATTATTATTAATTTCTGCTATTGACTGATCACAAAATTGTAAAGGCAGAAAATGTCTGCTAGTCTGCAGTTTCAACACGCAGGAATATTTTGCCTAATGCTTTGCATATTCTCTCAGCGATTATCCCTATATGATGGTGTGACTTTCACTGACTGAGATCTTACAAATCACTATACTCTTTTAGCCTGAATTCTTATAATAAATGCATGACCCTCCTTTGTATAATCATCGTCTTCAGCTCCATTTGTCGGCACTTTCATGAGACCTCCAGCCTCTTGAGAGCAGAGGCCGTGCTTTTATTGACTCAGAGGCAGACAATATGGCTGCTTAAGTATACCAGGTGCATCAAAATGTAAAATCAAAATTCATTTTGTCAACTGAACAGTCTTCATGGCTTCTGTAAGTAATGGTGAAATTCTTGGATAGCTGGAATATATAGTTACAGGAAGTCCAAATGGGACACATTATAAGATACTCTCTTTATATTGTTACTTAGGATTTAAAAAAGATACAATTTGGAGATTTTCTTTCAAATATGAAACATTTCTCAAAGCAGTCTAACTCTAGACATTTATGAAAATCACTGCTACTCCCATTTGTAATAAAAAATCCTTCAAGCACTGTTCTTTATGAAAGTGGTTATCACCAGTTTTGCTTTTCTATTGTGGGGAGTAGAAAGAGAAAAAAAAATCTTTTGGGTTTTAATGGCATTTGGCTTACTTTTGCATTCAGTTCTGAATTGTATTCACGGACAATAATTCCAGGAAAAAGTAGCTTTTCTTATGTAACACCAGTTAGTAAGTCTCTTAGTTTTTCAATAATTTCTATTTTCTATTGTCTGTGGCAATGTCTTCATTTGCTAGCACTAGGTTAATTTCTTAATGAAAGATTTTTTTAAAACACAGAACAGAGAATATTCTTATCTACAGTTGGACGACTCAGGTTTCAGCTGTACCTTAGCTGTAGTACTCGCTGGATCTTCACATCCATCTCTATCACTGCATGTTAATAGCACATGGTAACTAGTGTTGCTTTTCAGATTCTGTAGGAAACCAGCAAAGATGCACACCATGCGCTGACACGTGATGCAGGACACCATACATGACATTGCTGAGGCTGGGTAGTGGAGGGCAAGAGCGTGGTGTGAAAAATGTTGGTCATGGGGTATCAGTTGCAGCCAGACTTAAGGAACAGATTTTGAGACCCAGTATATAGTGTGGTGACCTGCAGTAGTAATGATATATTATGTAATTCAAACACGTTAAGAGCAACTTTCAAATATTCCCACCACAAAACAACACGTTGGGAGATGGATTTAATTGTTCTGTAGCATACATATAGACTCACCAATATTATACTTCATAAGTAAATGTAATTATGGTCAATTAAAATTTAATAAGTTTGCTTTCATTCTATTTCCTAAAAGTGGAAAATGTAAAGAAGAAGAAAAAAATAAATAAAAGTTACACAGAAACTGAGATGTACAAGTTTCCCAAGAAAGGTGCATATTTAGTAGAAATCCCATAGTGTGTGCACAGAACTCTCAAAAAGCCATGAATTAGAGAATCAGAACATATTTACTAAAATGTTAGGATGATGTGAGGCAGGACATGATGAAGAAGCATCTTGGAAAGCCACAGGAAGGATTCTGGCATAGGAACCATAACCCAGTTGGAGAAAAAAAAAAGCCATCTTGAGATGATGCAGGAGTCAGGTCTAATGTAGCTGCACCCATTGGCCAGCTGCGTGTATGCTGAACTCTGTGGGCACAGGCAGAATTACAGAACCCCTACATCTTGAAGTGTTTTCTCTAGCAGTTTCAGTGCTTTAGGTTTGAAATTAATCCCTGGATTCTTTTTGAAACAGTTTTTTTTTGTGGAGAGTGAAAGTTACAGATATAATTTTATTCTTCTACGGTGTAAAGACCTTTTGCTTAGGTTTTATTTATTTGTTTGGAGACAGAGCCTTAGGTAGTCCAGGCTGCCCTGGACCTTGTTCTATAGTCAAAGACATTACTTAATTCTTTTTTTTTAATTAATTTATTCTTGTTACATCTCTATGGTTATCCCATCCCTTGTATCCTCCCATTCTCCCCTCCCTCCCATTTTCCCCTTATTCCCCTCCCCTATGACTGTTCCTCAGAGGGATTACCTCCCTCTGTATATGCTCATAGGGTATCAAGTCTCTTCTCAGTGACCTGCTGTCCTTCCTCTGAGTGCCACTAGGTCTCCCCCGCCAGGGGACATAGTACTTGAGTACTTGAGTAAGCACCAGAGTACTTGAGAAAGTCAAATCCCTTAATTCTTATCCCTCCTGAATCTACCTCCCAAGAACTGGAATTGCAAGCACTGCCGCAACTTTCCCCATTTACTTTTGAAAGGAGTTTGTATCTCAGAATGTTGAAATTAGCTTAATGGAGTGTGAAGAGGTAATAGCAAAGAAAAATAAATGATGAGAATTATATTTTAACCAATGGGCTACAAAGATAAATTATGATGGGGACATGGAAGTACACCACTTATAAGAATGAAAGCACGTAAGAGTGGAGATAAGGAGCCTGAACTGACCATCTCTTGTAACCAGGCAACACTTCTAGTGGAGAGATTGGGACAAAAAAAAAAAACCCTTTAAACTCATCTGTCCTCCCTGCAAGATGTGCTGGGTTAAAATTGGCATGGAATTTAAGAGTGGCCAACCAACAATTGGTCCAGCTTGAGACCCATGCCACAAGAGGAAGCCTATCCCTGGCACTGCCTGGAGGGTAGGAACCAGAGGCTGGATACACCAAAGACCTAGGACAGAACCAAACAAGTCAATGAAATGATTCCTAATGATGCTTTGCTACACCTGTAGACCAGAACTCGGCAAAATCGTCACCAGAGAGGCTTACTACAGCAACTGATCAGGCAGAGATCAGTTAGGTGGAGGGGTTGAGAGAAAGATCGTATAAGTCAGAGAGATCAAGGACACCAAAAGACAAAGGCCAAAAGAATCAAATACCTGGGCTCATAGGAACTGACCCAACAGCCAGGGAGCCTGCATGGGACCAACATAGGCCCACCTGTACATATGTTACTGTTGTGTAGCTTGGTGTTTTTTGTGGGACTCCTAACAGTGAGAGTAGGGCTGTCTCTGACTCTTTTACCTGCTTTTGGGATCCCATTGCCCCTGATTGGTTGCCTTGCCCAGCCTTTAATATGAGGGAAGTGCCTAGTCTTATTGGAACTTGATATACCATGTTTGGTTGATATGTCTGGGAATCTTACAGAGCAGGCCCAGATGGTGGGGGAGAGGGGGAGGAGAAAGTGAGAGGAAAGTGACCAAGAGGAGAGAGGGGAGGGGAAACTGTGGACAGGATGTAATATATAAGAGAATAAATAAATAAATAAATAAATAAATAAATAAATAAATAAAAGAATAAAGACATGAACAAATAAGAAAACCAAGAACCTCGAGGTTCAAAAAAATCAAGAAAATATTCACAAGTGCGAGATTGATTAGAAAGCCATTTAATGGGCTCTTCCTACAAAGTTAAGATTATGAAAAAGTAAAACACAAAAACCAAAGGACCAAAAATTGATTGACTGTGGGAAGGTGGGAATAACTGTGAAGTTAGAGGGAGAAGTGGGGTAAAGATAATGCACAGTGTGAAATTTTCGGAGTTCATAAAATATATTCAAAAGAGATTAATGACAGTTTAAAAATGATAAAAAAGTTTCCTACCACACACAGGCCTGCAAAAGGAGGCTCTTCTTTGCTCTTTTTAGTTTCAGAGAACCCTTTGTGAGTGATGGTAGACGAAATAAAAGAATAGCAAATAAAAATGAAAAAGAATGAATGATTCATAGGTATATGTATTGGTCAAGCAATTGGTCAAGATAAATAACATAAAAGAATAGGAGGTTTATGGTTGTTTGTAGAATATGCTGTCTTCTCTTGAAACTTTTGTTCTTTTCTGTGTGCTTTGAGGATATAGGCAGTTTGCAAATGACCCACTTAGTTAGCATTACTGTTGGTGTGATGAAGCAACATGACCAAAAGCAATGTGTGGTGGAAAGGGTTTGTTTTGCTCACACTTCCATATGACATGTCACCGTTGAAGGAAACCAGAGTAGGAACTCAAGCAAGGCAGGAACCTGGAGGCAGGAGCTAATGAAGAGACTATGGAGGGGTGCTGCTTACTGGCTTGCTCCTCTTGGCTTGCTCAGCCTGCGTTCATGCAGTAGTCAGGGCCACCAGCTTGAGGCTGGGTCTTCCCACATCAATTACTAATTCAAAAAGAGCCTTGTTGGTTTGCCTACAGCCCAGTGTTATGGAGGCACTTTGTCAACTGAAGTTCCTTTCTCTCAGATGAATATAGCTGGTGTCAAGTTAATATAAAATTATGCAGGACATCGAGGCCCATGAAAGTAGTCCAGCAGTCAGAGAACCTTCAAATAGTAGGAGTGCTTGTGGGAGTGTCTTACATACACGCTTTCAGCAACAAACACATGTAAAGATCTACCATAAGGTGGTTCTGTCGGCATTTCACTACACGCATTACCAAGCGCAGCTTTTTTGAAATCCCGTAATTTGTTGAGCTATAATGCACAGTTAGGCAGCTCAGCTATATTGCATCTTCACAACACCTAAGCCATTTATTCTTCATAAGAGAAGGTATAATACTATATTGCTAACACAGCACCTCTCTTATTAAATCATTTTCATCTAAGAAAAAAATATTACAAATAGCAAGGCACTAGAATACGAACATACCTGAAATATTTTCTCTGGAAACTCAGGTCAAGAATCTTGGAGAGTCTTTGGGGGGAAGAGACAACAATCAATGTTTATACAGTTGAGGTCCAATGCCCAGAGTGACTCCTGAATTCTTTCCTTAGGATACTTTGGCTAGAAAAAGTATTTCTCCAATTTAGCTTTGCTTGCCTTGGAGGTTAGCTGAGTTAGCCTTGCAATTACAATGGAAATGCCTTCAGTCCTTGTTAGCATTTATTAGATTAGATTAGAGATTAACTTGGACTCTTTAGATCTGGCTTCATACCATTTCAATGTTGAGTGCCCTCCCCAAACCCCCACGTTTTGTCAGTAGATTACTATGTGCATTCTCTCTAGGGTGCCACATCACAATGGCTTGCAAACACCATGATTTTGTCTGCAAATATATTTAGTGCCTTGAGTTATGCTGTGACACAGAAACTACCGAGATTATAATAGATGACCCATGAGTCAGGGATTCCTATTATATTAACAAACTAAAGCGTGGTCACAGAAATTTAAAATGAGGAGTAAAAGAAAGGAGGATGAGATGTTTGATACATTTGATAGGTAATCAATTTCCTCATCAATTTTTTTTTGGTCAGATTCAAAGATGAAGGGTTTAGTTTCTTCCTAGCACAATGTGAAAGGATGTTTCTATTTGAAGAAGCAGGGGACTAAATATGCTCATCTTAGTCTGTGTTCAGACGGCATGGCTGCAGACCGTTCTCTGTGTCAGACAACCTGTGAAAGCCAAATTCTCTCTAATTTAAGGTAAAAATGGAAATGACCCATCCTTGCATTGTCCTCTACACCCCTAAAGCCTTATTTATTTCCGAATCTTTACTGGAAATCACAAAAACCGTAGAGGTAAAAGAGACATTTGGAAGATGTCAGTGAAGTGCTCATTTTTAGGCAATCTCTTTCTTCCCTTTTCTGTCCAAAGTTTTTCATTAATCATGTAGTTCAGCAATTTTGCTTTGACTTTTTCCCCTTTTTATGTTACACAGTAATCAGAAAAAAAAAAAGAAGCAGAAAGAAAGAAAATGAAAAGAAGTAATAACCCAAATTATCTACTGACTGATGATTAAATGAGAAAGGCTTGTATGGCAGGACTTCAGAAAATAGAGCTCAGTTAAAGACACAGATTGTCATGATTCATGATGCCAATGACAAGGATGTTGTGGGGATTTTCCTCCCCTTGCCCCATCTGTCACATGTAAAGTTAACAAGGTGAGAGATGGAACAAAGCGACCCATGGAAAGAGACCTGGCCTTCCACTGAAGCGTGGGGAACTTAGTTTCTTTCTCTTTTTTCTTTCTTTCTTTTTTCTTCCTTTCCTTCCTTCCTTCCTTCCTTCCTTCCTTCCTTCCTTCCTTCCCTCCTTCCTTTCTTTTTATGATTTTGTGAATTTCAACAAGTGTCTTTTATTTGATTTTATTCCATGATAAAATGTTTCTAATGGAAAGAAAAGGATACTATAAATACCTTTTACATGAACTGATTATAGAAATCAGCCTCCTTAAAAGAAGAGCACTAGCAAAATTGAGTGATAAATCCTTCTTAAGGGACATATTAGGAAAGCTATTGAGGTACCTCAATTTGAGTTATTTAAAGTATGAATGTTTTAAAATTTTAGGTTTTCATAGCAATAAAACACATTTACAGAAACATCATATCTTAATGTTTCATCATATATGATTTAAATCACTGTTCAAGCCATAGTTGAAATAAGACACCCCTAATTTCTTTTTTGTTGCCTCCTCTTCTAGCTAAGTTTTCCTAAAACTGACATGTAACAATTTTATATATACTTTTGATTTGATTCTAATGTTAGAGTAGAAGACTCCTGGGAAAGAGAAAATAATCTCTGCCTTGGACCTTGAGTAAAATCCCAACATACCAATTAAGCTGGTTTAATAGCTCTAGCTAAGGGACCACTTTAGTCACGCAAAAGTGATAGGTGAGATATTAAGTTATTTATTGAAATACTACACTTTTCTTTACGATAATCCTTGCCACTAATGCAGAAATGTATGTCCTGCAATCACGTAAGCGTCATCAATCTGACTGGTTTTCTCAATTACTCAGAGAAGCACAATTCTGCCGTTTCTTCTTTCTTTTCTAAGCATAGTATCCTTAACACTTGGTGCTTCCTTATTTTCCTCTAGTGACCAACCTTATCATGTGTCTGGCCTCTATGGAAGCTTCAAGGATGTGACATTTCCCTTCTCTCTTTCAATGTCTCCCTCTGGGCCACAGCTGAAATTTTATAGCCTACCTGTTCTGGATTGTTTTTGTTTTTGTTTTTTAACTCTAATAAAATTATTCTCCTGCTTCCATTCTTAAATTTCTTCATTAATGAGAATAAGAATCTAAGAGACTCTGATTTCCCCATATCACTATATAATTATGTGTCTATAAACTATGTGTAATATTATTTTGCATGCTCTATTATACATATATTATCAAATGTTTTATATTTTCCTGGCTCTATTAATTCTCCTTAACATTATTTTTACTTGATTTACTTATGTTATGGAGGTATAGTCCATGCACTTTCATTTCTTTGTGGCATTCTAGTGTATATATATATATTTTTAAAACTTACTAAAACACTTTGAGAAACATTTGGTCAAGGCCTAAGTTCTCAGCATTACAGGGTTCCATATTGTCTATATCCTTTTGTGCACAAATGTGAGATTTTCTGAAAATTCATATCTAGAAGTAGAACTTCTAGTTGAATATTATTTATATCACTAAAGTTACTGTATATTGCCAGATCCTTCTCAGAATATTTATAGCAGTCCCAGATACCATTACATAGATATGAAATCCTCCTTTGCACCACATCCATGATTCTGTTAGCACCAACATTTTTAAATTATTAAACATGCTTGGAAGTTTAATTTTAAACAAGCAGGAAGAGAAAAAATGATATGCAATTTTATTTAACTTACACTGTTATGATAATTGCCATATGTTTTGTTCTGTTATTAACACAGGTCTGCCTGTATTTTAGTGGATTTTTTCCTTTCTATTGATCAGAATTTCAGGTCTTTCTCCCCTTGTGCTTTCCTTAATCTTTCTGTATCATTCTTGGCGGAAGAGAAAATATAATGTTGCCATGTTTAATGGCTTTTTGCTCAGCGTATATTCACTTATTCTTTCAAAAGTTATGAAGATTTACTGTATAGCACACATAGAGACATATTGTCATATTCGATATGACAAATTTTATTCTTTGCCACAATTATCATTGATTTGTCATGCCAATAACCAAACCATTGTATCTGTGTGGATTGCTTTCTGTATTCTTTATTCTGTTACATTGCTTCATGCTTTAAGCCTTTTGTTAATACCAGGTATAGCTGTGGACTTATAGTGTTGCAATTGGATAGACTCAGAATCAGAAACAATACTTTACTTGTGTCCCTTACAAATTATTGTCATTCAGTCATCTCTGGGGGGTCTTATGATAAGCTTATCTATTTACCACCAAGAAAGTGTTTTAAGATTTTGAAGCAGAATGACTTTGATTTATAGGCAAATTTAGACAGAAACAATTTCTGCACCATTATAACCATGAGTATTTATCTCAGTAATTTTCCTCATGTCTTATCTAATTACCTGACATCTTCCCTTCTAAGAACCAGATATTCACTATATGAATATTGTATAAATCTGTCACTCACTCCATTGTTAGTGGGCATTAGATTAGGACAGGTTTTAGCTATCATGAGTTAACAGGCCATGCTCACTTTCACATGACTTTAAGTGGACAATAACTTTTATTAGTCATACTAAAGTGTATTGTTTCTTAGTCAATAACTAGCTGCAGTATGTATTGTAAAGTTTTCTCCTTACTGGAAGGGAAAATTTGCATTTTCCCTAGCAGAATAAATACTTAGAGGTGCTCCAAAAGCCTCCTCAGGTCAACATTAGCTATATTTTAAATTCCGAATGTTCTGGTGGTATTTCCACATCTCCCTATAATTTTAATTTGTTTTTAATGACTAATAGTGCTGCATATCTTTATATACATATATTAATGAATTTTAATTTCCTCTTCTGTGAAATATTTTTCAGATCTTTTGCTCATATATAAAATTCTGTGTTTTTCCTTTTCACATAGTTTGGTAAGCAGTTTTTATAAATTCTGGTGCATGCTCCAGCAAAGTGACTCCTTCAGTCTTAGGGAGAGCAAATGCAAAGAGATAACAGACCTGAATTCCTGCAGTGTATGTAAGTTTCCATTGGGCCAAATGTATAAAACTTTTATTTATATCACAGGACTAAGAGATCCAGTGAAATAACTGAAAGCATCTGTGCCCTGTGCATCCATCATACCAAACATACTCTGAGGCAGGATAGTATGACACTGACTA
Source organism: Acomys percivali (assembly GCA_907169655.1). NCBI lineage: Eukaryota > Metazoa > Chordata > Mammalia > Rodentia > Muridae > Acomys > Acomys percivali. The sequence continues at coordinate 73,501,004 of OU015748.1, read as the reverse complement.
GTGATAGGACATTAATTCATAATAGATGTCGAGTTGATGGGAAGTCCAAGTGACCTCAGCTGGTAAGAATGGTGTGGTGGTGAGTTGGGAACCCCTGTCGTGGTGGGTTGGGAACTCTAAATATCAATTAAATCTCAGAGAAACTCATTATTTGGGCTGAGGTATAAACCTATGCTGATGTTTTTAACCAAACAAAGTCTCACCTTCTGTGATAATCCAGTGTTTCCGGAAATATAGTTATGGACATGTTACTATTGTTAGTCAATTAAATGGGGCCTCCAAAGTCAAATAAACTTTAATTTGATGTTATATAAAGTCAACAAAATCTGCATTATAGTATCCCTATAGGCCTTGAATGAAAGTTGCAAATTTATAAGAATTAAGTATAGTATGTGGTATTTGGAAATTAAATTGTAAAACATCCCGTATGCACAGCATTTTTATTATATATTTTAATATATATTTTTATGTGTCTATTGATTATTCTATGTGGATGTACCCATGAAGGCATGAGGAAAGTGTTGAGTCCTCTGGAGATGGAGATGCAGGCTGTTGTGAAGCAACAGCAATGGGTTCTAGGAAGGGAACTCTGGTCCTCTTAGAGCAGAAAGTGCTCTTAACCACTGAAACATCTTTCCAGCCCCCAATTTATTTAATTTATTCAGATTACATCTCAATTGTTATCCACTCACTTGTATCTTCCCGTTCTCCCTCCCTCCCTTTTCCCTCCTATTCCCCTCCCCTAGATCTGTGACAGAGGAGGACCTTCTCCCCCACCATATGGTCACAGCCTATCAAGTCTCATCTTGGTAGCCTGCTTATCCTTTCTCTGAGTGCCACCAGGCCTCCCCACCAAGGGGAAGTGGTGAAATATGGGGCACCAGAGTTCATGTCGAGTCAGTCCCCGCTCTCCACACAACTGTGGAGAATGTCCTTCCATTGGCTAGATCTGACCAGGGGTTCAATATTTACTGCATGTATTGACCTTGGTTGGCGCAGTAGCTTGACCAGACCCCATTTTATAGTTGCAAGGAGTGAAATATTGTTGTAAAATTTTGTTAGCATATGGTCTTAATATCGTATGAGGTTTTATGGTGTGAAAATAGTAGCAATAATCTAGGAAAGTGCTGAAAATAAAAAAAGAATTTTGATAAGTGGCTTAAGAGTCTCTTTGCACAGGTAGAGGTAGGATGATGTAGATGATAAACTAAAAAAAGAAAAAGTCTGAGCTGAAGGGCAGCTGTCACCTGAATGTGTAACCTGCATTAAGATTAGGAGTCAGTGGTAATGTAGACATACTTGGCTATGGAACTGATGGCCAAGCAAAGACTCTGGATGGATTTAACCCATCACAAACTTCTCCTCAGTATGAGGACTTTGACTTGAAATATAACAGTACGTTAAAAAAAAAGACACCTGTATATACCAACTCATTTAATTCCCATTATTTTCAATCTCTCTTTTAATTAAAACTTTATTGTAAGAAACTTTCAAATAAAAACAAAACTTTACACAGTGGGATGAGACAGACTCAAAGAATACATATCTCTGTGAACTTGTGTATCAATAGAATAGCCACCAGGAAGCTGTGGCGCCTCACATTGGAGTTTTATACTTTCATCATCTTGTTCTACTTTCTATATAGTTTGAGCACAGGTACATTTGTTTATATATATACATATATATATATAATATATATGTGTCAAAGAACAAATTAAATTAATAAGAACAAACTAAGTTACATATGTGAGTAAGAGACATTGTAATTGTTTTTTTCTATGGTCATGATCCAATGCCTGGTATGTAATAATTTTGTTGAATACATGGGAATAAAGAGCAAGAATATAGGAATAGGCAATTTATTACAATATAGGAGATATTCTGTTCAACTCAGATGCTGTAACACATATTTACTTGATGTTGCAGGTACTTTGTATCTTCATTTGTTAATTAACTCATTCAAGAATGGTTTGATCATAAGTCAACACCACCACTCCCTCATCATTAATACTGATTGATAGCCATTAAATAGAGTACAAAGTAATACTATTGCTTAGAGGTGGCACAGAGACAAGGTGTATATATGATAAAACTGTTGAAGGAGAAGAGGAAATGTGTAGAGGAATTTGTATCCAGCTCCACAGTTGTTCTAGAAAGGCATCACATCCAACTACCTTCTAGGTCTATGTGATCAGGCTGGAATGCAGACACACTCTGGACTACAGTATGATCTGAGTGGAATTCAGACACAGCCTTAGTAAACACCTTTAATCCCAAACAATGAAGGTAAGGTTAGATTATAGAAGGAGATAACCATGTTTAAAAATGATGTCTGGTTGAGGGGAAGAATCAGAGAAAATTTTGACAGAATGAGTCAGAGGTAGGATATGGCAACTCTTACAAGAACAGGACAGGAAAGAGAGACCACTTAATAGCACAGAGAGAGAGAGAGAGAGAGAGAGAGAGAGAGAGAGAGAGAGAGAGAGAGAGAAGAACATTTTTACTGAGAGCTTTTTTACAAAGAGTTAAAAAAAAGACAGGACAATTTTAGAAAGACAGATTGTAGAGAGAACAAGCTATAGGAGAAGACAGAATGAGCCAGAGAATGAGAATGAGCCATAAAATTAAAACACATTGCCAGAATTAGTTGGAGGCCAGGCAAAGCAATTCAATCAGAAGCTGTGAGAAGCCAGTTTCAGTTAGTCAGCTTGAAGAGGCATATAGGACAGAACAGCTGAGTTGACACATCCAGACAGAAATCAGAAAGTGCTAGAAACACTTGGGAACAGCTTTTATCTCATCCTCTCATCTAAGAAAATAAAAACGTTTACAGAAATGGGTAAAGGAAGAGAGTGAGAGAGAAGAAGTAGGGGAGAATCACAGGAAGAGAGAATGAAAACACACATGAATTTCCTTCCTGTGCATTCAATCCCCCAAAAGCCAACAGCTCCTAACTTCTAAATTAAAAATTTTGTAGAGAAATTTTATATTAAACCCCTTCATTTCTATCTGCTACACATAACAAGAAAAATAATCTGTTGTTTGTTATCATAAAATGCAAAATTTATCTTCAAAACATCTTTTACTACTAATAAGAGGTGATTAAGTTCTCAGAATGATGCTCCACTAGTTGTATTGATCTGGATAAAGATGAATCATAGAATAAACACAACTGAGGGTGTAGGACAATAGGGATGGAGGTTTAGTTTAATAAGCACCAAGTTAATTAATCCTGGGGCATGAATATTAGCTCGTTGAAAGCCTTATAACATTGTTTTCCCTGTGGCTTGAAGCCTGAATCTAATCACATCTGCCTATACGAATCCATTTATTTCTTATTAACATCCATCTCTCATGTTGCTTCTCCTTCACATTTCTTTCTCCATTTGTTTCCTCTCTTTATCTAGCACCCACTCTCTGTTGTAAACCAGATACATTTTAATAGGTTTAATTTTTTTTAATGAGTGTGGGAGTTTTGTCTGCAAGTGTATATGTGCAGGTGTATATGTGAGCCTGGTCAGAAGAGGTCAGAAGAGGAAATACAATCATCACCCAGCGGTGGAGTTAATGGACCTGTAAGCTGCCACGTGGGTTCTGGGAAACAAACCTGGGTCCTCTGAAAACCCATCAAGTGCTCTTAGCCACTGAACTATTATTCAGCACCTGGACACATTTTTAAATCTCAGGGTAAAAGTAAGAAATAAGACAGTCTTCTATCCAAGACCTAATCAGGTCAGGCCCATTTAGCATCCAAGATTAGAGATCAGATCTATTCAGGGTGGCATGACCATACAGAAAAACCTAGCCAACTACTGAAGGCTAGTGAAGTCATGAATCCTGAAGGAGAACCTACACCCACCACTTTACTAAACCACCACAACCCCTAACTACATTCTAAATATTTGACCTGATACCGAGAGGTAAATGCAGTATCACTCCTCGTCAAGGAAGCATCCCTTTGAAACAGATAGAGGCAGTACAAAAAAACCACAACCATTCAAAATGCAGAGTTGTAGCTCAGCCCAAATGGATGCATCTACAATATACTCTTGCACCTAAGGTTCAGGGATCACTGTGGAACACAAGGAGTAGGGACTTTGCTGTAAGATTGCATCTCCGAGGAATGTCAAAAGCTGTATAGAGAAAATTTCATCAACATGACTTTCTAAATACGAGGATAACAATGAACAAAGACGACATCAATGGACATGCTGATGTGGGCAGACTGGGTGGGGTGTGGGAAGCTCAGGATGCCTCAATCCTACGCAAAGAACTACGGACAGCTAAGGAGTGCTGAGAGTGGGAGAAACAGCACTACTCAAGAAACAGTGACACAGTTGGCTGTTAAACACCAAATGATCAGCCCTGAAAGGATACAAATAGCATTATAGAGACTGAGAAGGTTGTATTTCTGTATTTCTTGAACACACACACACACACACACACACACACACACACACACACACACACACAAGTGTGTGTGTGTATTCAGCAATTAGAATGAGGCCATAGATTTATTAGAAAGGGCTTGGAGGGAGAAAAAGGACTGGGAGAAATGATATAATTATAGTATCTCAAAAATTAAAATAAATAATTTTTAAGAAGACACTATTTCTTTTTCAATATCTTCAAACTCTAGCCCAGGAGAAAAAAATAAGAAATTTCCTGTGAATCTCATTATACGTACAGAGGAGGACAATGCAAAGGACCAAGAAGGCATTACACAGGGGATGCTCCCTGAAGACTGTCTTAGTGAGATAGTGAAGAAGTCAACCCTATCTAGATAATAAATGACTATGTGGACAAGGCACATTGTTAGGTGTATTATGGAGCACTTTAGGATTAAGAATATGGACTGAATGAATTAATTTTCTAGTTATATAATACATTAAAAGGCATTTCAAAGATATAGAACAACATATTCAAATTCAAAGTAGCAGAAGAGAACTTGTCAAATATGCAATGGGTCAACAAATAAAAACATGAAATGACTTTTAGTGCGATTTGAAAAGTAATTTGCCCTTTTTAAAAAAGAAAAGCATTGTTTATATCATTCATATGGCCACACAATTTTGCATTCTACTTTTTTCTCTTTGTTTTTTAGAGAAAATACTTGCCAGGTTGTCCCAAAATCTTAATAATTGCTTTTCAAATGCTGTAGTATATTACTTTAATTCTCAATAACTTAACCATTGTTTTTGTCTTTTTAGTGTCATAATTAGTTCATTTTTCATGAGCTTGTATGAATAGCTTTTTACTTTTGGTCCATGAGAGGAAAAAAAAACAGTAAATGAGTAGTGATATTTGGGTCAAATTTACACATTTCCTAGGAATCAAATTTTGATTTGCACACTCGCTGAGGGTCACTTAGTTCTATGAAGAGCTTCAACTTAGAAGATTTTTAAAATACATCCTGAATATTCTTCTCAACCTAAATTAAATTTAAGAATTCTCCAACTGGAAATAATACTGTCCACCATAGTAACTGCTAACATCAATTATCTATGGAACTGAGTGGCTCACTCCAACTGAGAGCTGGCAGGCTATGTTCTAAATCAGTTAGTTGCTATGCCAAAGAGGATGTGGAAATTACATCCTCAGTTGCTGATAGAGGGAGAATCCATTTTCTTTAGAGATAAACACCTATAAAGGATGCCCAATGCTAAGTGGTCAGAGCTGGACATGTGTACATGTAAGCAATGTAGGTTGCATATACATGCTGTGTTTATGTGTATAACATTAATAATTAAAGAAAAGTGTGCAACATTTAGGAAGGAATTGGGAGGAGATAGCTCGGAAATGGAGGTGTAGTAGTGATGTAGATAATCTTTGCCAGCTTGGAACTGGCTCATGCAGGGGTGTGGTCTTTGCCAGTTGAAAAACACCCCGGTACAGATAAGGAGGAGATAAGTACGAACCCAAAAAACAGAGACATCACTTCGCATACTTTGCATCGATTTGCATCACTTGGCTGAGCATTGCTTCTAGAGGCTCCTAGAGAGAAACACTCAGGAGAAAACTTCAAAGAGGATGTTTTTGGTCTCCGCTGTTGCTCCTACGGCTGCTTGTTCCCTTTGCTGTGTTTGCTATTGGACTCTTGATGACAAAGAGTGGAATCACCCACCAAGGAACTGAGTCTAAACTGGTCGGCCTCCACTGTCCCTTCTAGCATTCTTTCTATCCTATGTAGGGTAGGCAGGTCGGAAGGAAGGTAGTGACGTAAAAGAACCCCAAATTAAGTAGATTTAAAAAAAACCCAAAGCCTACAGGACTCATGCTGAAAGGAAGCACCAACTCAACCTGAGTAGTGGGAGAGGGCAGAGTTCCAAAGATGAAAGCTCAGTGGAATTTTAGGTATGTATGACAGAGTGATTTCTCTAATAACTAAATGTATGAAAGATTTTGTGTGTGTGTGTGAGTGACACAATACAGGAGAATAAAAATATTTACGTATTAAATCTAGTATAAGAAAACATTTGGACTGGGATTTAAAACTAATGATATGTTGACTGTTGACCAACATTTGAGCTGGGCAAAGAATATTTACATATAGATGTGAGAATTAAGTGACCTATAATTACCAAATTATCTGGACTGTTTCACAACAGTCTACATGAGCTCCAATCTATCTCATCTCTTCTAGGAGTGGCGATCATTTTCTCCAGAAAGACACTCTCTGGTCTCCTCTCACAGGCTTTTTTTTTTTTTTTCATATTTTCACAGCACTCATGGTGCTTAACTCAGAAAAGCATTTATCGTCTGTCTTGCTCAAACCTTTGTGACAATATTAGCTCCATAAATCTATCATAATGAAGCACCACAGACTGGATGGCTTAAACAGAAATGTGTTATCTCATTATTTGGAAGGCTGGAAGTGTGAAATCAAGGTGGCAACAGGATCAGCATTCCCACTGAGGCCTGTCAGGGAGACTCTTGTTTCGCTTTTTAAACTTTGATTTCTGTAGGAAACTTATGTGCTCTTTGGTTTATAGATTTGTAACTCTGATGTCAGCCTCCATTGTCACACTGCCACATTATCCCTCACTTTATAAGGACACCAGCCACATCACCTACTCTTTGTTAGTATGAACTAATTTTAATTATTTATGTCTAGAGGGACCCTGGAGGGTAGGACTTCAAAAATCATTTTTGGTGCTAAGGAAAGGAGTCACAATTTAATTCATAATAACAAATATCATTTTAAGTTTTCTGTCCTGTCCAATTATCTAATTGCCAAGACCACATATTGTATTCAATAAAAGATTGATAAATGCATGAACCTGGGAACAAGACTGGACTAAGAGACCTGTATGCTCTTTTTATAAAAATAAATTCAGATAAAGACAACGGAAGGCTACACTGCAGAACTCCAAGGCTCTTTCAAGTCTACAGATGTTTCTTCTGTTTCAATATTAATTTCATTTCAGCTATTCAGAAACAGCCAGATAAGAATTCAAGGACCACCTTACAGTAAAATTCTGAGACCAATCATATCTTACTCTAATAAATAATATATTGATAAATATGCAACAATTATTTGAAACTTTAGGGAATTTTGAGGGCTTTTGCCTTTCTAGCTTTAAGACTTGTTTTGGGCTACACAAGAGTAGGGCATAGGATCCATTTCAGCTATAAGCCTGACATCTTCTGTCAGATAAAGGGCACTGCAGAAAGAATGAAGTACCAGAAGGGAAAATGAGTGTGCCATTCTGCAATTAACTCTTAATCCCGGAAAACATAAGGAAAGGCAATTTGTCTGCAGAATTACAGAAAGCTTATTGCATACAGAGCTATTCGTTAATTTTTAAATAATATTTCATTAAATCTTTTAAAATTTCTTTTGGTATAATTTGATAACATTCGCTCATAACACCTCCCAGATCTACCTAACTTTGTGTTATCTTTGTCTTAAAAACAAAAACAAAAACCAAGTCAAAATTGTATTACTTGAATACTTCTGAGTGTGTGTATGCTCTGGATTATAGTAGACCTCCAGGGTCAATACCTTTAAATAATATTAAATCTTTCTGTCCCAGCAGTATGAAAGCTGTTGCTGGTTGTTATTCTCTAAAGAAGGAATTTGGCCTAAAAAGAATATTAATCTACCTAGATTGCTAGGGCAATGGTGGCACGAAGCTTGTGTGGAAGTAACCAACCAATGTCTGATTTGAATAAGGCCTAGTCCACAGGCTTGAACTTATACCCGAAGCTGCTTCTGTAACCAAAAACCAGAGACCAGACAGCACAGACACCTAGAGAAAAACGAAATGTCTGAAAGAAAAAAAAGCAGTAATAAAATGATTCCTAATGATAATCAGCTTCACTCATAGATCAGTGCCTTGTTCACTCCTCATCAGAGTAACTTCTACCTGTCACCAATGGAACAAAATCAGATACCCACTGTCAGACATCACGCTGAAAACTGAGATGTCTTTAAACACTCCATCAGCCTCTCTCCTCAGAGCTCAGGAACCATATAGAAGAAGAGGCTGAGGAGCATGAGAGGCAGAGGGGAGGGAGGGGAGAGAAAGAACATGGCCCTTTAAAGCAACTGAGCAAAGTTCATATGAACTCTCAGAGCCTGAACCAGCAAGCCCAGGGCCAGCATGTGTCTGCACCCGCACCTTTGCATATATTTTAAAGATTTCAGTTTAGTATCTTTACGGAACTCCCAGTGTGTGAACAAACATGTCTCTGATTCTTGTACCTTCTTTTAATGGCCCTTTCTTTCTGTTGGTTTGATTTGCAGTGTGATGGCAATTGTTTCCTTTTATATATTTTTTTAATGTTTTGTTATTATCTCTTAGAAGCCTATTATTTTCTAATGAGAGACAGCAAGGGTGTGGATCCAGATGAGAAGGGAGTTGAGGGGAAGCTGGGAAGAGGACAGGACGGGCAAACTGCAATCAGGATATATTATATTAGAAAGGAATCTATTTTCAATAAAAGAGAAAAATAAACAACAACACACTTTCTTCAGTTTTTTTCTAAAGCATCTTAAGTGTTAGAGATTCTACCTCTATTCTATATATGTTGAGGCCATTACAAGTATAAGGGAGGAGGCTTTTCATATGAGAGATGATTGCAAGGTTAGGCTTTGGGTGGGTACCATATTGGGCATTTTTATAGTGAAACTATACATTTTTACTTTCAACTCCTAGTGTGTGCAAGGCAAGACTGCTGAACAATAGCCAAAAGTGTTATCTCCTTAGCAAATACTGGAGACTACATTTGTATGCCAGTATAATTGTCTTACTCATAAAACACATGTAGGTCTACAAAATTTATGACATCATGTTACAATGTAATAAATTAATACTGATTTCCATCAACTTATGAAAAATTCTTAAAGATTGTCATTTTGACTGTGACAAGTGAGGTTGGAGGAGGATTATAGATCAGTTGTGTAGAACTCATTCAGAGGCAGTCATTGGGAGATCTGTGTCTATGATTTGTCACTGATAAAATTTCCTTCTTTCTTTCTTTCTTTCTTTCTTTCTTTCTTTCTTTCTTTCTTTCTTTCTTCCTTCCTTCCTTCCTTCCTTCCTTTCCTTTTTTGTTTTTGTTTTGTTTTGAGACAGGTTTCTTTGTGTATCCCTGGCTGTCCTGATCTTGCGGTGTAGACCAGGCTGGCCTCAAACTTATAGAGATCTGCCTGCCTCTGCCTCTCTGAGTGCTGAGATGACGGTGTGCACCACCACGCTTATTCATTTTAGTAAAAGCTAGACCTTCAATGCTGGCCAAAGTGCAGGGATTTTAAACTAAACGCCTTTTCCATAAACACACTCAATATGATAACAGGAGTGCCTGAGGTCATTCAGTGAAAAGAAGCATAGTTAGAGAAGAAAGACCTTAGGCTCTGGGCTGGGAACTTGCGTCATTAATACAGCTATTCTTATTATCTGTGTGTCCTAATTTGCTTTCTATTACTGTGATAAAGAACATGACCCAAAGCCACATGCAAGAAAAGAGTTCATTTGGTTTATATTTCTCTGCCATAGTCCATCACCGAAGGAAGTTAGTACAGGAACCTGGTGAAAGGAACAGCAACAGACCACTGAAGATTGAAGAATGCTACTTACTGACTTATTCCTGTGGCTTGCTCAGCTTGTTTTGCTCAACTTATACAGCTCAGGACCCCTGCCCACACATGGCACTCCATACAAAGGGATTGGCTCCACTCATATCAATCATTAATTTAAAATGCTTTTACAGACTTGTCTTCCATCCAATCTGATGGAGGCATTTGTTTCAATTGAGGCTTCTTTCCATATGACCCTAGATTGTACCATGTTGACAAAAAAAGTGACATACACATATTCCTGATTGTTTTGTGGTTCTTCTTGATTTAGGTAGTTTATTGTATATATGTGTAATAATACAAATGTATGTATATATATTATATATAATTTAATAAACATTTGTAAAGAAAATGTAACATTGAAATTATTGAGTTTCTCTGAAATTGTTCCCTAGCTCTGAACTGAGTAAAATACATCTTTAATCCTGTAGAAGGTAAAAAGGACAAGTTACATAATTAGCCTGTCTAGGTCAAGATGACGCTGATCCAAACTTCATCTTTGCTTTTGTAAAAGCTGACATTTAAAATGTGCCCAGAGCTCAGGGGTCCTGCTCAAACAATGTCACCAGCCAAAGACAATATATGCAGTAAACTTTGAACCCCTACCCAGATCTAGCCAATGGACAGGACATTCTCCACAACTGAGTAGAGAATGGGGTCTTACTTTCACGCAAACTCTGGTGCCCCATATTTGACCACGTCCCTTGGATGGGGAGGCCTGGTGACACTCAGAGGAAGGATAGCAGGCTACCAAGAAGAGACTTGATACCCTATGAGCATATACAGGGGGAGGAAGTCCCCCTCAGTCACAGTCATAGGGGAGGGGAGTAAGGGGAAAATGGGAGGGAGGGAGGAATGGGAGGAAACAAGGGATGGGATAACAATTGAGATGTAATATGAATAAATTAATAAAATATATTTTTAAAATGTGGCCAGAAATCCAAATTAACAAATGGATAAAATAAGGGAAGATTTGTCATACTGAGACCAGTAGGAAAGGGACCAAAAGGTGACAATATAACCAAAAGGAAAAGAGAACCCAGAGAGAAATGTGGAGCCTGGACGAGACGGAGAGATTCAGAAAGGAGTAGAGTACAGTGACTTTTCATCTCTTTTCCATGGTAGTGATTAATCTCAATGTTGGTTTGATTGTACCTAGAATCAGCAAGAAGAGATGTGCCTATGAGTGTGTCTGTGAGGGTGATTTGGGAAGGGGCTAAGGAGGGCATGTGGCCCTCCCTCAGAGTTGGTGACACCTTATATAAAGAAGTCTGAGAGAACAGCAATGCAGCTTGCTTACACACCCTCAATGCCCATTGGATTCTTCTACAGTTCAGCATGGGCTGATGACCATCTCTGGAATTCTTCGGGCTTCAATGTCAGATCACATCCACACTTATAGACATGGCAGCTAATGGGTTCTTAATGTCTCTAGTGTTTTGATGGCCAATGTTAGACTCCCAGCCACTACTGCATCTAGTAAATATTAGTGATTATTATTTATGCTCATTTTATATATCTTTAATATATGTCATTATATAATATGCAGTATTATATGTAATATATATTTCATTGGCTTTGCTTCTCTGCAAAATTCTAATACCCATTTTCTTTGTAGGGAAAGAAATGGAGGTGTATTTTCTGTATGCATGTGTATGCACCTCTCTCTCTCTCTCTCTCTCTCTCTCTGTTGTGTGTGTGTGTGTGTGCGCGCGCGCACGTGTGTCTTTTGTCTTGGATAACTAATAAATGATACCTTGGAAAGCAGTCAGCGTTCCTTCTTATTCTGTCTGTCCTCAGACTGCCCATAATTTAAGTTGAATACAAATAACAAGCCAGGATTTTATCTCAGAATTGTAGAGCAAACCAAGGAGAATTAGAGTGGGTTCTGAAGTCCTTGTCCTTTCTGCCAATAAGATAGTGACTTCTGCTCTTGGCATTGGTTAATTATATACTATGTCTATATATGCTTTTTTCAAATCAATGTTAAAAATGATCTCATACTTGCTGTATATGCAGAATGATATGAAAATTTATGTTACATTGCTGGCAAGTGTTTCTCATCATAAAAGATTGGCATTATGTAGTAGTAAACACTGAGCCTGCTGCTAAATTAGAATCTGACAGCAATAAAAGAATAGCATTAATGTGAGGAGGGAATGCATTTCCTGCACACAGACAGTCTCCACTGACCGGTTCTTAGTGACTCTCCTAGTTCTCTTCTCAAGACTGTGTAGATTTACAGGTTGTGAGATGCCCATGCATCCATTCAAGCTTTCCTTATAATTGTGCACTATTGTATACCCATTTTTCCAAGAAAATGCTCATTTCTAATAAGTTAGTCTAATGACTAAACTGCTCTTCAATTTAGCAACTTCACTATGTTATGATTTATGAGACAATAAAACTTTGTAGATGGATCTCAAAATATATTGATTAACTATTAATTAGGAAGCATATACTATATGGGTACACATGGATAAAAGTGCTACAATAGGAAAAATATTTGTCTTAATATATAAAATAAAATGATTTTTTACCAAAAAAAGAATAGCTTTCATTATGAAGGCAAAGGCTAATGAAACACTTTTGCAAATTAGTTTTGTTAAATAAGAGTTCCCCTTCAAGATTTCTAGAAATTGGTACACAGCCTATGCAATTGTTTGAAGGTAATAGGCTGTCTTTGTATACTTGGATTATAAGTTTTCTTAGAAGAGGTCTGTTTTAAGCAGCAAATACAAATATATTTTTCAAGATACTATCTTAGTATATAATTTAACTTAAATGGAAAATTGAAAATGCATTTATTGATCTATTTTAGCAACTTTTTGGTTGTAAAATAATTATTTCTCTTATTTATAAAGTTTTAGGAAACTGTAATTCAGTGTGAAATACTTTAATATGGTCTTAGTAAAGACATTATGCTAAAATCCATTAAGAAAATATAAATTCTTATGTTAACCAAATTAAGAGTGCAATTAAATGTGTATAATACAATTAACAGTAGTTTATATATACCTTGAGAGCTAGAGTAAGTAATATCATAAAGCTCCTACATTCACATTTTTAAAAATAAATCTTCAGCAGAAAAGTACTACCTGAAATCACAAGAATTGCCAAAAGCAAGAAAAATAAAAATCAGAAGTCACATCTAAAACACTCACTCCTAGGAATAAGCCAATAGAAAAAAATAACATAATATTCACTGAATGAAATAAAAGCTGACAAAAACCAAATGCTTGGCATCATATTTAACCTTCTTTGTAGTCCATTGACGTGAGTGTCCAGTGATGTACAGAGATGATCACCCACCTGGAATGTAATAATGCTGATATTCACAGGCTCTCACCCCAGAGCCAAAACCAGAATGGCTAGATAGTCTGAAAGGCACATAGGGTAACTCAACTATATAGTAGTTATTCAGCATTAAGTGACAAGAGTAACAGACGATATCTGTTTAGAAGTTGTTAATTCTGCAGTAATTTTAGCTAAGCTATAGTTATGTATGTGTATTGACTTATTAAAAAGTTTTGATTAACAATCTGTGCTACGTCCTGTACTATGTCATCGATATAGAAATGATCTATTAGGAGAAACAAACAATATGATAACAGGTTTTGACAATTGTAAAATATGACAGTAAGTGCATATCATTCAACCCAGCTTTTATGTCAACTCACACAAGCTGGAGTCATTTCAGAAAAAGGAAACTCAACTTAGGAAATGCACCCACCAGATTTGCTTGTGGGCAAGCCTGTGGTGCATTTTATTCATTAATAATTGATATGTCCAGCTGACAGTGAGCAGGTTGGCTTTTAGGTGGGTGGTGCTGAGTAGTGTAGGAAAGTGGGCTGAGCATGCCATGTGAAATCAGCCAGTAACCATCACTCCCACCCCTAGTGGCTTGGTCCCAGTTAGTGGTACTGTTTGTGAGGAATTAAGAGACGTGGCTTTGGTGAAGTAGGTGTGTCCTTGTTGGAGGAGTTTTGTCACTTGGGTGGGCCTTGAGGTGGGTGGGGGACAGGGTGGGAGTGAGAGGATTGGCAAAGACCACCCTGGACTGGCGACCAGCTGCTGCAGGCTGCACCTCCACAGCCACAGTGCACTGCTCAGGGGTGGCTGGGACACCGGCCCCTCCTCCCATGTCACAGGACGCAGCTCTCAGGGAATCCCAGGCTGAGGGAGCCAGACACGCCAGATATGCTGTGCTCTCCCTCCCCCCTTTAATTATGTCTCTGCTATAAAAACGTGACCTCATTAAAATCCTAACCCTTGCTCTTATCCCTAAAACTGTACTCTCCAACTCTTAAAAATGAAAATCCTCTCTGATTTCTTTTCTGCTCTTGGAAAAAAAAATAATCTTAAGATTACACTGTATGATTTGCATATTGGGTATGATGTTTCGAATCTAAATTCAAACCCTCATTTAGACAAGATGACATAAAACAATGTTTATAAAACTTCTTAGTCATAATTAACTCTCTGTTTTTCTTTGTTTAGACTAAGAAACCAATAAGTCTCTCTTTAAATTGATATAGATATATTTCCAGCCCTGGAAACTGTGATATATTAATTCTAGAGACATTCATTTGTTTATAATGTTAGAACTTAATTATTATGCTCTAGTCTCATTCTCAAAGCTTAAAAATCACTGCCTCAAATATGTTTAGCCTTGTTTTTGCTAATCTGTAATATAACTTTAAACCTTTATAGGTTATGGACTTTTTTTTTTAAAGCTTTTTAGTTTATTTATCCTCTTAGAAATGTGCACATCACAGCTGATCAAGTCAACCGCAGATCTAGTCCTTTGGCTTTTTGCCAGCACCAACGTTGGCCTTTGCAGTCCCCCTGACCTTCTTCATTCTGTTCTTGCGTTCCTTTCGCTGTTTCCAGGAGGTCTTTTTCTTCTCATAAAGGCCGTGCCTCGCGAGTCTGTGTTTAGGCTCATTCTTCTTTGCGTAATCTAGAGAATCATAGATCATGCCAAAGCCCGTTGTTTTCCCACCGCCAAAGTGGGTTCGGAATCCAAATACAAAGATGACATCTGGTGTGGTTTTGTACATTTTGGCCAGCTTTTCCCGAATTTCTGTCTTTGGTACTGTTGCCTTCCCAGGGTGAAGGACATCGATGACCATCTGTTTCCTCTGAAGCAGACGGTTTGTCATGAACTTCCTGGTCCAGATCGTCACTGTGTCGTTCATGATGGCTACGGTCAGGTTATGGACTTTTTATAAATTAAGTCATACAAGAAACTCTTAAGTTCTCTGTTTTTGGGCTATGTTTATGTTTTTTTAAAGTTCCAACTTAACAGGGATAAAACCTAAAGTCCTTGTCTTTAATGATTAAGATTAATTATATTTTCAAGGTCAAACATAAAATAAAGTTATAGCATTCTGTTTTATGTTTACAAGATATAATTTAGAGCAGATAACTAGATACAGATAAAGATTGCTTAACTCAAATATGCTAACGCTCAAGCTTGTCAAAGATCTGCTCAATATGGCATTTGACATGTGTAAGTTTATTATAAAAAACAGATTTCCAGATCCTAACAGTAGTTCCCCAAGGTCTCTGAGAAGATTTTGGGTACAACTGCAGATGACTTCAACCCTGAATGCGAACCGAGCAAGACTGCGCCCTTGTCACAGACTCAACTATGGACAAACTGGAAACCTGGAGAGTTATTGTCTCACATTCCTGAAAATAAGGTGAGGTCAGTCTTTCCCATGTTTTCCTTCCACAGAAACAGCCTCTCATCCTCTGTGCCTGATGGCGATACTGTCTTTGCCAATGGTACTATGTTGCCACAGGCGCATGGGACAGCTGCTAGGTAGTGGACTATGGACTGACTAGTCATCTCTGCCATCTGTCTTAATATATAGGTTCATTCTGATTACAGTTTATCCTTCTCAGGTCTCTGATCACATCTACAGCCAAACTAGTGGTAGCTTGATAGCTAGAGAACAGGCAATTAACTCCTTAACCCAGAGTAATCTGCCATGTTAGTTCAGTAGTCAATTCATTAGCTAGTTAAAGCAGCTAAATACTAGATCTCTTGTTTAAAAGCCAAACAGGTTTGCCCTACTCACAGACCTCATGTTAAAGATAAAGAGGCTTCAGATGCCTTCTCAGTCCCCTTTATATGCAATGGCCCACACCTTATTCAAGCTTCACTCCTGAGCTAGTCCTGTCAGGTCTAGCTACAGTCTACCTTACTACCAGACTTAGAAGACAGTTCTCAGATACAACCTTTTACCATTCTTTCAGTTATAGGGCAATGACTGCTCATAGCAATTTCACCTATGTCTCATGGTGAGTGATTAGATAAGGGTACAGAAGTTTAAATTAAATTAAAAATGCAGGCTATAATAGTCAGAGGGTATAAAGGATATTTTAAGGGATGCTAGATAGTTAAAAATGCTTCAGATTTCTTCCGGTTGCTATGCTATTGTACTAACTGCTCAGAGCTTTGACCCTAATCAGTGGAGCTCTGATTTGTTAATCTAACTATGGTTAAAACATTCCACTATATGATCCACTATCAAGTTCCTAGCTCAAGATTTTAAATTTCCTTTGGTTTCTCTCTTCTTTTTTAAATTTTTTATTAATTTATTCATATTACATCTCAATTGTTAGCCCATCCCTTGTATCCTCCATTTCTTTTTTTTCAAATTTTATTAATTTATTCTTGTTACATCTCAATGGTTATCTCATCCCTTGTATCCTCCCATTTTCCCCTTATTCCCCTCCCCTATGACTGTTCCTGAGAGGGATTACCTCACCCTGTATATGCTCATAGGGTATCAAGTCTCTTCTCGGTGACCTGCTGTCATTCCTCAAATGGTATATACTCACTTATATCTGCATACTAGCCCAAGGGGCATGTCCCATGAAAGCCTTCACTTACCAGGAAACTGGGACAGAGGGGAGGACATCCTATTGGGACTCTAGATGAGAGAACCATGTGAGAATAGCATTGTAGAAGGATCCAGTGGGTCCTAGAAACCTACAAGTAGAACATTATGATAGGCAGATTTGGGCCAAGGGGTCCCACTCAAACTAAGGCACCAGCCAAGGACAAGACAGGCAGTAAACTTTAAACCCCTACCCAGATCTAGCCAATGGTTTTACTTTTAAATATAGACTTAAAATGTTTTCCATTGTGCTCGTATTATACACATCCAGCCTTCTGGACAGAGGGAAGAAGCCCCTCTTTCATGATGTGTAATGATGCTGAAAATTAAGATAAAATGAGCTTTGGCCCTTCTGCTCTACAGGAAGTTTCTGTCCTCCTCATATAACTGTTTCACAGATGTCACAAAGATCCATAAGGCTTCTGCCTTTCCTCAGGTTACCTCAAAGAGTATTCATGCTTTTAACTCATTTTCCCCCAAGCTATGCTATAACACAAAAATAAATGTCTGCTGCCTTTCCCTACAATATGTATTTCACTTCAGATTGCAAACAACGGTGATGCTAACATGTTTAAAATGTATCTCTTTTTGCAAGCTACAGGAAATCCACATGCCAGGTCAAATGGGATCTAGATAAGTGCGACCAATCAACAGCCTACGTTACCCACCTCACGCCTATCTCAGAAAGTGGGATTCCTCCCTCTTTCCCCTGTTGTGGGACCCTCCCAACTATCTGACTGCTCCCAACACCAGCTGATTGCTTACTGCCATTTTTGCCAACCCACATCCAAACCCTTCATCTAGGACCTTCTTCATCGAGTGAGACCTCCCTCAACCAGCATGGTTCCATCTCCCTCCCTCTATCCTCAGAGTCCAAAATCCTAGAGCCAGGTGACCCTGTGTGCTCTGGCCATGCCCTTGGTCTCTGACCAGTGTCTAGGAGCTGCTGGAACAGATTGCACCGATCTCATCCAGTCAACCTTTGCTCAGGGAGAAGTCCATCTCCCCATTAGGACAGCCAATTTGGCTTCTTTCCAGGCTCCTCTGGGATGCCTTCTGGAGAATTTCAAATCCCTATCCCCCTATTAAGAGCTTCTAAGCTTACATGCCTCTGCAACCAAACTTGGACATATTTAAAGGGAGACCTTTCAATTACTGCCAGCAATTGGGGAAAAAATGTTCCCCACGTTCAAGCCTTTTCTTGGCTCCAAAACTTCTCTCTTCCAAAAATTTCAAATGTACACCAAAAAGATATTTTCTCCCTAACTTATTAACTTTGTCTTCTGCCCACATATATGTTCCAGAATTCTGCCAGATTTCCTACATTCAAGAAAGTAGAAATGGACGATTGTTTTTATATGAAAATTTAGATTTGTGATTATTCTAAGATGTTTATAAGATTACTTTTAAAGATAAGTGATTCTTTGTAACTGCAAATTGCATCCTGCCTGTAAAAAGAAACTGGCTGAAAAAGTTACCTTGATTGTTCCGACTTTGTTAATCTATAAAAAGTTGTTTAGTTACAAATGTATGTGGGTTCTTGGGAATAATTTGTTTTTCACCCATAATATGTAAAACATTTGATCATGTGAGGACATTGGGAACAATTTTTTCTACATACACTCATTGTAATAGCCCAATTAAAGAAAAATAAAATGTAGTCACATCATGATTTTTGTACTGCTTGAAAGATTTTGCTGGGATATATAAGCTGTGGGAGAAAAAATAAAATTGTTGGAGCTCTCTCGTTCAAGTTTTGTTTCATTCACAAAATGTGTGTATATGTGTATATGTAAAAATGGATGAAGCCTTTGGAGTTTGCTCCATTTACTCAATGTGTAAATGTGTGTGTGTATTTATATGTATGTATGTATGTATGTGTATCTATGTATTTATGTGTATATGTGAAGTTATTGAAGCCTGTTCGAATTTGCTTGTTGGAGCTCCTCTTGTTTCATCCATTAAGTGTGTGTTTGTGTATGTGAGTGTATTATTCTTTTTCCCCTTTTCTTTTTGTCCTTCTTGTTAGCTGGCCCCCACCACCAAAGAGTTAAAAGAGTTCACAGTCTCTCACCCATCATAAGCAGTACTGGCCCCAGTTGCCAGGAGCTATCAGCTTTGGCCCGTATTGACTCTATGCCCTGCCTCAATTTACCCTGTGGTCTTTTTTTTTTTTTTACCCTGTCGTCTTGAAGCTAGCCTTTTACATGGAGTCCTATCTGTTCTTCTGGTCCTATATAATGTCATTATTTTCTTTTTCTCTATCTTTTTGCTCATAGAAGGAATATTTAATTGGTCATCATTTTCATTTTGAGGCATTGCATCTTCCTGTAGTATAGTAATTCTTAAGCGCTACATGGAGTTCGCAGTCCTTTTTTGGAAATCATCTATAAAATACTTTAAAGTTTTAATATAGATGTTGAAAGATCTAAGATAGAACTCATTGAGGGAAAGTTAGGTGGACACTTGCTAGAAGCCCAGCAACGGATGTTTTCTACGCTTACTGTGAAAATGGAGCTGCATAGTCTTGTGTATTTACCTTCCATGTGCCTTGTCCTATGAAGATAGTGAAGGGATGTTTTCTCCTTTAAGCCCAGGGTCATCATCTCTAATAAAGATCTACTTTCGTTTAATGAAACATGTATCTGATTATTTCTAGAGTTTACAAAGTATGGGAATTGTGTCAGATGAGACTCTATTTATGAGAATGTTGGTGTCCTTAGTGTTTAATTTCCTGCATTAAATTAAGGATGTTAAATATAAATCCTGCCTATATCTAGACATCCACACTGTTATAGAAGAAGATGAAAAGATAATTATTGAGTAAAAAGACTTTTCTTATTTCAAGGTTGACTTCTACTCCCAGTTCAATTCTTTATCACCTAGGGAATGTTAGTTAAGATGAATGCCTTTCTCACCTCTTTGCTATAGCTGCATGTGCACCTCTTGATCTAGAGATACATCTTTCCCTTTATGAGAGTTCTTTAGTTGTGTCCTCTACTGAGAGGACGGGCGTCTCTCGGCTTCTTTTTGCTGTGTGTAGATAACCACCGGGATCCTCTTCATACTCCTACTACTGCAGTTGTTGGTACCGATCGCTTTAGTATCTACACAAATGGTCCCTCTACTACTCTGACCCCTTAACTTCCTCTCCACCAAGGATCTTGTCTTCTATCTTAATCTTTCTTTCCTTCTTTTTTCCTCCCTCCCTCTATCCATTTCTTTTTAGAAAATTCACATTTGTCATTTATTTTCTGGAATATACTTTTGGGAGCATAGGAAGGGTTTCAAGGAGGGTGGTTGGGAATAGCTGGAGAGATGAAGGTGGGGAAAGTGATGTAATTTAATTAAAATTATTTTTAAAATGAGAAACATATTTTTCTGGCCAAAATGCAATGACTTTTTAAATACTGTTAAACAAATAACCATGAAAAAATGATGAATTTTTATTTTTCTCAAAGTTCTACAATTTCATATTGCATCTCCATATTTTTCTTACGGGGATAAAGCAGAGTTTCTTAACTCAGTACAATCAAATAGGAAAACACAATGGATAATACTGTGTGTGTGTGTGTGTGTGTGTGTGTGTGTGTGTGTGTGTGTGTTGTACATATGAATGTTCACATGTGTGAGGATACACATGTATGTAAGAAGACATATTCATATGTGTGTAGAGGACTGAGCTTGACATAAGGTATTTTTTTTATCACCTTCCCTCACTTTATATATGAGTCAAGGTCTCTAGTTGAACTTTGAGCTCACTAATTGATTAGTCTGGTTAGCCAGCTTTCTCTGGGGATTCCCTGCCTCCACCTACCACTTTCAGGGGACCCACCATGCTTTAATGTGGGTTCTAAAATCTGGACTCCAGTCCTCATGCTTGCTAAGATAAGCTCTTCAGGCAATAGGCACCTCCCAAGTCCAAAGTGGGTATTACTCTTGTTCATTTGTTTCATAATTAAGAGCATAAAACTGTTGTAATGGAATCTTAATGGCCTTCATTTTATGGATTCCATTATTTTACAACCTGTCTCTTCTCAAGATTAAACAAAGTTCTAAGAAAGAATATTTTTATCATTACATTTACTTTTTGCTATTTTTCACAGGACTAATGTAATTTAATTTTAATAACTGAATCACCATAGCCAGCTCAGATACATAGGACTACTATTCAAGTGATAAATTTTATTATATATTCTTGGAATTCTACTGAGACTTATGAAAATTGCTAATACAACATTAAAATGTAATGCATGCTGTAGATCCAACTTAAATGCATATCTTGCTTACAACTTCCTGACTCACAAGTAGACAATAAAATTCTTAATGGTGGTACATGTTTTGAACAAAATTTAGATTGGTCTGATAATAGTTTTTTTCTATTATCTTCTAGAATTAGCATTTCTTGAGAAAAGACATAACTACATATTATTTTAAATCCTTGGTTTTTCCCAATGAATGTAAACAATAGAATGTATATGTCTACAGATATAAGCTAAATTTATATCTGACTCTTTCTAGCCAATGTAGTTAGTCAAATATTCAGGATACCAATGAGTTTTTATTTTTATTTTTTTATACAAGGTTTATATCTTGATGTTATCAGCTCTCTCTCTCTTGCCTACTATGCTTCCTAGTTCCTTATTTATCTAACATAGGCTTCCAAAAGCACTATGATCTGTTTCTCTCCAAGTCTTTAATTCTTCATGATTTAATGAGTCATCCTGAACAATAACCCATCCCACCCCACTTAGCTGTTGTTTTTCAGTAAAAGGTGAATCATGTTACAAACTGCTTTTCAACAGTAAAGCATAGTCGGAAGGTTGCTGTGAGAACTCCAAGTCAACTAGAATGAGTTTGTGTTTGAAATTTAATCCAAGAAAATGCTACAATCTAGGGGTAGTACTAATTAATTTTGAACAAAAACACTAGGAATATAATGTAAAAATTTAATTATACAAGAAATACGAGTAGAATATCAACATGCAGATAAATAAAAAGATGATGTACACAGGCATATACAAACTCACTGAGACGGAGACAGAGTCAAAGGAATGGAGAAATCAAAATCAAGACCAGTCATTTGTCTGGCTAACTAGAGGAGGAGGCAAAAGATAAGACTCGAAAGATTGTGAGCCATACTGTAAAATGCTTTCAGTGGCAGACTAAGGGCTCTGAATTACATTCTGTGTTGTGTAGTAGTAAAATGGCATTTTTATTTGTCTTTATATTGAACACATTATTTATTATTTTTATGTGTATGTGTGTTTTGCCTGTATTCATGGATAGATAGACAAGCATATACTGTCTACTACATACATATAGTACCCAAAGAGCTCAGAAGAAGGCATCTGATTGCCTGAAACTAGAATTGCAGATGGTTGCGAGTGGCCATGTAGGTGCTTGGAATAATGTCCTTAACTTCAGAATTATCACTCCAGGCCCCAAAGTACATTGTGTTTGAGTGCTTTGGAAGTGGGAATGGTAACAGTGGAAGTTCTAGAATTTGGAACTGAACAAGCCACTTACTGGTTACTACAGAGGTAGATAATCTCTGAACGTTCGTACTAGGATGCTATGACTGAATTGTCAATAGGATCTGGAAACTGGAATCAGAACCTCCTCATCTGTGCATGTTTGCCTAATAGACAAACTTATAATTTATAAAAGTAAACCTATGTATAATAGTGTTTGACATCCAGCTGCTTCTGTGACATCTGTCTTTATTAGCCAGATAGAGTGATTCTGAACCAACTTTAGGTTATAAATGGCTGAACACCACACATATTAAACCTTTGGAAATCCTAAAAGAAGTTGTTGAGAGGAAAGTTTACAAGTTCTATTCTATGCAGCCAGAGATCAAATCCTTTATCACCTTCCTCATTTCCCTTTTTTAAGTCAAGTAATTTTGGTTCATGAATAGAAAAAAAATAAAAGAAGAAAAGCTTCAGAAAAGATGTTTCTATAGCTAACCGTGGAAAGGCATCTGTATTGTCAGTTCATTGGCTCCAACTCAAATGGTCACATTGAATAGCCAGAAGATTTAGCAAAGGTACTCGGATAGTTTATTTTCTTGGAAGTAAGATGAGCAAACAGAGAAGGAGATTAGGGGACACAAAATGTGGCACCATAATGGCCAAGAGATGTTATAATATATGACTGAAGAGAAATCTCTAAAATATAACTCACTTCAGGGGCTATGCGTGTAAGAACTGATGGCTAAAGTTGTCCAGGTAAAGTGGGCTATTTTTTACTTGCACAGCAACTTTTGTGACATTTCACAGGGTCATTTTTTTGGCTTGTTTGTTTGTTTGGTTGCTTTTCTGAGATAAGATTCATTCTATATCCTAAAATAACACCCCTTCCTGATAAGCCTCCTGCATGATAGGCTTATAGGCCTGAGACCACCTGAACCTCAAGCTTACTGTGATTTTGAAAATGACATTTAAATTCTGATACCTGCTCTCTCAACCTCCCCAGTGATGAAATTACAGGTGGTAACACAAAACTCAGTCTGTACTCTGCTAGAAATTGGCCTCATACTCTTATGCACTCCACAGACAGTCATTTCAATTTCAGTAAGTGATGGTATCTATTCAGAACAACTAGGTCATTATACCATGATAAAAATATATCAAACTAAAAATGCTAAAATGGCTTGGAGTTTTTATTTGGTTTATCTATTTTTTCAGACAAGATAGTTCTATAATAGATTGGTCTGAATCCACTATATAGTGTAGGCTGATTTTCAGCTCTAACCTTTCTACCTCAGAGTAGTGAGGATTATGATTACAGGTATGCATCAAAATTTCTGGCTAAAACTGCTCATCCACTCACTTTTTTATAATAACATTATCCCACCCAATACAATACTCTTATGAGGCTATTCCCAGGAGTCATGCCGCTTAGTTAATGAAGAAGTTAAAATAGATAATTGCTTTTAAGTTAAATAAGGTAATTTTGCTTCCCTTTTATTTTTTTAATTTTATTTTTTATTTAATTAACTTATTCAGATTACATCTCAATTGTTATCCCATCCCTTGTATCCTCCCACTCCTCCCTCCTTCCCGCTTTCACCCTATTCCCCTCCCCTATGTCTATGACTGAGGGGGACCTCCCCCACTGTATGGTCATAGCTTATCAAGTTTCATCTTGGTAGCCTGTTTATTCTTTTTCTGAGTGCCACCAGGCCTCCCCACCTCGTGGAAGTGGTCAAATATGGGGAGCCAGAGTTCATGTCTGAGTCAGTTCTCATGCTCTACTCAACTGTGGAGAATGTCCTGCCCAATGACTAGATCTGAGTAGGGGTTCAATGTTTACTCCTTTATTGTCCTTGATTGGTGCAGTAGTTTGAATAGAACATGTGGGCCCAGATCTTCCTGTCATGATGTTCTTCTTGTAGGTTTCTAGGACCCTCTGGATCCTTTGATTCCTGCGTTCTCCCATATTTCTCTCACCTAGAGTCCCAATAGGATGTCCTCAAACTATCCCAATCTCCTGGTAAGTGAAGACTTTCATGGGACATGCCTCTTTGACACTTACAATAGTGTCCAATTATAAGTGAGCATATGCCATGTGAGTCTTTCTGCTTCTGGGTTAACACACTCAGTAGGATCATTTCTAGTTCCATCCATTTGTCCACAAATTTCTGGATTTCCTTGTTTTTAATAGCTGAGCAGTATTCCATCATATAAAAGTATCACTCGAGTTTTTGATCTTAGGCATTCTGATGGGTGTAATATGGAATCTCAGAGTCATTTTAACTTGCATTTCTTTGATGACTAAAGACATTGAGCACTTCTTTAAGTGTTTCTCAGCCATTTGATATTCCTCTGTTGAGAATTCTCTGTTTAGTTCGGAGCCTCATTTCTTAATTGGTTATTTAGTTTGGTGGAGTATAATTTCTTGAGTTCTTTATATATATTTTGGATATTAGCCCTCAGTCAGATGTAGGGTTGGTGAAGATCTTTTCCCAGTCTGTGGGCTGTCGCTTTATTCTGTTGACAGTGTCTTCTGCCTTACAGAAGCTTCTCAGTCTCATGAAGTCCCATTTATTAATTGTTGACATTGAGGCCTGGGCTGTTGGAGTTCTGTTCAGGAAGTTGTCTCCTGTGCCAATGTGCTACAGGCTGTTCCCCACTTTTTCTTCTAACTGATTTAGTGTCTCTGGTTTCATGTTGAGGCCTTTAATCCATCTGGACTTGAGTTTTGTGCCTGGTAATAAATATGAATCTACTTGCATTTTTCTACATGTAGACATCCAGTTAGACCATCCCCATTTGTTGACGATGCTATCCTTTTCCCATTGAATAGATTTGGCTTCTTTGTCAAAAATCAAGTGACCGTATGTGTGTGGATTCATTTCTGGGTCTTCAATTAGATTCCATTGATCAACCAGCCTATTGCTGTGCCAGTACGATGCTGTTTTAATTACTGTTGCTTATAGTACAGCTTGAGATCAGGTGTGGAGATTCCTCCAAAGGATATTTCATTTTACAGGATTGTTTTAGATATTCTGGGTTCTTTTGTTTTTCCATATGAAGTTGAGAATTGATCTCCCAATGTCTTTAAAAATGTGTAGGTATTTGATAGGGATTGCATTGAACCTGTAAATTGCTTTTGGTAAGATGGCCATTTTTACTATGTTAATTCTTCTGATCCATGAACAAGGGAGAACTTTCCATCTTCTGGTGTCCTCTTCAATCTCCTTCTTCAGAGATTTGAAGGTTTTTTTCAAACAAGTCTTTCACTTGCTTTGTTAGAGTTACTCCTAGATATTTTGTGTTGCTTGTGGCTATGGTGAAGGGTGTAGTTTCCCTAATTTCTTCCTTGGCATGATTTCCTTTGCCTATATAGGAAGGCTACTGACTTTGTTGAGTTATTTTTTGTATCCAGCCATTTTGCTGAAGGTGTTTATCAGCTGTAGGAGTTCTCTGGTGGAATTTTGGGGGTCACTTATGTACACTATCATATCATCTGTGAATAGGAATTATTTGACTTCTTTCTTTCTGATTTGGATCACCTTGAAGTCCTTATGTTGTCTTATTGCTCTGGCTAGAACTTCCAGAGCACTATATTGAAGAGATATGGAGAGAGTGGGCAGCCTTGCCTGGTCCTTGATTTTAGAGGAATTTACTTGAGTATCTCTCCATTTAATTTAATTTTGGCTATTGGCTTGCTGTATATAGCCTTTATTATGTTGAGGTATGCACCTTGTATTCCTGATCTTTCCAAATTTAAAACATCAATGGGTGTTGTATTTTATCAAATGCTTTTTCTGCATCTAAGGAGATGATCATGTGGGTTTTTTTTATTTAAGTTTGTTTTATATTCAGTTTATTTTGGTATGGTGCATTACATTGATGGATTTCAGTACATTAAATCAACCCTGCATGCCTGGAATGAAGCCTAACTGGTCGTGGTGAATGATATCTTTGATGTGTTCTTGTATTTGTTTTGTGAGTATTTTATTGAATATTTTTGCATCAATGTTCATAAGAGAAATTGGTGTGAGGTTCTCTCTTTTTTTTCTCATTTTACTTTCTTTTAAAAAATTTTTTATTTTAATTAATTTTTTAATTAATTTATTCTTGTTACATCTCTATGGTTATCCCATCCCTTGTATCCTCCCATTCTCCCCTCCCTCCCATTTTCCCCTTATTCCCCTCCCCTATGACTGTTCCTCAGAGGGATTACCTCCCCCTGTATATGCTCATAGGGTATCAAGTCTCTTCTCGGTGACCTGCTATCCTTCCTCTGAGTGCCACTAGGTCTCCCCCGCCAGGGGACATAGTCAAATGTGAGGCACCAGAGTACATGAGAAAGTCAAATCCCTCTCTCCACTCAAGTGTTGAGATTGTCCTGTCCATGGGCTAGATCTGGGTAGGGGTTTAAATTTTACCGCCTGTATTTTCCTTGGCTAGTGCCTCAGTTTGAGTGGGACCCCTTGACCCAAATCTGCCTATCATAATGTTCTACTTGTAGGTTTCTAGGACCCACTGGATCCTTCTACATTGCTATTGGGTTTTTGTGAGGTTTAGGCATCAAAGTGACTGTGGCCTCATAGAATGAGTTTTGTAATGTTCCTTCCATTTCTGTTTTGTGGAGGAGTTTGAAGAGTATCGGTATTAGGTTGTCTTTGTAGGTCTGGTAGAATTCTACTCTGTAACCAATTTTCTCTGGACTTTTTTTTGCCTGGGAGAGTTTTGATGACTGCTTCTATTTCTTTAGGAGAAACAGCACTATTTACTTTATTTACTTGATCCTGATTCAACTTTGGCAAGTGGAATCTATCAAGAAAATTGTCCATTTAATTTAGATTTTCAAATTTTGTCACATATATGCTTTTGAAGTAAGACCTAAAGATTCTTTGTATTTCTTCAATATCTGTTGTTATGTCTCATTTTTCATTTATGATTTTGTTGAATTGGATAGTGTTCTCTGCCCTTTAGTTAGTTTGTCTATCTTATTCATTGTCTTAAAGAACCAGCTCTTGGTTTTGTTGATTCCTTGAGTTGTTCTCTTGGTTTCTAATTTATTGATTTTAGCCCTGAATTTGATTATTTCCAACTGTCTATTCCTCTTGGATGTTTCTGCTTCTTCTTTTTTTTTTTTTTTTTTTTTTTTTTTTTTACAGCTTACAGATGTGTCATTAAGTTGCCTATATGAGATATTTCTAATCTCTTTTTGAAGGTAGTGGTATGAACTTTCCTCTTAACATAGCTTAACATAAATAATTTGCATATGCTGTACCTTCATTTTCTTTGAATTTTAAGAAGTACCTCATTTCTTTCTTTAGTTCTTCTATGACCCAGTAGAGAGTTGTTCAGTTTCCATGTGTGTGTAGCCTTAAAAAAATAAATTATTTCTGTTGTTGTGGTCCAGCTTTAGTCCATAGTGGTCTAATAAGATGCAAGGTGATATTTCAATCTTCTTGTGTGTGTTAAGGCTTGCTTTGTGACCTGCCATATGGTCGATTTTGGAGAAGATTTCATTAGGGGCTGAGAAGAAGGTATACTCTTTTATGTTTGGGTGAAAAGTTCTGTAGATATGCTAGGTCCATTTGATTCATGACATTGGTTAGTGTCATTATTTCTAGGTTTCGCTTCTGTTTTATTGACCTATCCTTTGGCAAAAGGGGGGTGTTTGAGTCTCCCACTATTAATGAGTGTTGATCAATGTGTGGATTAAGCTTTATTAATGTTTCTTTTACATATGTGGATGCCCTTTTAGTTGGGGCATAGATGTTTAGAATTGTGATGTTATCTTGGTAGAATTTTCCATTGATCAGTATGAAATGTCCTTCCTCATCTCTTTTGATGAAATTTGGTTGAAAGTCTATTTTACTAGATATTAGAATGGCTATTCCAGTTTTCTTTTTGTCTCTGTTTGTTTGGAATACCTTTTTCCAGCCTCTTATCCTTAGGTAATGTCTATCGTTGTGGCTGAGATGTTTGTTTCTTTCCTTTTTTGCCTTTTTTTCTGTTTTTTTGAGACAAGGTTTCTCTGTTTAATGGCCTTGGACATCGGGACTTGTTTTGTAGACCGAGATGGCCTCAAACTCACAGAGATCTGCCTGACTCTGCCTTCCAAGTGCTGTATACAGGAGGGCTACTGACTTTTTTGTGTTAATTTTGTATCCTGACACTTTGCTGAAGTTGTTTATCAGCTGTAGGAGTTCTTTGGTTGACTTTTGGGGATCACTGATATATATTATCATATCATCTGCAAATAGTGAAACTTTAACTTCTTCCTTTCCTATATGTATCCCCTTGATCTCCTTTAGCTGTCTTATTGCTCTAGCTAATACTTCAAGTACTATATTGAAGAGCAATGGAGAGAGTGGACAGCTTTGTCATGTCCCTGAATTCAGTAGGATTGACTTAGGTTTCTCCCCATTTAGCTTGATGTTGGCTATAGGTTTGCTGTATATTGCCTTTACTATGTTTAGGTATGTGCCTTGTATCCTCAATTTCTCTAAGACATTTAACATGAAAGGGTGTTGGATTTTGTTGAATGCTTTTTCTGCATCTAAAGAGATGACCATGTGATTCTTTTCCTTCAGTTTGTTTATATGATTAATTACATTGATGGATTTCCTTGTATAGAACCACCCATGCATGCTTGGTATGAAACTTACTTGGTTATGATGGATGAGATTTTTGATGTGATTGTTGGATTTGGTTTGCCAGATTTTTTTAAAAAATATTTTTGCATCTATGTTCATAAAGGAGATTGGTCTGAAATTCTCTTTCTTTGTTGGGTCTTTGTGTAGTTTAGGTATTAAGGTGATTGAGGCTTCATAGAGTGACTTTGGTAGTGTTCCTTCTGTTTCTATTTTGTGGAATAGTTTGAGGAGTATTGCTATTAGTTCTTTGAAGGTTTGGTAGAACCTGCGCTGAATCCATTTGGCCCAGGACTCTTTTTGGTTAGGAGACTTTTGATGACTGCTTCTATTTCCTTAGGGAATATAGGACTGTTTAATTTGTTTGCCTGATCTTGATTCAACTTTGGGAAGTGGAATTTATCAAGGAAATTGTTCATATCCTTTAGATTTTCAATTTTTGTGGTGTATAGGCTTTTGAAGTAAGATGTAATGATTCTTCGGATTTCCTTGGTATCTGTTGTTATTTCTCCCTTTTCATTTCTGATTTTGTTAATTTGTGTACTCTCCCTTTGCCTTTTAGTGAGTTTGGCTAGGAGTTTGTCTATCTTGTTGATTTTCTCAAAGAACCAGCTCTGGTTTCATTGATTCTTTGAATTGTTTTCTTTGTTTCTAACTTATTGATTTCAACCTTGAGTTTGATTATTTCCAGCCATCTACTCCTCTTGGGTGTGTCTACTTCTTTTTTTCCTAGGGGTTTCAGGTGTTCCATT
The DNA here is from genome assembly GCA_907169655.1 of Acomys percivali. Lineage (NCBI taxonomy): Eukaryota > Metazoa > Chordata > Mammalia > Rodentia > Muridae > Acomys > Acomys percivali. Next base: position 73,471,133 of record OU015748.1, on the reverse strand, counting down.
AACTTGCTTATATGTGATGTCTCCAGTTCCCTTATGAAGGCACCTAGTGTATGAATTTTCCTCTTAGCACTGCTTTCATTGTGTTCCAAATGTTTGGATATGTCGTGCCTTCATTTTCATTAAACTCTAGGACGTCTTTGATTTCTTTCTTTATTTCACCCCTGACCCAATTGTCATTGAGTAGAAGATTGTTCAGTTTCCATGTGTTTGTAGGCTTTTTGTTAATTCTATTGTTGATGCTCAGCTTTAGGCCATGGTGGTCTGATAGGATGCAGGGGATTATTTGAAATTTTGTATCTATTGAGGCTTGTTTTGTTTGGGTAAAAAGCTCTGTGAATGTCTGTTAGGTCCATTTGATTTATGACCTCTGTTAGCTTGATTATTTCTCTATTTAATTTCTTCCTTGAGGATCAGTCCATTGGTGATAGTGGGGTGTTGAGGTCTCCCACTATTATTGTTTTGGGATCAATGAGTGATTTAAACTTTAAAAGTATTTCTTTTACAAATGCAGGTGCCCTAATAGTTGGGGCATAGATATTTAGAATGGTGATGTCCTCCTGGTGGATTTTTCCTTTGATTAGGACAAAGTGTCCTTCTCGATCTTTCTTGATCAATTGTAATTGAAAGTCTATTTTGTCAGATATTAAAATGGCTACTCCCACTTGCTTTCTGAGATCATTTGCTTGAAAATTTTTTCCCAGCTCTTTACTCTCAGGTAATGTCTACCTTTGTTGATGAATGTGTTTCTTGAATGCAACCTATTGATGGATCTTGTTTTTGCATCCATTTTGTTAGCCTGTGCCTTTTTACTGGGGAGTTGAGGCCATTGATATTGAGTGATATATTGACCAGTGGTTATTGAATCCTTTCGTAGTGGAGTTAGTGTCTGTTTTGGTTTTGCTGATGTGCAATTATCTGTATGCTGCATTTTCTTGGGTGTGGCTGACCTCATGGTGGTGACATTTTCCTTCTACTATTTTTGGTAGAGCTGGGTTGGTGTTTAGATACTGTTTAAATTTGGTTTTGTCATGGAATATCTTGTTTTATCCATCTATGTTTATTGAAAGTTTTGCTGGATATAGTAGTCTGGGTTTCCATCTGTGGTCTCTTAGAGTCTGCATAACCTCAGTGCAGGCTCTTCTGGCTTTCATAGTCTCTGTTGAAAAGTCAGGTGTAATTCTGATGGGTCTACCATTATATGTTATTTTGCCTTTCTCTCTCGCAGCCTTTAATATTTTTTCTTTCTTCTGCAGGTTTAGTGTTTTGATTATTATGTGCCAGGAGGAATTTCTTTTCTGGTCTAGCATATTTGGTGTTCTGTAGGCCTCTTATATGTTTAAGGGTATCTCTTTCTGTAGATTGGGGAAGTTTTCTACTATGATTTTCTTGAAGACATTTTCTGGCCCTTGGGACTTTGCATCTTTCTTTTCATCTACTCCTATAATCCTGAGGTTATACCATCTCATGGTGTCCTTGATTTCTAGGATGCTGTGTGTCATCAGTTTTTCTGTTTTATGATTTTCTTTGTGAGATGTATCAATTTCTTCTATTGTATCTTCAGCACCTGAGATTTTCTCTTCCATGTGTTGGATTCTTCTAGTTATACTTCTCTGTTAGATTCCTGCTTCCTTTTTTTAATTGTTCCATTTCTCAATTTGTGATTTTTAAAAATATTGTCAGATGGCGCTGAGCAGTGTGGACCATGTTTGGAAGCTCCAGTGAACAATTCAGGGAATTGCACAGATTTCTGAGCCAGGAACACCAAGGTCCCAACACCATGGCAGCAGGAGTGCTCCACGGTTCGGAGGGACCAGGGTGTGGAAGACCTGCGTGCCCCTACACACGGGAGGAGCATGGATTTTCTCGGATTGGAGCAGCAGTGGCAGAGGCAGCAGCACCAGTGGCGGCACCAATGACAGCTGCAGCAGCGGCTGAGGTTTGCAGCTCAGAGCCTTTTGGTGAAGGCGATTGGTGTGGTGGCTGGTGGGAGTAGCTGAGGGAGAGGGGACTCTGGACAGGATTTGGGGCGGGGAGGGGCCGCAATTCTCCTGCTGTGACGCAGACTGGATGGAGCGCTCAGGTCCACCCTAGGCACCAGCTCACCTCAACGAGCAGTTCTGCCCAAGATACTAACTCAGCTCAGCGGGCAGTTCTGGGGCACTGACACAGATTCAGCCCAGAGGCCCAGGCTAGAATTGCCGGGCAGATTAGGCCCAGAGTCTCTACCTAGTGCGCACAAGGTCGGTGGCCCCAAGGCTCTGACTGGAATATCCACACAGTATAGACCCAGAGTACCGGGCTGATTTCAGTGTGGGTCCATAGTCCCTGGCTGAGATCGGTGCATAATTCCGCCCTAGACTTGGGTGGAGCTTGGCGTGCAGTTTAGGGCCAGAGCCCTTAACTAAGCTTGGCACACAGATTGGAGTCAGAGATTCTAATGGAGCTTTTAGCACAGTCCCAGCTCTAAGACTCAAGTTGGACACAGTGTGCAGTTTGAATCCAGAATTCCTGGCTGAGCTTGGCGGACGGTTCAGGCCCTGAGTCAATAACTGACCACAGCACACACTTTGGGCAAAAAACCCCAAGCTGAACTTGGTGCGCAGTCCCAGCCCAAAATTTCTGGCCGTACCCTGTGTGCATTTTGGGCCCAGAATCCCTTGCTGAGCTCCGAGGCAGTTCAGACCCTGAGAATCTAGCTGAGCTCGGCGTGTGGTTCGGGCCCAGTGTCCCTGGCTGGACTTGGCAGGGAACTCAGAAGGCTGTGGATACCTTGGCCTGACCTAACGCACATTCAGAGACCCAGAACAATTGCAGGACCCACAGCACAGGGGAGCTGAGGATCACTGGCTGTGAGAATCCAAAACAACAAGGCTAACCTCCTGCCGTCCACACTAGTGAAGCATCAGAGCTTCGAGCCTACAGAAATCCTGAGAAAACAAGTGAGTCTATCATCAGACTCCCTCCATCCAACTCTGGAAGCTACCCAACAAAAACAAAGCTGGAAAGATGTCTAAAGGACAGCGTAAAAGCATACGCAAAAAACCCCAAAACAACATGGCGTCTCCAATTTCCAGCTATCCCAAAGAAAACAACCCAGAGAACTTAAATACAACGGAAATACAAGAAAATGACCTCAAATCCTTAATAAGGAGCATATTAATGGAGGAAACAAATAAAATTCGTAATCAAATACAGGAAGATGCAACCAAACAGGTGAGAGACATAAAAGAAGCACATAGAGTGGAACTGGAAAAATTTCAGGAAAATGTGAACAACCAGATGAAAGAAATAAATAATACGGTTCAAGCTCTGAAGACCTATAAGGAGGCAATGGAAGAAACTCAGGAATATACAAAAAAATGAGATGAAAGAAATAAAAAAAATCAGTTCAAGATCTGAAGACGAAAATGGATTCAATGGTAAACACAGAGACAGAAGAAAAACGAGAATGTGAGACCTCAGAGAAGAAGGTGAGCAACACAGAGGTGAGCTTTTCTAACAGAATCCAAGAGATGGAAGAAAGAATCTCAGGTCTAGAAGATACAAACACAGATCTTGAAGCAACCATTAAAGAAAATGCCAAATCTGGAAAACTCCTGACACAAAACATCCAAGAAATTCAGGACACCATGAAAAGAAGAAATCTGAGGATAATAGGCATTGAAGAAAAAGAAGATATCAGACTCCAAGGCCCAGAAACTATTCTCAACAAAATCAAAGAAGAAAATTTCCCCAACCTAAAGAAAGAGATACCTATAAACATACAAGAGGCCTACAGAACACCAAATAGAATTGACCAGAAAAGGAAAACTGCCCGTCACATAATAATCAAAACACAAAACATACAGAACAAAGAAAAATATTAAAAGCTGCAAGGGAAAAGGGCCAAATAACATTCAGTGGCAAACCTATCAGAATTACACCCGACTTCTCAGCAGAGACCATAAAAGCCAGAAGAGCCTGGACAGAGATCCTGCAAACCCTAAGAGACCACAGATGCCAGGCCAGACTACTTTACTGAGCAAAACTATCAATAATCATTGATGGAGAAAACAAAATATTCCATTGAAAAAAACAAATTCAAACAGTACCTATCCACAAATCCAGCTTTACAGAAGGTACTAGAATTACAACTCCATCCCAAAGGGTCAAGCTACAACCAAAACTACTCAGGAAATAGGTAATTATACCATGGCAAAAACACAGCTACACAAACGCTCAATTGGAAACAACATCAAAATTAAGACTCTTAACAGTCACTGGTCGTTAATATCTCTCATCATCAATGGTCTCAATTCTCCAATAAAAAGACACAGACTAACTAAATGGGAGCATAAACAAGATCCGACATTCTTCTGCATTCAAGAAATACATCTCACCCATAACGATAGGCACTATCTCTGGGTAAAAGGTTGGAAAAAAATATTCCAAGCAAATGGTCACAAGAAACAAGCAGGCGTAGCCATTTTAATATCAAAGAAAATAGACTTTCAACCAAAATTAATCAAAAAGGATGCAGAAGGACACTTCATACTCATCAAAGGTAAAGTCAACCAAGATGACATCACAATTCTGAACATCTATGCTCCCAATAAAAGGGCACCCACATTTGTAAAAGGTCTTCTAAAAAAACTCAAACCACACATCGATCCCCATACAATAATAGTGGGGGACTTCAACACCCCACTCTCACTGAAGGATAAGTCATTGAAATAGAAACTAAGCCGAGAAATAACATCATTAACCAATGCCATGGGTCAAATGGATCTAACAGATATCTATAGAACCTTTCACCCAAACAAGAAAGAATATACCTTCTTCTCTGCACCCCATGGAACCTTCTCCAAAATTGATCACATCATAGGTCACAAAGCAGGCCTCAACAGATACAAGAGGATTGAAATAATACCTTGTATCCTATCAGATCACCATGCTCTTAGGCTGCAATTCAACAACAACAGAAACAACAAAAAGCCTACACGTACCTGGAAACTAAGCAACTCTCTGCTAAATGACACATGGGTAGAGAAGAAATAAAGAAAGAAATCAAGGAGTTTCTGAAATTCAATGAAAATGAAGGAACAATGTACCCAAATTTGTGGGATACATTGAAGCAGTGTTAAGAGGAAAATTCATAGCACTAAGTGCCTTTAAAAAGAAATTGGAAACATCACACATAAGCAACTTAACAAAACAGCTGGAAGCCCTAGAAAAAAAAGAGGCAGAAACACCCAAAAGGAGTAGACGGCTGGAAATATTCAAACTCAGGGCTGAAATTAACAAATTAAAAACTAAGTAAACATTCCAAAGAATCAACAAAACCAAGAGCTGGTTCTTTGAGAAAATCAACAAGATAGACAGACCATTAGCCAACCTAACTAAAAGGCAGAGAGACAGTATTGAAATCAACAAAATCAGAAATGAAAAGGGAGACATAACAACAGACACTGAAGAAATACAAAGAATCATAAGATCCTACTTTGAAGGCATATATGCCACAAAATTTGAGAATCTAAGTGAAATGGATGATTATCTTGATCAATTTCACTTGCCAAAGTTGAGTGAAGAACAGATAAACAAGTTAAATAGTCCCATTTCCCCTACAGAAATAGAAGCAATCATTGATAGTCTCTTAACCAAAAAAAAAAAAAGCCCAGGGCCAGATGGTTTCAGTGCAGAATTCTACCAGACCTTCAAAGGCAAGCTAATACTGATACTTTTCAAGCTACTCCAAAACATAGAATTGGATGGAACATTACCAAATTCATTCTATGAGGCCATAGTCACGTTGATACCTAAACCTCACAAAGACTCAACATAGAAAGAGAATTTCAGACCAATTTCTCTTATGAACATCGATGCAAAAATACTAAATAAAATTGCTGCAAAACGAATACAAGAACACATAAAGGATATCATTCATCATGACCAAGTAGGCTTCATTCCAGGCATGCAGGGATGGTTTAATATATGGAAATCCATCAATGTAATCCACCATATAAACAAACTGAAAATGAAAAAACACAAGATCATCTCTTTAGATGTAGAGAAAGCATTTGATAAAATCCAACACCCATTCATGTTTAAAGTTTTAGAGAGATCGGGGATACAAGGCACTTTCCTCAACATAATAAAGGCAAGCCAATAGCCAAAATCAAAGTAAATGGAGAAATACTCAAAGAAATTCCTCTAAAATCGGGAACAAGGCAAGGCTGCCCACTCTCTCCATATCTCTTCAATATAGTACTCGAAGTTCTAGCCAGAGCAATAAGACAACAAAAGGAGATCAAGGGTATCCAAGTGGGAAAGGAGGAAGTCAAATTATCCGTATTTGCAGATGATATGATAGTGTACATAAGTGACCCTCAAAATTCCACCAGAGAACTTCTACAGCTGATAAACACTTTCAGCAGTTTGGCTGGATACAAAATTAACTCAAAAAAGTCTGTAGCCTTCCTATACACAAATGACAAGCTAGCAGAGGAAGAAATTAGGAAAGCCACACCCTTCACATTAGCCACAAGCAATATAAAATATCTAGGAGTTACTTTAACTAAGCAAGTGAAGGACTTGTTTGAAAAAAATTTCAAAACTCTGAAGAAGGAGATTGAAGATGACATGAGTGATGAAAGGATCTTCCTTGCTCATGGATAGGGAGAATTAACATAGTAAAAATGGCCATCCTACCAAAAGCAATCTACAGAATCAATGCAATCCCTATCAAATTACCTACACAATTTTTTAAAGACATTGAAAGTTCAATTCTGAACTTCATATGGAAAAACAGAAAACCCAGAATAGCAAAAACGATCTTGTACAATAAAAGGTGCTGCGGAGGAATCTCCATACCTGATTTCAAATTGTGCTATAAAGCAATTGTAGTTAAAATAGCATGGTACTGGCACAGCAACAGGCTGGTTGATCAGTGGAATCGAATTGAAGATCCAGATATGAATCCACACACATATGGTCACTTGATTTTTGACAAAGAAGCCAAATCCATTCAATGGAAAAAGGATAGCATCTTCAACAAATGGTGCTGGTCTAACTGGATGTCTATGTGTAAAAAATGCAACTGGATCCATATTTGTCACCTTGCACAGAACTCTAATCCAAGTGGATCAAAGACCTCAACATAAAACCAGAGACACTAAGTCACTTAGAAGAAAAAGTGGGAAAGAGCCTGGAACATATTGGCACAGGAGACAACTTCCTGAACAGAACACCAACAGCCCAGACCTTAATGTCAACAATTAATAAATGGGACCTCATGAGGCTGAGAAGCTTCTGTAAGGCTAGAGACACTGTCAAGAGAACAAAGCGACAGCCTACAGACTGGGAAAAGATCTTCACCAACCCTACATCTGACAAAGGTTTAATATCCAAAATATATAAAGAACTCAAGAAATTAAACACCACCAAACCAAATAACCCAATTGAGAAATGGGGCTTGGAACTAAACAGAGAATTCTCAACAGAAGAATATCAAATGGCTGAGAAACACTTAAAGAAATGCTCAATCTCCTTAGTCATCAGGGAAATGCAAATCAAAACAACTCTGAGATTCCATCTTATACCCATCAGAATGGTTAAGATCAAAAACTCAAGTGACACCACATGCTGGAGAGGATGTGGGGAGAGAGGAACACTCCTTCATTGCTGGTGGGAATGCAAACTAGTACAACCACTTTGGAAATCTATCTGGTGCTATCTTAGAAAACTGGGAATAGGGCTTCCTCAAGACCCAGCTATTCCACTCCTTGGAATATACCCAGAAGATGCACCAGCACACAACAAGAAAATTTGCTCAACCATGTTCATAGCAGCCTTATTCATAATAGCCAGATCATGGAAATAGCCTAAATGTCCCTCAGTAGAAGAATGGATAAAGAAACTGTGGTACATATACACTATGGAATACTACTCAGCTATTAAAAACAAGGAATTCCCGAAATGTGTGGGTAAATGGATTGAGCTAGAAATGATCATAATGAGTGAGTTAACCCAGAAGCAGAAAGACTCAAATGGTATGTACTCCCTTATATCTGCATAGTAGCCCAATGGGCATGTCCCACGAAAGCCTTCACTTACCAGGAAACTGGGACAGAGAGGAGGACACCCTATTGGGACTCTACATGAGATAACCATGGGAGAATAGCAATGTAGAAGGATCCAGTGGGTCCTAGAAACCTACAAGTAGAACATTATGATAGGCAGATTTGGGCTTAGGGGTCCCGCTCAAACTAAGGCAACAGCCAAAGACAATACAGGCGGTAAACTTTAAACCCCTACCCAGATCTAGCCAATGGTCAGAACAGTCTCCACACTTGAGTGGAGAGTGGGATATGACTTTCTCACATACTCTGGTGCCTCACATTTGATTATGTCCCCTGGAGGGGGAGACCTGGTCGCACTTAGAGGAAGGACAGCAGGTCACCGAGAAGAGACTTGATACCCTATGAGCATATACAGGGGGAGGTAATCCCCCTCAGGAACAGTCATAGGGGAGGGGAATAAGGGCAAAATGGGAGGGAGGGAAGAATGAGAGGATACAAGGGATGGGATAACCATTGAGATGTAACAAGAATAAATTAATTAAATAAAAAAAGAAAAGGGAAAAATATTGTCTAATTCTGTTTTCATGTCTTGAACTGTTTTATTTAATTCCTTCATTTGTTTGCTTGTGGTTTCTTGTTTCTCCTGGATGGCTTGTATTTGTTTGTATTATCTTGAAAATAGTGGAAGGATCTATTCATTTCTTCTTTATAGTTATCAAATAGCTATATGGTTTTGAGTAAGCATGGTTTTGAGGTCATTTTCCTGTGACTCTGCTATAATAGGGTATCTGTTTGTTTCTGAGTTTTCTGGTGGAGCCATAATGTCTTGATTTTTGTTATTAGACCTCTTATTCTTTCCTTTAGGCATCTACTTAAAGGGCTTGGGTTTTCTGAGCTGGTAGTCTCAGATATGAGTTCCTTTGATAGAGAGCTGCTTTCTATACTGGCTTCTCAGACTCTGCCTTCCTGTATCTATATTTGTTTAAGCTCTGTCACCTAGGTTCCATGGGTTTACAGGGCTCCTCTGGCTACTACTTCTCCTTGGAGGGATTCACCACACAGCGTATCTTTGATTTGGATGGCAGATGCTGTATGACTTCTGTTTTGTTAATCTTTTGCTCTGTAGGCAGGCCACTCTGCTTTGGTGCACTGATCAGTCCAGTATTCTGACCTTCCCTTCCTCCCTGCTGGTTGCAGTCTGCCACTGAGACAAGGCGCTGGGTCACTCTCTGTCACCCACCACCGCCACTCACGGTCCCTTGCAGCCCCTGTTGCTTGCTACTTCCAATGGCTGATTTTGCCGATCACTCACCCCCCACGCCCCCACCCCCGCCAATCACCTCTGCAGGTGATTTACCAGCTGTTCCCCTAGGCCTATCTCAGCAAGTGCCACTGGTGCTGCTGGTGCCGCTGCAGATGGTCTGCTCCCCTGGGGGTCCGTGCTTTTTTCCATGTTCTGGGGTGCACAAGATTGTCCCTAGTTTGTTCCTTTTACACTATATTTCTCTTCTTGTAGTGGGGTGGAGAGATTGGTATTCCTGCTTAAGAAATAAGTACAATTTTCTGAGTTGATTTCTCTGGCTTCTAAACAAGGCCCACACCACTCACTGCCATCTTGGAATTCCAAAAGTATCTTTTTATTATTCTTTTATATTAAAAGAATTCACTTTACTGCTCACAATAATCAACTACCTCTGTCTCATAATGAATAATTAGTGGGAAAATGTAAAGTTTATGTAAGTTATGAGGATCTAAGAAAACCTAATTTATGAGGAAATAATAAAGTGTTTGAGAGTCTAAGAAGGCATTTGAAGGTTAGTAAATGCAAGTTATAAAGGTTGGAGGATACAAAAAGTTCAATGGTGATAAGAAAGTGATTTAATGTATAAAAAAGGAATGAAAACTGCTTCAGATTTTTTTTACCCTGACTATGCAATTGTTTTATTAAACTGTTCAGTGGAGTTCTCATAAATTATTAGTCTAACTCTGGTAAAGTCTTCCACTATACAGTCCACTTCATAGGCACAGTTCAAAATTTAAAACTAGCATATCTAAAATTTATCTCATTTTGTAAACTTAGAAAAGATTCTTGTAAGCTTCAGGGAATCCACTCAAATCATCTCTCACAGGTAAAATGGAAGATTCCAGATAAGTACTGTCAATTAACAGCCTGTTTCCCAACCTGCCTATTTCTGAGGGTGGGATCCATTTCCTTTTCCCTGGTCCTGAGACCAAGACCCCTACCCCCTGCCAACTACCAATACCATCATCTAAAAGTTTCAAATGCAGACCTAATAAGAAATTATTTCCCTAAACTCCTTTACTTTATCTTCTGCCCCTAACACACACACATACACACACACACACACACACACACACACACACACACACACACAAACACACACACACATGTTCTAGCATCCTGCCAGGTCCAGTCATTTCTTTGATATCTACATCCAGAATGCAGGTGCCATAGATTCTGAACAGCAAATAAAACAGCCTGCCCTTCCCAGACTTGGCCAACAATCCAGCATTTGGACACCCGCTCCAAAAACTGCAGCCTAATGTCAACAGGAAATAATCATAGACAATTATGCTGCCATTTTATTATCAAGAAAAGGCTGGGATGCTGGGCTTCAGACTCAGCACAAGTGGCTAAGGTGTGTTTTAGCCAAAGTCTGGTCTGCAGGTTCTCTCAGCACCTCTCAGTACCTACCTGCTGCAAGGTGTGGTTGGTTTACCTCACCCTCTACCCTGAATATTTCATCCCAGAGGCAGAGGTTTTCCCTACCCCAAGGATCTTCATTATATAATGCAGATATTTTGGTGCCCCTTCCTCTGTCCGTGTTTCCCTACCCCTGTGCTTATTTTTTAAGTCACTTCTCTTTCTTCTTTGTTCTCATGAGAGTTGGGCGTATTTTATTCTGTCAAATCTTTTTCTGATTTGTCACTTTGTCTGCTTCTCAAGTAGATATCACTTTCAAACATGGGTACTTTTTCTACAAACTAAATTTACCTTCATTATTTGGAAGTAAAGGTGTGTACTAAGGGTGTGTCTGCATTTAAGCAGGATTACACACTCATAGAAGGTCTTTGCTTAATTTCAGAGCAGCCATGTTGCTAGGCCAAAATTCCTCTACACAGGAAGACATTTTCTTCCACTGTGGCTTTCTTGTGAGCTAATCTGCAGCCAATTCACAGCTCCTAAGGAGACTTCTAGGGCATTTCTCCAACCAAGATTGGGAGGTTGGGAGGCTCTCCTCAAGTCACTTGTTTGACAAGGATAATTGGATTTTTTGTTAATTTTGGCACTAGTTTATGGAGACAATAACAGACAACCGATAACAGAGACAATAACAGAGAACCAAGTGTATTTGGAGGTCTTTGCTTTCTTTTTTCCATGAGAATAAAAAAAATCTTCTCTCTGTCTTATGCCTCCTTGGAAAAATTTGACTATAACTTATAAGCATGATTTATTCTTTTGGTACTGCATAGTATATATATCTAGAAGTATGTAGCCTTCTGATTTGACACAAGTTCATACAGGTACCTGGATAAAACCATGAAAATTAGTGAAAACATTTTAAGCTTGTGTGTGTGTGTGTGTGTGTGTGTGTATGATGCTAATGTGCATAGTTGCACTTACCTATGCAAATGTGTATATAATCCAGAGATTGATGTCATCTCTAGTACATGTTTAGCGATAAGGTGTCATTTTTTAAAATTAATTCACTTTACATGCCAATTTTAGCCCCCTCCTTCATCTCCCCTGGTCACACCTTTCTTTCCTCCTCCCTCTCCCCCTCCCCAGTCCTCTGAATGGGGGAGCCCTCCTCCCCTATCACTTGCCCCCAACCTATCAAGTCTCATCTGTACTGCTTCCATTCTCTTCTTCTGTGGCCTGGCTAGGCTGCTCTACCAGGGGGAAGTGATCAACAAGTGGGCACCAGAGTCCATGCCAGAAGTAGCTCCTTCTCCCCATATTATGGGACCCACAAAGAGAATGTGCTGCCTACTGACTACATGTGAGCAGGAGGGGTCTAGGTCCTCACCATGCATGGTCCTTGGTTGGTGCATCAGAAATGGAGATCACTATTTCTGTGAGACTTGCTAATGGCCAGTATTGATGTTAATAGGCAAATACGAGCACCTCTTCCTTGAGCTACAAATGAACATGACCAGGTCCTGTATCTCCTAGGTGCTGCATGATCTGAATAGCCTGTGCTTTGTTTAGATTCAGCATGTTCTAACTAACATGACTGCTTCTTGCTTTTCCCACTAAGTCTTCAGTAAATGCACTCATTGGCTAATTCTGAAAGTTAACCTGATATGTTTCTTCAAATTATGTGTCCATACACACCTCTTTCTAGCCTACACAATTTGCTGTTTTTCACTGATTCTTTTTAGGTGTAGTGGGGAAAAAGTACAGGAAATATGTACATTTTACCTTAAGATTAAGATATATATCTGTGGTTTCATTTCCCAGTAATATGTTTTGGTCCATTGTCATTCTATCCTTTCTTCTGTAATTTGATTATTGACTACCTAATTCATAGACATGATCTCATTTTTGCCACTAAACAAAAACAATGGCCCTTAACCTCCCATCCCCTTGTAAAAAGAATAGAGATCAATATCTTAACTTAATATCTCCTTTCCGTATTCCTGTACTTCCCCAATCCATAACCAGCCTCCTTGACTCACTGATCAACATGCAGTGTTTCTACCTCCTTACTTCCATGATTTGACATTTCACTAAAGTTGGGCCTAGCTTCCCGCTGTTTCCCACTCTTTGCCATATATCGTCAGGTCAGTCATCAGACCTGTCAAATTCAGTGACCATCTTGTGGTTACAACTCACTTGGCCTCCTCAGCATTTGCGACTGTTGAATACTTCCTTTGTGAAGCTCTCCAGTCTTTCCATTGTGACCCGACTGACCACGTTGTCCATGCAGTTTTCTTTGTGTCCTCTTTTTTTCTCTATCTTTCCTTAAAATGGCTATTCATATCTTTTCAGGGAACTGTTTCTTACCATTGATAGATTTCCTTCATTCTATACTTCCAACTATAATTTTTTTCTCTGAGGAATCCTTTCAGTGTATCAAGGTGCATATTAAATAAGTGAGTAATGGCTATGTCCACCAAAGGATGTCTCAACATCAACATTTCAAAGTCAGGATCTAATATGTTTTTTAAAATCCACTTCTTTCTCTTCTTTAGCATGATAGCAATCAAGCTAGAAGCCTAGGAATTATTCTAAAAAGTTGATCATTAAAGTTGTTATTAAATCAAGGGGAATAATTGGGCCTATTAGCTAGATTGCTATAAGCTTTTGGTAATTTGTCTTTTAGTATTCATAAGAAGAGATTTTAAAAAAAGCCTCTACACTTTCATTTCTGTCCTAACATATTTCCCTTCAATGTTGTAAAACCTCACAAAAGACTGTTGTTCAGCTAGTGTCAGTGGCCTGTCTTCCATGTCCCAAGGGTTAGTCCAGGTGCTGTTTGCTTCTGGCCAGGATCAGGGACCACGAGGTCAAAGGTCCAGTTCCTTTCCCAGAAGCAGCTTAGAGAGCTCAGGGCAAGGCCTGTTCTATAGGCAAGATTCCCAGTCTCATCAGGTGATGAGGAAAATGAGTTTTCTACCCAGTGTTACAGTTAGCTCTTTTGGAATGAGATTGCTGGTATCAGATGGCAGTGGGAACTCAGGAACTCCACAAGCCCATGACGATACCCAAAGTGTTACAGCCCTTTGTTAAGCTGCCATGCTAAGCAAGGCAGAGGATTCAAGCAGATGTTTGAAAGCAGCCGGAAGGCAGGTTTGGGTGGTGCAGATGCACAGCTGCCAAGGCAGTTCCACATGCTGAGGAGTAGCAGAGCTTGTGGTGGTCCGAAGCACATGGTGGATTTGACTGGCAGCCAAGCCCAGATTGGCAGCAATGCTCAGTGTGTTCGGCAGTGATTCCTCAGCAGACGTACCTTCCCTGGAATAAAACGATGAATCCCAGATGGTCTTGGTAGAGTGGGAGAGCAAGCCAACGTTTATTCATGAATCAGGGCTTTATAAACCTTGGGCAGTGGGAGGGGTTTTGATGGTGAAAGTGTCTGACTCATTAGGGCTAAGATGCCAGAGACACTTAATCTACATGTAACAAATCAGACCTGTCATAAGAGGGGAAAAGCAGTACCCAAATATCCTATGGGTGAAGATCTCCAGGAAAAGCCAAAGGTCATTGGTGGAAAGCCAAGACACCAAGATATCTCATTAGCATAGTGTGCATATCTTCAGGAAACCCCAGGGCTTGCTGAACAGTTTATTATCAGAAAGGGCTCGGTTTGAAGTCTCCTTGCTGGCTATGTGATGCTCCTTAGAGCTTCTAGGGTTCAGGTAGAGGGGAGACCCTGCTGAGAAGGGGAGTGCTGTCACTGTATACCAAGCTCAGAGGCTATCTGGAAGTGCCAGACTTCGACCTTTCCAGAAGAGCCCCACAAAAGATGGTTCTATTATTTCATGTTGTTCTTTGCTTGAAGACCTTTTCTATTGGCAAAAGACAACTGCCTTATTGCATTCTGTTGAGAAGCAATAGGAATCTTGTCTGAGCAGAGCCAGTTGAAATCAACTACAGCTGTTTCTTATCAACAAACAGCATGGTAAGTAAATGTTTTCATATGGCTACAGGGAACAATGCATCACATCAGATTAAAGCTGATTTTTAAATAAAAAACAAAAGGGCGTTAATAGAAATGTCTCAGATACTGAAAGTCTTCTTGTACCTATGTTTTAAGACATGAAAACCAGTCTATGTGGCTTCAAATCACACATAGATTCTACCTTCAAAGGCACTTTGAGTTCTCACTGTCTTTCCAAGTTTCTTTCCATGTTGTGTCTCCTGAACTGTTCAATCCAACAGTCAAATTTCTTTTTCTCTGTGTCTTGAAGATTTTGTTGAGCTTCAGCCCCAGGACAAGCAGCTGAGGTACCTTTTTAACCAAGGTGGACCTGAACTCTAGGTTCTCCCAGAATCCCTCAGTTTCTACTTGCTACAGGGTGTGGCTGGCATACCCTGACCTGCCCTTTACTCTGAACTTTCCAAAGGTGGGGGTTTCCATTCCCCCAGAGGGAATATAATCCAAATCTCTCTCTCTCTCTCTCTCTCTCTCTCTCTCTCTCTCTCTCTCTCTATCTATCTATCTCTCTGCATTTTTCTCTATCTCTCTCCTCCCATTTTATGTCTCCCCCCTCCCATTCCATGGGACCATGAACCAAATAAGCCTGCATTTATAAACTCTAATTTAGCTTGAATTGGCTCATTTCATAGGGCAAAAGAATGCATTGTCTTAGGACAACATCTTACAATCCTGCAGAAAGCACTGAAAATAAACAAAATCGGCTTTAAACAGTAGAACAGGATTAAGGCTCAGCAAGTTCCAAAATATATTCTGTTCCCTCCCTCCAAAGTATTTTCTTCTTTTCTATAAAAATAATAAATAAATAAAACTACACATTTTAAGAAGTAGGAATGTTTACTGAGTCATTGTTTTATTAATTAAAGATAATAATACTAATAAGAGTGTTATGCTTTGTTAACATAATGTGCACAAGTCATTTTTCTACTGGGATCATGACGTCCTCAGAGATGCAGTGCTAATGTAAGGAAACTGCACAGCCCCAAAGCACCCAGCTCGGTTTTGAGTGCACTTTTACCATTAGCATAAATGTTATACAATTATGTTGAAAATGGATTCTGGGGTCAGAGTTCAATTACTTTAACCTATTGCTAATATGTATAGCAAACCGAGTATGAGAAGTAGAAGTTTCTATTCTAAGCAAGTCCCTCGCTTTTCGCTTCAAAAAAAGTAGGAGGGAATTTGGTATAAAGAAGAGATTCATCAGAAGAAGACAATTGTTTAAAAAGGATAATGAGAAGTGACTATGTACAAAGGGCTGTGTGTGTGTGTGTGTGTGTGTGTGTGTGTATGTGTGTGTGTATGTGTATAATTGAGAGTAAATCTAAAACATTGTACTGAAAATTGTGACATTTAAGAAGATTATAATCCTCTACTTTTATATGTCTCAAACATTCATGGGAATTTGAGTATTATTTTTAAAACTAATTAATACAGTTGTTCTTCATCCCTTTCTTCTTAATATGAACCTATCTATGCATTCTCTCTATTGACACACAGCCCTTGGCAAGAATAATTATCTCACCATGATTGTCTTTCCTCATGATATTATGTATTGATCTCTCCTCTCTCTCCCTCCTCCCTTCCTTCTTTCTTTTGATGTTAGAAGGGAGATTAAGCTAAGTGGATACCTTCAAATGCTTTGTGGATAATTGCAGGTATAAAGTAAAACCTTTCACTTCTTTTTTATAATTTTCATTTTATAATTTTCATTGAACTCTTAATCATAGCTTCTGATAAGTGTTAATTGAATCAGGAATCTGAACTTTCAGAAAAATAAGAGGGCGCCTCCCTTCACAGGACTGATTAAGGATGCTTATTTGATATCATATGCTAAGGAGAATGTTAAGCCTAATGTGGAAAATGGAGACATGGGACAAAAACAAAACAAAATCTCACCAGGCATGAGTCGTATTAGGAAATTGGAGGATGAAGGTCCAAGTTTTTGGAGAGTTACATAGCACTGTCCTTGTATGTGTCAGGAAAGGAAGATGAGACAGTAGTGATTTAGATGGAACTGTGGTTAGGACAAATTTTTCCTGTTTCTTTCTTCCTTCCCTTTTTTCTCCATTTTTCCTTTCTGTATATTTTTCTTTCTTATTGTCTATTAGATGCATGAAATAAACATACACAATATATTTAACTGTATTCAATACCTTAAGTTGACATATATTTTTCTCTTTCTGTTACAGCACAATGTTTGTGTCCCTCTTAGATAGCAAGGTTTAGACAGAGTAAGTTTTTTAAATAGAATATTATAGAAAGAAAGTTACCTATCAGGGATTTGAACCCAGGCATATCTTCCTCCTTTTTCCTCTATATTCCATTCCTTACAGACTCACTCTATAATGGTGGAGTTATAGACCAAGGATCTTGAAAACACTTAGTTTGGCTAAACAGATGGAAGAAATCATCACAAAGCTGAAATGAATGTGTTGCAGTAATTTATCAACAATGTTTGCACTAAAAATAGAAGAATGGCTTTAAGGATGGAAAATTTTAACCAGATTTTGGGGAGTTGTGTTAAATTATTCAATAGAGAAAACATCATAGTTGGAGAAAATTTACAAGACAAGCCTTTTATTTTTATTTTTTAAATTTTTTTATTAATTTATTCATATTACATCTCAGTTGTTAGCCCATCCCTTGTATCCTCCCATTTCTTCCTCCCTCCTGCTTCCCCCCCTACTCCCCTCCCCTATGTCTGTGACTGAGGGGGACCGCCTCCCCCTGTATATGCTCATAGGGTATCGAGTCTCTTCTTGGTGACTTATTATCTTTCTTCTGAGTGCCACCAGGCCTCCCCATCCAAGGGACATGGTCAAATATGGGGCACCAGAGTTTGTGTGAAAGTCAGATCTCCTTCTCCACTTAACGGTGGAGAATGTCCTGTCCATCGGCTAGACTGGGTAGGGGTTCGAAGTTTACTGACTATATTTTCCTTGGCTGGTGCCATAGTTTGAGGAGGACCCCAGGACCCAGACCTGCCTGTAGTTTTCCAGGACCCTCTGGATCCTTCTATTTCCTCATTCTCCCAGGCTTCTCACACCTAAAGTCTCAATAGGATGTCCTCCCCTCTGACCCACTTTCCTGGTAGGTAAAGTTTTTCATGGGGGCATACCCCTTGGACTAGTGTCTCGATATAACCAAGACAAGCCTTTTAAAGCAAGCTTTGTTTCAGTTCTGTGCTCAAAACTGGTCCCTCTGTTGAGAGCAGCATGTAGCTCCTGACACCATGTGGCCACTCAATGCACTGCGCTTAACTGTTTTTAAAGGCTTATACCCTATTAAAGGGTATAACAAAATACATGGGTTTTACAACATACACCGTTTCATTTGTTGCTGTTTGATGAGTCAATTACTGGACATCATATTAAGGAATACACATATATGATGATAATGTGTTTGACAGTTTTCATTGTTGGGTCACCATGTACATTTACGAAAAAATAATCATGTTTTCAGAGACCTTACAGATCTGATTTGTTTGTATGACTCATTTTGAGCTGTGATTATGGTAGTGAATTATGAAAACCTGGCTTTGGCGTTGGAGAAACTTGGATCCCTCTTTCTTCAGCCTTTTTCTACTCTTGAGGCTTCTCCTATCTACACAGATGAGCATAGGACATTGCTGTAGTCTCCAGCTACTAGCTGTAAGAATTGTTAGTACGAGTGAGTATTACATATGTACACACACACACACACACACACACACACACACAGAGAGAGAGAGAGAGAGAGAGAGAGAGAGAGAGAGAGGGGGGGGGGGGGGGGGGGGAGGAGATATCCTTTAGGAATCTTAGTGCCAATTGACACTTTTTCAACTATTTGCCCAATTGAAGTCATCTTTTATTACTTGGAAAAACTGGAAGAATGAATGACAATTCTCTGTCTCTCCCTGTCTCTCTGTCTCTCTCTGTCTGTCTCTGTGTGTGTGTGTGTGTGTCTGTGTGTCTGTGTATGTGTGTGTCTGTCTGTGTGTCTGTCTCTCTCTCTGTGTACATGTACAGGCACACATACGTTGTCAAGTAATGCAAGTAGAAGTCAGAGGGAAATGTTTGGTATTGGTTTGAGACAGTGCCGCTTGCAGTACAGTGCTGTGTACTCCAGGCTAGCTGGACCACACCTTCTAGGGATTCTCCTGTCTCTACCTCCCATTTCATTGTATGAACATTGAGATTTCAGATATGTGCTACTAGATCTAGCTTTATGTGCATTCTGGGAATCTAAACTCAGGTCTTCATGCTTGGAAAGCACTTGACCCACTGCGCTACCCCATCCTTGGGTGAATACCTTTCAAAATGTCTTAGTTATTCTTTTTATTACTATGACAAAACACCATGACCAAGGACATTTATAGAATAAAATATTTAATTAGATTTATGGTTTCAGATAGATAGAGTCCATCATGGTGGAGCAAAAGCATAGGGGGCAGAAATGGCAGAGAACTTATATCTTTATCTGTAAGAAGGGGTGGAAGACAGAGACACAGACTGACAGACCGACAGACAGACCGACAGACAGACAGACAGACAGACAGACAGACAGACAGACATAGACAGGGAGCATATTAGAAATGGTACACGTCTTTTGAAACTTCAAAGCCCACTTCCAATGACATACTTCCTCCAGCAACACTGCACTTCCTAGTCCTTCCCAAACAGCCAGCAACTCTATTCAAATGCCCAGGACTTATGGGAGATTTCTCATTGAAACCACCACAGTATGCAATAGCCAATTTTCATGATTAGCAGAGAGCTATATTACTTCTCTTTCACTTAGTGTATAACAGAAATTTGAATAAAACTGTCTGTTGTCTATCCCTTATTTCACCAGACATATATAAACTCCAGCAGCAAATGCCACTTAATCCTAGTTTGGTATCTCTTCTATACAATTAACACTCCCTCTAGGCTTAGAAATGTAAATATTTGCTATTGTAGCAATCACATCAATATTCTACAGATTCAAGAAAAGATACTTGTATAGTTTTTGAAAAATTTGTCAAAATGTGACAATACTAGGACTGTGAGCATAAAATTTATGTTCCCATTGCTTAATCTTGTTTCTGTTAGGTATAAGTGTTGGCATAGAGGTAGCCTCTCCCCAGGTTGCTTAGCGACTTCTTATATCATCACCTACTGCCACCAACAGGGGCTCAGGATAAAAAGGACAAACTTGGCACCCATTTCTCTCCTATTCTCTCTCATCCTTACTCTCTTATTCTTTCTCTCTTGGGCACCTCCTCTTTTTTTCCTCATCCTCCACAATAAATTTTATTTGTAAACATTTTATTCTATTGTTGCAATTCAGAAAGTGTGTAAGTTGAACTCAACTGAACATAATTGGAATCCTTGAGTTAAAATTGAGTGAAAATTGGTTGATGTAATAAACATGTTAACTTTGAATATTGTCTTAGTCACTGCTCTATTGCTGTGAAGAAATACAGCTCTTATAATAGAAATCATTTAATTGGAGGTCTGCTTGCAGATTGAGAAGGTTAGTTCATTACCATCATAGCAGAAAGCATAGCAGCATGCAGGCAGAAAAAGAAAGAAAGAATGAAAGGAAGGAAGGAAGAAGGAAGGAAAGGAAAGGAAGAAAGGAATGAAGGAAAGGAAGGAAGGGAGGAAAGGAAGAAAGGAAAGAAAGGGATGAAGGAAGGAAAGAAAGGAAGGAAGGAAGAAAAGGAAGGCAGGAAGGAAAGGAAGGAAAGGAAGGATGAAGGAAAGAAAGAAAGGAAGGAAAGAAAGAAAGGAATAAAAAAGAAAGAAAGAAAGTAAGGAGGAAGGAAGGAAGGAAGGAAGGAAGGAAAGGAAGGAAGGAAAGGAAGGAAAGAAAGGAAGGGAGGGAGGGGAGGAAAGAAAGAAAGAAAGAAAGAAAGAAAGAAAGAAACTTTGCCTGGCATGGGCTTATGAAATCACAGAGCCAATCCCCAGTAACACATTTCCTCCAAAAAGGCCACACCTATTAATCTTTGCATAAAGTTTGTCAAACAGGTACTAAACATGGAGGCATTCTAATTCAAACTACCAAAAATACGTTTCACAGATAATGATAATTGCTTATAAATATTTTCACCAGCAATGGAGAGTTTTACTAATTTTATAGAATTGTTGTTCATATTAGTTTTCTAACTTTTGAAATTAAAATACAATTACATAATTTTTTCCTCTTCTCTTTCCTCTCTTCAACACTTCCCAGATACACAGCCAATTTGCTTTCTTTTAACTCCATGGCCTTTGTTTTCTAAATTGTTGATATATCTTTATATATCCCTAAATATATAAATATAGCCTATTCTGTCAATATAACATTGTTTGCATATATATGATTTCAGAGGTAAACCGTCTGATATACCTATAGTACAACTCCTGCACCTAATGCTTAGAGAGCATCACCAAGAGGGAGGAAAGACTGTATGAGCCAGAAAAACAGGTAAGCTGTTGTGAGACTGTCTCCCAGATGTCAGGAAAAGCTACACCTTTAAGTCTCAACATGACTGTCTAAGTAAGATCTGAACAACAATTTCAATAGATGTGCTAACACAGAAATGGGAAATCTCACAAGACCCTAACACTAGTATTTTTCACTAAATAAAATCAGAATATGTAATTACTGTTTTAAATATATTGTATGTTTTGTTGGAATTAAAAAAACTTTGCATAAAGATATTGTATATGATTTCTTTATAAAAGATAGGTTGTTATTATGATTGTTTCTTTGGTTGATGAATATTAGAAAGGCCATTCCTATAAGTTAGCTTACATCTATTCTAGGAATCCTACAGAGGATAAGAATAGCTCAAAGATGTGACAACTTTTTTGTGTATTGGTGTAAACGTTCTGTGTGAGGCAGTCAGTGCCCTGTTGCTTCTGGTTTGAAATTGAGCAAATATTTGTTACAAAGTTGTCTTTGGATTATGTGAGATCCAAGAAAGGGATTAAAATGTTTATTTATCCCTTCATGGAATAAAGAGCTAAGGGTTAGAAAATTATAAAATAGAGAGGCAAACAAGCAAAGCTGGTTAGAATGTTTAAGGCTTTTTTTCAACATAAAAATATTTGTTACAGAAATGAAAAAACAGAGAATTTTTTCAAGACCCAGCCCACCTCACCTCAATCAGTTAAATATCTAACATTCAACAAACCCAAACTGAAGACTATTCAAGTTCATGAAGAGAAAGAAAAGGCTAAGAAACTCATAGACTATGGTAGTGACATGACAGCCGAGGCAGTGGAGAACCCAGAGGAGAATCCAGAACAGGAAATACAGTCAGCAAAAGCCAGTTACATGCAAACAGGCCTCCATCGCTAGGGACACAACACAGTTCAGAGTCCCCAGACAAACAACATGCCAGAGGGTGAGATTTCTAGTGTGGTAATAGCTTACACTGAATTACTTTAATTTCATATGAACCATCAAAAGTCTGCAGAAATTGTGACTGTGCTACTCAAATCAAGAGACTCTGCAAGACAGACATTTTATCTCTTTTACTGTATTTGATCTTTTTCCAGAACTGTCCAGAATTCATAAAGCATGGATATTATCATATATTCATTTTTAATTTTTTATTGATTCTTTGTAATTTTCAGTTCATGCTTGCCAGTCCTGCTCATCTCCCTATCCTCTCATATCCACTCTTCACTCTAGCAACCTTCCACACAAAAATAAAAACATACAAACAAGCATACAACAACAACACCAACAAGAAACAAAAACAAAACAAAGCCTAGAAAACATCTCAATGTAGAAGCTATAGTATGTCACATTGTGTCCCACAGTATATCCCTCTGTCTTCATATCTTTCCTTGCAAATGTTTATTACAATGAGTCATTGGTCTGGTTGGAGACCTCTGTCTTCTGTGAAAGCATCAATATTTGATCTTCACTGGACTTCCTCCCAGTTCTCCTGTTGTTGCCTGTGTTGTGGAGATCCTGCAGCTTTGAATCAGCAGTATATGATGAGAGTTTTAGGTTTTAACCCATCCCAAAGAAAAAAGAACTTGAAAGTCACAAATATGAAGCCTCACTGGTTTCCTAAGATCTTAAAAAGGTTTCCCAGAACATTGCAAATGAAGACAGGAGATCATGAGCACTGGAGGATGGTATGGAGTGCTGTGAAACACTGAATTCTGAATACCATATGACCATTGCACTCAGGAACACATGGCAGCTATGGCTACCTGCAGAAGCCCTAAAAACAGCACATGTGAAAAAAGACAACAGTAGAAAGGTCACATCAGTGGATGTGGAGGAAGAATAAGATCACAGGACAATGCACGGATGTGTCAACATTTTTATTATAAACCCTTTTAGGTTTTAATCGTAGTCCCCAGGTATTTTTCACTTGCTGAGATATGGGCATGAGGTTTGGCAGTGATCTCACTTTGATCCATCATACACCAGAGCTTCTAGGACCAATCCTTTGATGTCTCTCTGCATGGTGCAGTGTGGAAGTCTGAGTGATGATCAATTGCTAGAATACTGTCCATATATATATATATACCTTTAAGTATTGTGAGGAGGACAAGATTTGTAATTTCTCACCAGGTAGAATTCCCTTAGAGTGAACGGATATGAGGGAATGAAGTTGAGACAAAGGAAGATAAATAAGTAAAATCAGAATTCCCCCTCCCCAACCAAAGGAAAAATTGATCTTGATAATACCTTAGAAATAAGAGAAAAAATCTCAACAGATTAGCCCTTCCCAATGCTCTGGCTTAGGCTGTCAAATCTATTATCAGTTCTGAAGAGTTGAGAATACCGCCTAGAGGGAATGTCTTCAACATTTGGAAAGCAGAGCTCTAGTAAAGTAAAATATTTTAGGAGTGTTCTAATGTGGTAAAGTATGCTGACCTGGGGGGGGGGAACCAGCGTTACCCTGGCCTAAATGGATGAAAAAAATATAGCCTTAGATAGAAAATCAAGTCCCAAGAATACTGATATGTCTTGCTGCCAGTCATCATGTTACAATGACTGCTGAGGCTAAGAATTCCCCTCTCTGCTGTGCACTTTCTCATAGTAATGCTGTTGTCATTACCACAGTCTCTCTCTCTCTCTCTCTCTCTCTCTCTCTCTCTCTCTCTCTTGGTAAGGAATGGCAAATGTACACTGTGTACTTAGCTCTCAAATGCACTATGCAATCCTTTCACCAATATGACTTCCAGTCCTAGGAAATATCTTAGAAACTAGGGAAATACTCAGAAAACATCCAAAGGCAGTTATAACCACATTTTTTATTCATTGTTTTGCATATTTTTCCCTTTTTCTCATTCTCACAATACAGTTACAACCAGTTCTGAGGCCATGTCTTTGTGACTCGCTACTGTATCCTCAGGGCCTAGAGTCATGTTCTCCGTGTAGTAAGTATCCAGTGACTATAGGTTAGATGATGACGTATTGGTGGACTCACATCTTACTTCTTACAGGATCAGATGGCATGGGATTATCACCCAGGAATGCCTTTGTATTTCTTATAATAATGTAATAACTATCCTACTGCCATAAAAAAAAAACTTGGTTTTGTCTGACTTCAAAATTTGCTTGTAAGTAACTTCTATAGATTGATTACTAAAAGATATGTGATACCCTAAACTTATCAGTGAGCCAATCAAAGAATCAATATCAAATAATCTCACTTAATAAACAGATAGATAAGTTGTACCTGGCATTTAGGCATGATTTTTATATTTATGCATGGTCTTGAGATTGCAAAATCTGGGCTATTTAGAGTACTCAGCTTTTAGTAATAGTTTTTAGTGAAAGGTTTTATATATAATTAAAATATTGAAGGATTTTCTAATACGTACCTTTCCCCAAAAAGGGTAAATAGTCTGATACAACTATGCACAGAGTTGATATAACTGTACTTCTTTGTTTACTAAAAGTGTTACAGCTAAGATCTGAAAGCAGATAATCTGTCTTCTGATCATGCTCTTAACTCTGATATGATGGTCTTCTATGAACCTGACATATTGGAAAGGTCAAAGGAGAAGCTATCCAAGTAGCTATCTGTATCTTTTCAAGGGCCATTGTTTTCATTTTTAATTTTAGTGACTAAAATAATCCTAGTAATAAAGGGTGCTCATTAGATACTTACATAATGAATTAATGAATGAGGGAATGAATGCACGAACCTGATTAGGCTTTTGCTGTATAAAAAGTTAACACATGTAAAACAATGGACCTCTGTGAAAAGTAAAAAGCCTTGAGCTTTGAATGTTCCCTCAGGACAGTAAGAACTAAAGAAAGGAATGCTAAAATAAGGATGACCCCACAGGCATGGAAGAGGGAGAGAGGCTCCTAGGAAGCCCAGGGTCGTGCTGTTGCCAGCTTCATCAATGATGTAGCTTCCTGGTGAACTTTTATAAATTCCTTTAACACTAGCCTGGTAGCAAAAGCATCACTAGTCAGGCCATATTGCTTTGGTTCTCTAGCTCATAACACTCAAAATAACCAGAGCACGCAGACCATAGAACTCTGCCTGTACATACTCACGACAGCATCCCATCCTTTGAAAACCCAGCACTTGTAGAGTACTGGCTAGTTTTTATATTGTCATCTTGACAAAAGCTAATGTCTTTTTAGAAGAAGAAATCTCCACTGAGAAGATACCTCCACCAAATCTATTGGGATCTATCCTAGGATATATTTTCCCGGTTTATGACTGATATGAGTGGGCCCAGCCCTGGGGGTGGGAGGTCTCGGATGGGTAATCCTTGATGGTATAAGAAAACAGGCTGAGCAAGCCAGAAATCAGCCCTTCCATGCAGGCTGCTTCAGCTGCTGCCTCCAGGCTGCCGCCTTGAGCTCCTACCCCTACCTCTCTTACTGATGGGCTATTTTATGACAATCCATGGTGAAAGAAACCCTTTTCTCCTGAAACTGCCTTTGGTAACTGTTTTTTTTTTAAATCACATCAATAGGAACTCTAAGATAGGTACTGTCTAACCTACCATCCAAAAACAGACACGTAGTCTTCCTATTAGTAAACATTCTGCGAATTTTGAAGTCACTGAGTAACTATATCAATACACCAGGAATAGAAACATGCTACTTTAAATTTAGTTATTAAAGCAGAAGGAAAGGGATAGTTGTTGGAAATGATTTTTTTTAAAAAAATCTCATCAATAGTCTTGATAAGTGAAAGAATCTAAGATGAGAAAAATGGCAATTGAGACGGGAACTAAAGCCATATTGGGCAAATTTGTCAGAAGTTACGAAGCTGATTTGACAGAAAGAAGGCAGGATAGTCTGTAGGAAAGGTGACAAATTCAATTTACAGAGTATTGAACTTTGGAGATTAAATGGCACCCAGATGGAAATACATAAAAATTAACTTTAAACTACCTGAGACTAGGGTTGGAGGTGAAAGCAGGAAAATTCTGGATATCAATGATTTTTGCATTAGGCCAGAAACTGCAGTTACAAAGGCAGATTCGGTTTCACTCCTTGGTAGAGGAAGGACCCATGAACACAGTTCACATGGAAAAGAATTGTTGAGGGAGATGACATAATGAAGAAACTAATGTTCAGACACCAATGGGAGACGCAGGAAGCCTCAGGGCAGAAATGTGTGGAATGAGCATTGGCAGCTAGATATAACTAACTGTGTTAAGACGTGTGGCCCAGCGCTGTGAATTTAGACAAATGGTGGAATGAAGCAATGGACATGGACTTCACCTGGGCTGTGGGAGAGACACTGGCAGTGTTTTCACAGCAAATCTGTCCTCTACAGCTAGAGGCAAACTGTAAAGTTGTCACTTTGCTCCTTGAGGAATCTTGAGTAGTAGACATTATGCAATTATTTAAGCTTAATGCTTATGTTTTGTCAGGATATGTGTTTAAGTGAGGAAAACAAAAGGTCAGGTATATGAGTAACCCTTGGAAAATCTAGCCATAGATTATGGTCTTGCTGGTAAATATCTCATAAAATAACCTTTTATTTATCTATGAATGTAGGGATCTGTTAACCTATGACTACAAGAGTATAATACAGCAAGGCATGGTCACTGTATTTTTACTTTATAATTTATGTATAACACAACTGAATGTGAGATCTTCTCTATGCTCTATACTTATCTTGAATTAAGCAATAAGGCATTAATATATGTCTTCTATTTATTACTAATGTGTATTAGAGACTAAAGGCAATTTATTTTTAAATTATTTCTTATAGCAAAAACGGGCTATTTTAAAATTCAGAATCAAACACTTCATAGAGCAGTTTATGTGCTTTAAACCTATTATTCAAGATTGAGTGTAAACAAAAGCTGTTTTCAAATACAGTATGATTGAGAGATTTTACTATTCGTGCATATTTACTGAATGAATCACTAAAGGAAATGTAGCAGCAAAAATAATTCACTTAGGAAGTGCTGCATGCACAAAAGCAAAGATAAATAAATCAATCAGGAAAGATATGAGCAAATACAAATAGCATAAAATGAATAAAAATGTAAGTTTTAAAATAAAGTACAACCAAAGAGAATAGGAAGTGTTTTTTAAAAGAGAGAGAAAGGGGGAATATTTGCAGCATTATAAGATTTCTTTTATAAGAGAGAAAGTAAAATTATAAACAAAATTAAGATACAATGAAGCAGATTTTATATCCACTTTAAGAATAAGATTTCTAAATGGAAATAGGGTGGGTAGTTTACTTTTTAAAATAAAAAAAAGATTGTTCTCTTATAAAATACATCCCAAACACACTTTCCCCTTCCTCCATTCCTAGCTATCCCCACCTTCCCTCTCCCCCATATCTACTCCCATCTATCCTAGGTCTCTGAGCAATCCAGTCTCCATTTCCACGCCATTCAGGTAGTGTAGGGTATGGGCTCCATCTTATAGCATCAGCCTCAAGTTAAACCAAACATTGGTTGTTCCCTCTTACATATTCTGTGCCACCACTGCATTAGCACATCTTGCAGGCAGAAAAGATTATAGGTGAAGAGTTTAATGACTGGTTTGGTGTCCATGTTTCTCTTTCTATAGCCTTCAGAGGACCTTCTTGTGTCAGAGATTAGAATGTAGGGGTGAAGGCTCTAAGCCCACACTAGCTCAACCTATCTACATTTAATGAGTTGTGTCTTTGCCCTCAGCAATGCCCCCCACTCTGATGCCAATTTTCAGAGAGGAACTCTCTGTCCTAGCGTCAATATGGGCTGTTTAGGGCTCTCCATGGGACCTCCTCAGTCAACAACTCAACCAAATATAACCCAGTCTCACCACTGAAGCCATTCTTGGCTATAAAAAGAGGCCAGTTCACACTCCAAATCCTCTCTTTCTAGGAGTCCTCTCTAGGATAGCCATCATAGATTCCAGTAAGTTTCCACTACACTAAGTTTACACACACACACACACACACACACACACACACACACACACACACACA
>OU015748.1:73417124-73442984 GCA_907169655.1 Acomys percivali | reverse complement strand
CACACACACACACACACACACACACACACACACACACACACACACACTTTCCCCCATATTTCTACCCCAACCTGATCCCTCCCACTCCTGTTCCCACCCAGCTACCACCAGTCCACCTGCAGAACCTATTCTATTTCCCATTCCCAGTGAGATCTATATTTCCCCCCTACTGCCCTCCTCTTTACCTAACCTGCTTTGATCTGAGGATTGTAACTTGATAATCATTACTTAATACCTAATATCCACTTCTAGTGAGTAATAATATTTGTCTTTCTAGGTCTTGGTTACCTCACTCAGGATACTTTTTAAAAAACTTCTATCCATTTTTTTCTCAAATTTCATATTTTTAAAAAGAGTTTAAGAATACTCCATTATGCATATGTACCATATTTTCATTATCCATTAGTTGAGGGATATCTAGGTTGTTTCCAGCTTCTGGTTATTATGGAAAAAGCAACTATGAATATAATTGAGCAAGTGTTCTTGTGGTAGGATGGAGTGGCCTTTGGGTATATGCACAAGAGCAGTATAGCTAGGTCTTGAGCAGAGCAAGTCCCAGTTTTCTCAGGAGCTACCATATTGATTTCCATGGTGGCTGTACAAGTTTTCACTCCTACTAGCAATGGAGTAGAGTTCCTCTTGTTCCATATCTTTGCCACCATGAGATGCTACTTGTATTATTGATCTTAGCCATTCTGACAGGTGTAAGATAGTATCTCAAAATCATTTTCATTTGCATTTTCCTGATGGCTAAGGATGTTGAATATTTCTTTGTTTCTCAGGCATTTGAGATTGCTCTATTGACAATTCTTTGTTTATAACAATACCCCGTTTTTACTTGGATTATTTGTTTTTTTTTTAATATCTAGTTTCTTAGTTCTTTATATATTTTGGATATTAGCCCTCTGTCAAAGGTTGAATTGGTAAAAATATTTTCCCATTCTATAGGCTGCCCTTGTGTCCAATTTACAGTGTCCTTTGCCTTATAGAAGCTCTTCAGTTTCATGAGGTCTCATTTATTAATTGTTGATTTCAGTGCCTATGTTAATGGAGGTATTTTCAGAAAGTCTTCTCTTTGTACCAATGCATTCAAGGCTTTCACCACTTTCTCTTTTACCAGGTTTAGTGTGCCAGGTTTTCTGTTGAGATCTTTCATCTACTTAGACTTGAGTTTTGGGCAGGGTGATAAACATGGATCTACTTACATTCTTGTACATGCAGCTACCCAGTTTGACTAGCACCATTTATTGAGGATGCTTTCTTTTTGCAGTGTGTATTTCTGGCTTCTTTAAAAAAAATCAGGTGTTCATATGTGTATGGATTATATCTAGGTCTTCAATTAGATTCCATTGATCAACATCTCCATTTTTATGCCAACACCATGGAGATTTTGTCATTATAGCTCTGCAAATTACTTGAAATCAGGGATGGTCATGCCTCCTGAAATTCTTTTATAGTTTAGGATTGCTTGAGCTATCCTTGGTTTTTTCCATATGAAGTTGAGAATTTTCCTTTAAAGATCTGTAAAGAGTTATGTTGGAATTTTGATTAAGATTACATTGAATCGATATAGATTGCTTTTGGTAAGATGTTAATTTTTACGGTTAATCCTACCCATCCATGAGCCTGAGATATTTTTCATCTTCTGATATCTTCTTCAATTTCTTTCTTCAAAGACAATGTTTTTATAAAACAAGTCTTTTACTTGCTTGGTTAAACTTACTTACTCCAAGACATTTCATATTATTTGTGGCTATTGTAAAGGGTGTTGTTTCTTTTATTTCTTTCTCAGTCTGTTTGTCATTTGTACATAGGAGGGCTACTGATTTTTTTTTAAGCTAACCTATCCAGCCACTTTGCTGAAAGTGTTTATCAGCTGTAGTTTATCTAGTAGAATTTTAGGGTCATGTATACTATCATACCATATTCAAATAATGATACCTTGACTTCTTCCTTTCCAATTTGAATACCCTTGATTTTTTTCACTTGTCTTATTGCTCTAGATATCTAAAACTTCAATTGCTATATTGAATAGATATAAAGAGTGTGGATAAACTAGACTTGCTCCTGATTTTAGTAGAAATCCTTTGAGTTTTTCTCCATTTAAGTTGATGTTAGCTATAAATGTGCTGTGTAATTTGTATGTTGAACCATTCCTACATCTCAGGAATGAAGCTTACTTGATCATGGTGACTGATCTTTTTTATGTGTTCCTGGATTTGATTTTCAAATATTTTATTGAGTATTTTTGCATCAATGTGCATGAGAGAAATTGGTGTGTAATTGTCTTTGTTGAATCTTTGTGTGGTTTGGGGTATCAGGGTGACTATAGCCTCAACATAAATTTGTTTCCTCTGTTTCCATTTTTTGTGGGATAATTTGGCGAAATATTGATAGTAAATCTTCTTTAAATGACCGGTAGAATTCTATGCTAAAATTATTTGGCTCCAGGATTCTTTTAGTTGGGAGACTAAATTGACTGTTTCTATTTCATTTGGAGTTTAGGTCTATTTGAGTTGTTTTTCTGATCATGACTTAACTTTGGTAAGTGACACCTATTGAGAAAATTATTCATTTATTTTAGACTTTCCAACTTTGTATATTACAGATTTCAAAGTATGACCTAGCTATTCTTTGGATTTCCTCAGTGTCTGTTGTTATGTATTCCTGTTCCTTTCTGATTTTGTTAATTTGAATATTCTCTGCTTTTTAATTAGATTGGATAAGGGTTTGTCTATCTTATTTGTATTGTTGTTGTGTTGTATCTTGTATTGTTCTTTTTGGTTCTATTTTATTGATTTCAGTCCAGAGTTTGATTAGCCCCTGTTGTTTACTCCTCTTGGGTGTGCTTATGTGTTTACTTCTTTTTGTTCTAGAGTTTTCAGGGGTGCTGTTAAATTGCTATTATGAGATCTCTCTTTTTATGTTGACACTTATTGCTGTAACTTTTCTTCTTAGCACCACTTTCATTGTACCTCATATGTTTGAGTGTACTGAGCTTTCAAAAAATTGAATTATGTAAAGTCTTTAATTTCTTTTTTTTTATTTCTGCTTTGACCCATTTTTCAATTAGTAGAGAGTTGTTCAGCTTCCATAACATTGGAAGCGTTCTGTGATTCTGTTTTGTAACGTCTAGCTTTAATCCATGCTATTCTGATAGAAATCAGGGGATTGTTCCAGCTTTTTCTTTCTTTCTTTCTTTCTTTCTTTCTTTCTTTCTTTCTTTCTTTCTTTCTTTCTTTTTTTAATCTTTTGAGACATTTTTTGTTTCTGAGAATATGCTTAATTTTGGAAAAAGTTCTGAGAAGTTCTGAGAAGAAGGTATATTCTTTTGCATTTGAATGTTCTGTAAATATCTGGTAGGTTCATTTGGTTCTTAAAGTCAATTAGCTCTAGCAGTTCTCTATCTAGTTTTTGTCTGGATGATGCATATTGGTGAGAGTGGAGTATTGAAGTCTCCCACTCTCAGTGAGTGTATAAGGGCCAATATATGATTTAAGCTTTAGTAATGTATTTTGTTTTTTTGTTTTTTGTTTTTTGTTTTTTGTTTTTTTACAAACTTGGATGTTTGGGTATAGATGTTAAGAATTAAAATGTGCATCCTCGTGGATGTTTCCTTTGATGAATATATGTCTGGACCCGCCGGACAATCAACTGGGACCCTCGGACCCCTAGGGAGAGAATGGGGGACAAGAGACACGAAGAACGGACAGCAAGTCAAGGAGTCTGATTAAGCTGACAAATTTTATTTTCTCACAGACAACTATATACCATTAAAGCAGGAGGCTGAGTGGGGTGATCTGGGTAGATGGGGTTCACAAGATATCAGGAAGACATGAAGTTTGGCAGGGCAAAGGCCCCTGTGGTTCTGGGGCTGGGTGGAATTGTTAGGCATCTGGAACCACAGGTGTTAACTATAGACTTTGTTTCGCTCTTGCTCTGAAGGCCTCTGTAATTCCGAGAATACTGAGAACAGCTGGAGAGTTACCTTGAGGGAGGGGAAGAGGTTACAAGGCAGCCTTCTGGAATGTACCCTGAGGCAAGGAGGAAAAGAGACCACAAGGCAGCCTGCCCCAGGTCCACTCAATGTATTATGCCAAGGTCCGAGATGCTTGCCGGCTGTGGTCTTGGCTCCCCACAAATATATACTTTCCTTCCCTATGTTTCTTTTGAGTCATTTTGGTTTGAGGTTCTATTAGATATTAAAATGAGTATACCAGCTCACTTCTTAGGTCAATTTTCTTAAAATATCTTCTTCCAACCCTTTACTCTGAGGTAATATTTATTGTTGATGCTTCAGGTTTTTTTTTTTTTGTTGTTGTTTGTTTGTTTGTTTGTTTGTTTTGTATGGATCCTGTTTTCATATCCATTTTATTAATCTTTGTTTTCTTATTGGAAAATTGAGACCATTGATTTTGAGAGGTATCAATGATCAATGATGGTTACTCTTATTTTGTTGTTGCTGTTGATAGTGGTTGTGTGTGTGTGTGTGTGTGTGTGTGTGTGTGTGTGTGTCCATTCTTTTGTTTTGCTGATGTGAGATTATTTTCCGGGTTTTCTTGTGTGTAGCTAACCTCCTTGGTTTGAATTTTTTCCTTCTTGTACCATCTGTAGGTTTGGATTTGTAGATAGATATTGTTTAAATTTTACTTTATCATAGGCTAATATTTTTTCCATTTATGGTGATTAAAAGTTTTTCTGGGCATAGTAGTTTAGGCTGGCATCTGTGATCTCTTACAGTTTGCAGCACATCTGTCTAGGACCTTCTGGATTTTAGAGTCTCCTTTGAGAAATTAGGTGAAATTCTACTATGCAATTCTCTATGCTACTTGGTTTTTTCTTTTGAGGCTTTTAATATTATTTATTTGTTTTGTATATTTTTCTTTTACTTTTCTTTTTTCTTTTCTTTTTTTTTCTTTTCTTTTCTTTTTTTTTTTTTTTTTTTTTTTTGTATTGATTTTTCGAGACAGGATCTCTCTGTGTTAACCTTGGCTGTCCTGAACTTGTTTTGTAGACCAGGCTGGCCTTGAACTCACAGCGATCCACTTGTCTCTGCCTCCTAAGTGCTGGGATTAAAGGCTTGCATCACCATGTCCAGCATTTGTTTTGTATGTTTAGTGTTTTGATTATTATATGGTGAGAGAACTTTTTTTCTGGTCCTACCTATCAGGTGTTCTGTAAATTTCTTATACTTTTAAGGACATCTTATTTAGGTTAGGAAAGTTTTCTTCAATGATTTTGTTGAAAATATTTTCTTAGACTTTGAGCTGAAATGCTTCTCCTTCTTTTATTCCTATTATTCTTAGGTTTGGTCTTTTAGTCATGTCCCAGATGTCCTGAATGTTGAATGTCAGGAAGATTTTAAATGTAACATTTTCTTTGATCATTATATCTACTCCTTCTAACATATCTTGGATGCCCAAAATTCTTCTTGTAGGAAATATAAATGCCTAATAATGTTTATTATT
The DNA here is from genome assembly GCA_907169655.1 of Acomys percivali. Lineage (NCBI taxonomy): Eukaryota > Metazoa > Chordata > Mammalia > Rodentia > Muridae > Acomys > Acomys percivali. The sequence continues at coordinate 73,437,516 of OU015748.1, read as the reverse complement.
ATAATTTGTAATTATTATGGTGGCTATTATTAACCCACTGCCAATCACTAAAAGGCACAGACACCTGTTGTATTTAAATAAGCCTTATTTCACCTGGGTCAGGGCGGATACTAACATCCCTAAACTGCCCTTTATCTCCCAGTCTCACATCCTATGCCAATTGCTATAATCATTCCTATTTGGGCTACTTCCCATCCACAATCCATAAATATCTTTGCACGTTTCTCATCTGGGCTGCTTTCTCCACATCCATGATGATCCAGCCACTTGTTTCTCTCCACACTAACCCATGGTGGCTCTGCTTCCTGCTTTCTCCTTTCCCTCTTCTCTCCTTCCTGTGATCCTCCTATCCTGAAAACCAGAAGATTCCCTCCACTTCCCATTCTGCCATGCACAGGTGTGTCGGCATTTATCCATCCAATCAGGGATACTTTGCAGGCAAGAACTACAAATGGCTTTTAGGGTGCATGAATGTCTGCTCATCAAAGGCAGCAAGCAGACCTCAGGGGACAAAATACTTAACAGTCATATACAAAGCACCAGGCCATGCCGTTACACATTCTTCTTTTCCACCTCCTGTGTTCTATTGATGAAGCTTGCCTCTGTGGTTCCTGTTCAGATTCCTAAATTTTTCATCTCCAGAATTTTATCAGTTTGTGTTTTTTTTATTGCTTCTATTTCCTTCTTCAGTTCTTGAACAGTCTATTTGTTTCCTTCAACTGGTTTCTCTTTCTTGACTTTTTAAAAGGATATTGTTTGCTTGTATTTTCCTGGCTTTATTTGAGGGATCTATTCATTTCTTTCTATGTTGGAATATTTAGGACCTGATGTGGTAAGATAGGTAGCCCTCGATGGTATTGATTGAGTTTTTACGCTGGCATCTAGGCATCTGAGTTTGGGGTTGTTATAGTATAGGTGCTAGTGTCTTGGTTTGTCTTGGTTGGATGGAGTTCTCTTCCTTGGTTTTTATTTTCTCTCTAGGTTTTCAGAGAAAGTTTCGGCTGGGTGTTGGCTGTTTTACTTGTCTGCTAGGCTTGTGTGCTCATGGGAGAATACTTTCTGGTGATGGAGGCTGGTCTTCTGACAGTCATGGCTGATGTGGTTGAGCAGGGTCGTCTGCTAGAGTTGGGGCCTGGATTACAGCTATGAGGTTGGGGGGAGGGATGGCCTGTGGCACCCACAGGAGGCATGCACAGCAGGGAGGGGAAGCTGCACCTGGTGTTCTGGTGTCCTGTTGTAGCCACAGAGGCGTCTTGAGAACCGTGTCTGGTGTAACAGAGAATGGGGGATGGTCCAGGGACAGCCTACCTGGTCTTCTCCTTTTATAGCTTCAATACAAATAATATATACAAAAATGATGCACAGTAGAATGAGCATAAAACAAGCAGTCATTAAGAATTGATAATAACAATAAATGTTAATAAATTTTTTGTACTTTCATTAAGAATCTGTTTTTTTTTTTTTTTTTTTTTTTCTGATCAGCCATCAGGTTCACTGTGAAACTGGAAGCTTCTGTTTCACTTTTAGAGAGTGAATTTAAAAAGAAGTGGATACTACAGTGTTTCAAAGGGCAGCTCTTCTCTTTTGATCATAATTTATATCTTTTCCCATGTGATTACATCAATTTGCTGTCATCTCTTATAGAGAACATTAAGATGCAGTACATACGGGCACATGCTCACAATGGCTTTCCTCAGTGAGACCTCTGTGCAGAACTGATACAGTGGAGATATCCTTATGTCCCTCCACATAGCATATAGCCAACCTGTCTGCTATCCACACCCTTTAAGGAGACACGTAGCAGCAGCTCTTGCATCAGACAGAAAAACGTGGAGATTAGTGGACATGTGGCCACTTGATTGGCTGACTTTTTGCTGTTCATCTATAATCCCACTTGTCATAAAGTCCATAAAGCCCTCAAGTGAAACATTCATTTATATTTTCCCATTCTGAAATAAGAGGTCCCAAATTCTCTTCTTGTTTTCAAGGCATGGCTATGCTTGGTGAATGAAATGAAGGCCATCTTGCTACACAGACTTTAGGAAATTTGCTTAAACATAAATGTATGATCTTAATTATCTTCTTGTGTTTGGACACTAAGAGAGGTCAATTGCCTAGATCACAGCTCGGTGGCATGATCTAGTACAGTGACATTGTCTTCTTTTTAAAGTTAATAGAAAGGAAGATGAAGGTGAAATAATAGCTTCTTTGGGTGATAATGCTTAGCTTTTGTTCTCAATAATGATGTGTGTCTCATATCTTGGCTATACATGCCCTGTTTAAAATGAACTTTGATGTCTTTGTTGAGAAAATTATAAGGAACCATCATAAAAGAAGGGAATCTGTGCAGAAATGTTTCTTGTGAAATGACAGGTCCTCCAGGTACTAGGCAGAAAAGTATTTCTAAGGAAGGGATATTAGTGAAGAAAATTTCTACAGGGGACCTTTAAGTAATATAAAGAGAGGTTAGAGCAGACTTTCAAACTCTGGGTGCTGAAATATCTCCAGATCACAAAATTCAGATCAAGGCTTGTAGCAAGGGGGTTTTAAGAAGGAACCAAAGTTTCTGGAGAGAGGGCAGGGTTAAGAGCACTGGATGCTCTTCCAGAGGGCCCAGGTTCAGTTCTCAGCACTGACATAACAGCTCACACCTGTCTGTAACTCCAGCAGGCAAAGCACCAATGAACATGAAATTAGAATAAATTATATTTTTTAAAAAAGAAGAAGGAACCAAAAACCAACACACTTTCCCTCGCCTCCACCACAAGAGCATCTGGATACCTCACAGTATGATTGACTCAGGAACAAATAGACTTCAGGAGCAAAGGGCCAACGTAATTGGTGCCCAGAATATTCGTTAGGTATGATTTCCCTCATACTTTAGAAAATGTTTCAATATTTCTAAATCATTTTGACTTGAAAGCACTGATGCAGAATTGCTAAACGTATTTTTTTCCCGAGTTGCAAGAAATGAGTCATAAAATCAATGACTTGCACTTGACTTTCAAAGATTTTGAGTGCCAAGCACTAGCAGTAAGTTAAATTCCTCTAATATTTTCTTGAGGTAAGAATGTGTCAGATTGTTTTGGCTTTTAAGTAAAACTAGAGTCAATTTAAATTTAGGATGTTTCATCACATATAAAGCAAGTTTACTCAGAAACAACAAACATGTCAGAAAATGTACTTTGTGCTTCAGTAAGAAGTATAGGTGAATAAAGCAGAACACCATGAACATTCTGCTCAGGGTAAGAAAAATCAGAATGTTCTAATTGAAAACAAAACAAAACAACCCTCTCCATGGAACTCAGGAGATTAAATGATGTTAACACCAAGACCTAGAAGATACATTCCCTTCCTAAGAGTGACACAAAAATCAGATAGCCCACAGTGGACTTTGAGCCATACAATGATGCTCTAGCTGTCAATCCCATTAGGTGTTTATTCTTTATTGATATGTTATTGGTAAGTTCTCCATAAAAGGATGATTGATATGATCTTTGTTCAGGTTTACTCCCGAGGCCAGGGAAAGAGGGAGAGGTCCCGCCCTCATGAGTAGGCAATAAACAGGAAAAACTTAGCTATTGGTTGGCAGGAATATTTATATGGAGTCTGTCTGAGTGATTTTGAGAGAAGTGGGAGAGTTTGGGTTGGGTATATAGGATTAATTGAGGAACAACCATCGTCTGAAAGCAGGGTCTGGTTGTGTTGTGGAGAATGCAACTTGAAAGACTTTTGTTACTTTGGAATAGATTTACCTGGGGTGTTCAGGTGGGTTCTGAAATTGAAATATTTTAGGGACATGGATGACTTGGAAGGTATACAAGGAGGAAAAATAATCTGTATTTCAAAAATGTATCCAAAAGTCATAAATCACTGTAAGTTTCTTTCACTATATTTTTCCCCATTCTGGAAAGTACTTTCCTGCAAGCCTCCAATTGCATTTTGACTTTACAGTTCTACCATGATGCGGGCAGTCACACTTCAGGCCTCGTGCATGCATATAAGTGCTTTCCCACTGTAATACCTCCCATCCTAGGCCCTCTTTGTTGCTGTTTAAGTTTTGAGTCAAGGTCTCACTAGGTCCCCAAAGCTAGCCTTGAACTCACTCTGTGACCCATACTCGCTTTCCCTTGTGATTCACCTGTCTCAACCTCCAGAAAAGCTGGATGAGAGGTCTGTACCATCAGACCTAGTGGCAGATTACCTTCCATGATGAAAACCTCTAGGAAGTCAAATGATCCATGCAGGACACCTAGTTAAATGTATGCCTTCTATATGTCTCATCTAAATACTTTTACTATAGAAGCCCCCCAAATGCAATATTTTCATCATTTCTTAAAAGGCTAAAATACAGGAAGATAGATGGAGCTCAGGTGTCAGAGTGCTTGGCAAGCATTCCTGAATCCACGGGTTCGGTTTTCAGCACCACATTTCCTGGGTGTGGTGGTACACACATGTGGTCCCAGAACATAAGAGGTCAAGACAGAAAAATCAGAAGTACAAGATCATCCTCAGCTATATAATGTGATTTCATCATCAGCCTGATCTACTTGATACCTTGTCTCAAAAAAGGAAAAAGTCCCATAAAAGTCTGTAGCTTTGAAAGACAAGGCAGAAAAGAGAGGACAAGGAGCTCTACCACTTCTTCATGACTCGGGAGTAAGACCTGTTGTAAATATTTGAGTGTTGAAACTTAGAGGCATACATCAATTCTGGTACCGTATTTAATACCCATTGTCCAAGTGTGAGAATGTTTGGTTATGAAATTTAGAGGAGTTTGTTCCAATACCATAGAGTTACACACTATTTGGTAGATATTTTTTTTTAAAACCCTGAATTAGTTCTTTTTTTTTTTAACCTATTTTAAGGTAAGTCATGGGACTAATAATGATCAGCTTCTCTTAAATGCATCTCAGATTCTCTAATGTAACATATTCTCAAATATTTTAAATGCCGCAGGTAAGTCAAAAAGTATCCATGGTGTGGCTTTAAGGTCCTTGCCCACATCTTTATTCCACATTTTCCTAAGATCATATAGATACTTTCCAGTCACATCAAAAAGTAATTACATAGACATTGGGGAGTGAACTAATATCCTTTAGAGGGTAAGTGAGCCCCTTTAACAGCTGGGCTCTTTCTCCAACCTTTATGTAAAGTGTGAAAACAGCTGAAACAAGATGTAGACTTTCCCTGAGCCACATCATAAAAAGTTGATGTCTTGAAATAGATTCAAGACGGTGGTAGCTGTCAGGACCTGGGGCCATGAGGACCCTGAGAGACCCATGGGTATTTTTTTCTGGTCCAATCTGTTTGGTGCTCTGTAAGCTTCCTTCACCTTTACAGGCATGTAGTTCCTTAGGTTAAGAAAACTTTCTTCTATGATTTCATTAAATATATTTTCTAGGTCTTTGATTTAGGATTCTTCTATTCCTGTTATTCTTAGGTTTTGTCTTTGTCTTAGTTGGATTGTATTGGTGTGAAAAGACACCATGACCACTGCAAATATTATTAAAGAAAAATATTTAACTGGGGTTAAGTTAACAGTTTCAGAAGTTTAGTCTAGTATCATCATGGTGGGAAACACGGCAGTGTGCGACAGACATGGTTCTGGAGAAGGAGCTGAGAGCTGGATCCACAGGCAGCAGGAAATGAACTGAGACACACTGACACCTCAAAGCCCACCCCCAGTGACACACCTCCTCCAACTTGATGACCAAGCATTCAACACACGAGTCTATTGGAGCCATTCCTATTCAAATCACCACAGTCTTTTCATAGTGCCCCAGATTTTCTAGATGCTTTGTTTCAATTTTTTTATTTAACATTTTCTTTGACCAATGTATCTATTTCTTCTATCACATCTCCACCACCTGAGATTCTCTCTTCCATCTCTTGTATTCTGGCAATGCTTACATCTGTAGTACACTTACCAAGTCCAGAATGTATTCAGCTTATGTTTTCTTTATTGCTTCTCTTTCCCTGTTCATGTGTTTAACAGTTTTATTTGTTTCTTTCAACTGTGTTTTTTTTTCTTTAATTTTATTGGCTTTGTTGGCTTCCTTTAAGGGATTTATTAATTTCCTCTTTAAGGACCTGTATCATCTTCATTAAGTTGGTTTATAGTCTTTTTCTTGTGCTTCAGCTGTGTTGGAATTTTCAGGGCTTGCTGCACTAGGATAGCTGGATTCAAATGGGGAATCAACTTTGATTCCCTGGCTGTTGTTGGTTGTGTTCTTATGCTTTTGTCTAGGCTCTGGGTTGGAAGTGATGGTCCATCTAGGTGCTAATTTATGAGTTTGTCTTTGTTGAATGGATATTTTGTTCATTGGTTTCTGTTTACTCTCTGTCTTTTGGTCTTTGCAACCTGAAATTATGGCAGGCAACATGATCCCTGCTCCAGCACAAAGTCTATATCTGAGTTGGGATCTGGCATTCTGGTGGCTAGCCTGGCCAGCAGGGTATCTCTGCCCAAGTTGAGTCATGGGGCATGATGAGAAGGGGGTATTGGGCATAGTGTCAGGGGGTGCACTGAGAGAGTGAAGAGGTCCATGGATGGGCTGCATATCTGGAGTTCTGAGGATTGGTGTGGCCTGTGATACATCAGGTAGTCTCTCCCTGAGTTTGCCTACCTGTTCTTCTGGCTGATGTGATCTGTTCTTCTGATTGCTATGGCCTACACCTGAGCAGTGGATCTGGAAGCTGCCTCTTAACTATAGTAGGTAAAGTCGCCAGTCTGGTTAGAGAAAACACAGATGCTTCAGGGTAGAGAAAATTCTGCATATGAACCAAGACTATCAAATGGCAGATGAGAGGAGCACACCAGAAAACCAAAATATTACAAGGCTATAGACACACAATAAAAAAATGAGATCTTATATGACTGGCAAATATGGCATCAATGGGCATAATACAAATTACCACAGACACTTGGCTCCTAGGAAAAGCTTTAGGTAAACTAGTTTTTTTTTCTCTCTCTCTCTCTAATTTGAAAAATTTATAAAATTTTGTTTTAATTTATAGTTTCTCCATGATGTTTCAAAATAAATAAAGTTAACCTATTTTTCCTGGGTTATCATATTTAAATAGCTTGTGCTTTCATTTTCAGGAGCCCATCATCTTATGAGCTAGTTTTGCTTTATTTTATTTTTGTTACATTTTTATGGCTTGACTACTAAACAGGAAAATCAGAAGTACAATTGCTCATCTCCACAGAGAGTGGTTGAATTAGGCATGTACTTCCTGCTTAAATTCTCTAAATGGAAGGCTTGAAGCTTTATAGTTTCTTTCTTTTCTTTTCTTTTGATGAGATTTTGCTCATGTTGATGCTTGCACTTAGAGCATACACTTCAGTCTGCCAAGATCTCTCTGTCAAGAAGGGACACGTACCCAACTAAGACTTTATATTTCATTTAGAATTTGTGACCCACAGCACAGGATGTACTAGGAGTTCCTGAGCGATGGTTATTACTACTTTAAAGCATGGCTGTGCCTGCCAAAGTCACTGAGTGCTGAATGTACTAAACCATTATGTAAGAAACTGAAGTCAAGTATGTGCCGCTGATGGCCTTTGATAATGTGGCTGTGTCCTAACACCTGTGAACAGCTGGAGATGAAAATGTAGACTGCTCTTAGTATCTGGGATAAGGGAGGACCTTAGATAACTATGTTGATTTTTTTCCTTAGAAAGTAAGCAATGTTTATTTATTTATGTATTTGTAATTTCTTTTGTTATGAAGCAATCACATCATCTTAGTTCCAAGAAAACAATTATATTCAAAGAAAAATATTGACAAAGATGGTACAAATTAGAAATACTGATAGTTTTGTGTGTTACAGAACCTTTGAATATTTGGAATTTTAATCTGTTCTACTTTGATTATTGCCATAGAATCAGCTCCTATCCCCTAACTGCTTTTTAGATCATCCAAATGATCATGAAAATATCTAAGTAAAAATGTCACAATCCATAACATAAATACAAATTTCCCCAGATAAATTGTTCAGACTTCTTATTTCACCCAGTCATAACAACAAAAAAACCCATACCTAATTGACATAAACATATGTCAATTATACTTGAATTATTATCAAAACTTCACATGATTTACTACAAGCAAAGTCAAAATGTCTGTGGCCTCCATGGGATACGGTGCCTGATAGTTGAAGTTGCATTATATATAAACCTATACTTAAGTTTGTCCCATTGCATTATTCAAGAGACTTTTATTTCACCTTTAAAATGAAGTTGCCTGTTCCCTGTTTTTTAAAACCTATGTTGTGAAGGTAAATGAAATAATACCTATAAATCATTTATTGTCTCTTGCACAAAGGTAATTCATAAGTGCACTATTTCTTTTATTGATTCAGTCACTTTGCATCCACCATTACCACGTGAGCTCTTTCTGAACAAACACTAAAAGCAGCACTAAGGACCAGACATCTCTGAAGACTTTGACACAATCACTGCCCTCCAGGGGGAGCCAGAACACCTCACCACTCAGTGTAACCATGTTGATGGATTTATTAACATCATGGCAGCTTCCCAAAGTTTCGCCAACTCCCTTCCCTTGTGTTGTTCTGGATTAGAGGTTGGAAATAGGAAACCATGAGCTTGCAAGGTAGAGTCGAAGAAGCAGCGTCTTGTCATGAGTTTACTTGGATTCCCTGTTCTGGGTCATGGTGACTGGAAGCAGTGGCTTCTCAGAGCAGTGGCTTCTCAGACTTCTGAGCTCTGACTTCCTGCCCACAACTGGATTTCAGGCTGACGTCATGAAGACTTTTTATCTGGCTGTGGCCTCCAAAGCCTTCACTCTATTCTACATATGTTTCATTTTAATCTGCATTATCTTTCTTTTCCCAGTGCTAATAGTGTGTTTCTATTTTTCCACTTAATGATCTAGAATACTCTAGAGCTTATTATAATGTTAAGATAATCCCAGCACTCGGGAGGCAGAGGCAGGCGGATTGCTGTGAGTTCGACGCCAGCCTGGTCTACAAAGGGAGTCTAGGACAGCCAAGCTACACAGAGAAACCCTGTCTCAAAAAAAAAAAAAAAGATCTCTGTTTGCTGTCTGACAAAAGCTGAGATACAAGATACCTCTGACAACATTTCAATTTCCTTTAAAAATTCTCAAAAAGATACATGTATTTTTAAGTAGTCTGACTCCATCTTCCCTTTAGCCTGTTGGTCTCTACTATTAGATTTCAAGATATTTAGTCTTGAGATTGTCAGAATAGTGAGCCCTGGGCCACATGGAAAGGACAGTCTAGGCTGAAACTGGCATGAGGCCTCTTCTGTACCTGATATGTTTCCAAGAACAACTGACATTGTTTTTTAAAAAATACAAGGCATTCAATTCTACCATTTTGATCATAATTTTTGATTTTGCTGTATCAGTGTTATTTGGCCCCAAATTATGAGGTTTGTTTTTAACTAATAAAACCTAAAATAGAGAAAATGCTGTGTTGAAGATGGTGACTCTAGTCTTTACTAGACTCCTGCCCAAAGCCAGGCTTAGTTCTTTCCTTTTTTTCTAGCTAGGGGATAAGTTTTCCCACCATCAATGTTGAACTTCACAGTGAGGTAGATAGTCTATTTTAAACCATATAAAAACTTTGTTTGTCATACATGAATTATGACATTGTAACTGAGTTTTAAGGTAAAGGCCCAAAAGTCTGGGAACTTCAACAGAACTTCATCCATCTCTCTCAACAAGCCAATTAAAGAGGATTATAGGTGAAAGTCAGAGAAAATGTACTTAATGTACACATTGAAAGAGAAACCAATAACTTGATCTAGGAAACCTCAAGTCTACCTTGTATGCACTAATGTGAGCTTTAGGTTTAAAGAATGGAAGAATTGGGAAAGGAGTCAAGAAAAATGTCTAATTCACAGCCCTGGCAAAGCTCCTGTCTTCTTGATCACTGTCCACCATGAAGTCTACTGTGCCTGCTTATGATATCAGTGCATTTCCTATAAATTGGTAACTCCGATCACCCAGTGTAGCTTCAGCTAAACAACTCTCTTCATTTGGGGAGTTGTGTTTCCTATAAGACTTCACTGTCCTTGGAATCCGAACTTCAGGACAATGCCTAAACTTTTCCCTTTATGCCTTCACCTTGAAAGGGGATGAGAGAGGTTGAGTATCACTTGTTTTACACAGGAAGTCCTTGAGTTATTATCAGGCCTTTGGAGAGTAAAGGAGTGGTTGAATGCGAAGCAAAAGAGACAGACATGAATCAAACACAAGGCTTCTAGGCTTCCATGTTACTTTTGGTTATCCCATGGTGCCTGAATGAGGGGTCAATGCTTTGAGGCAAAAGTGTCCTCTCACTGCCAATGACATATAATGTGCCATATAATCAAGTTATTTAAAAATTTTAATGTGTAGTAAGAGCTGTCTTCACAAGATTGCTAATTCTTATTACTACTGTTCTGCTTTTACTTCTTTGTTTTGATTTTATTTTATCCTAGAAGAGATCTAATTTATAGAATGCTTATGATAAGCTGAGAGCATTATGTGCACATTGAAACAATTTTAGACATTATTGTCCTCATATTTTAGATGAAAAAACTAAAGCTGAGAAACATTAATTGATTTTCCTAAGGTAATTAACTAGAAGATTGATGTCACATACAAACTGAAGTCTATTTGACTCTAAAGTAAGTAGACTTCTCTTTTAGCCTGCTCCACAGCCAGAAACCCATTATATGTTTTACGTTTTCTTTGTTTGCTTGTTTGTTTCTTTTTTAAGACAGGCTTTCTCTGTATAGTCCTGGTTGTCCTGGAACTCATTCTGTAGACCAACCAGCCTGGCCTTGAATACAGAGATATGCCTGCCTCTGCCTCTGGATTAAAGGAGTGAACCACTACAGCCCCATGTTGTATGCTTTCTAAGAAAACCAATTACTTCATAAAAACATTTCTTGTGACCTACCTAGCTAAATAAAGAATGAATTTGTTGTTCACTTGCCATGGTCTTTTATTTTTTAGGAGACTTTATTAAAAATGAAGTCCTAGGTGGCTGACCCCTTGTTTGCATGTACATCTTATACAGGTGAGTCACAATAATTATTTTTCCTGTCAATCGTCTAGAAGCTTGAACGTTGCATGCCACGGGCATGATTGTATGCACAGCATTACATCATGTCTTGTGCTTTCAAGAAATTCTTGGCTGTTTTACTTAAATCATATTCATTTGTGTAATTCTGTTTTATGCTGTAGTTTTAAAAATTTGTTTTAGGAGTACAAAGTTATTAAAGAGAAGGGCACTAAGGAGTCTCTGTACATCTCAAAGCATACGTGGGAATCATACCATGAAGCTCACAGTATTCACAAATGAGTCTATTTGTCATCAAGTGACCAACAGAGGCTGTGATCACCAGACATTTTCCTCACAGAAGAGAGAAAAGAGCTGGTAGGGATGAATGTGTGGTATCATAGAGTGTGTAGGTGCAGACTAACTGCGAGAATCTTCACTTGAGAGGACTGCCTCTGTTGGAATGTCATTCCCACTCTAAGTTTCCTTGTTTGGAGATCGTATCTCTTGGTTTCACTCATAGAGGGTAACCTCCTAAGTACCACTCAATAGATAGGTCTGGGGGCTCCTTTGTATTATAGACCTGAAAGAGCTGAGGATAGGCAACTCAGTTTGGTTGTTCCCGGGCTGCAGCTTCTTTGAATGGAAGAACTTCAAGACCCAAGACAGAGGATATAACCTGAGTAAAGGACTTTTGGATTACAACATTTATGATGTCAGAGATTCTCAATCAAGTTTCATAGTATATTTTTATGGAAGCATGAGGATTTGGTAGTATCTTCAAAGAATAAGGATGCAAGATGTCAGTTGTGAATACCTTCAGTGTGAAATGGCATTTTAATGTATACAGATGAGTTTGTAGCATCTTCTTTTCATGGGTGGGGTTCCTAAGGAGCAAGCCTAGGCTCTTACACATCTCATTAGACAGAAGTTCTATCACTGAACTGTATCCTAACAGGTTAGAGGGATACTTCATATTGTTGCTTAGTACAGTTTGCTAATTTTGTTTAAATATTGAGTGTTATTATTCCTATTGTTTTCTCATAAATATTGCTCTCTGTGACACCAAGTATGAAGACCTTCATCTTAGTGTTACACTAAAAGGGCCATAGAAAAGAACAATCAAAAACATGAAGTACATACTAGAGCCAAGTGTGTCACATGAGAGCCTAGAGCTGGTTTGCATTCATGTGCACGCGCACACACACACACACACACACACACACACACACACACACACACACACAGAGAGAGAGAGAGAGAGAGAGAGAGAGAGAGAGAGAGAGAGAGAGAGAGAGAGAAGCTTAATTTGTACTTTTCAATTACCTTAATCAATGTTAGACAGCTAGCAGGCCATTCACACTGTTGATTGTAACCACAGGTTTTTGTTATAGAATAGTGAACTATTTCCACCTGTGTATATGAATTGATTATCCAGGGTTTTTTGGCCTAAGTGCTAGAACTGAGCAAAGGGATACATCTATTTTCTGCTGCTGCTACTGCTGCTGCTCTGAAGATAAATCAATTCTAACTACATTGAATGTATTTTATACTTTCGATCCTGTTCATTTGCTGTCTTTTGTTACATTCACTCACTTCTTGACAAAACATTGATTTGTTTTTTTCTACCTTTTTGTCTCCTACAATATTAGTTTAAAAAGAGCCCTTCCCCCCCTACACACACTGTGAGGGTTCAGTTTAAAAGTGATTACTCTAGAAATATCACTGTATTGAGCTCAGAGTATTTGACCAATTGCCCATTACTGATTGAACCTCTCTGAAAAATGGTGATATAGCTCACCTTTGGACTAAAGAAAGTTCTCTTATGGATAAGGATAAACAGATGATTAAAAACCACACACTGATATTAGAAGTTTATGGTGAGACCTTAACAAGGTGTTATTTTGTATATATGTGTGTATATATATTGGCCTTTTGGTTTTGGCATCACTTCCTACCTTTTGGCTGTTCATTGCTCCATTTTGAGACAGTCCTAGAAAGAAATGCTCCAGAGAATGCTTTGAGGTTTCAGTGTCCGGCTGCTGCTCCAGATTCTGGCTGCTGCAGTTGCAGTCACCTTTGCTGACTTGCTGGTTTGCTGTTTAACAGGTCTGCTGGAATCCTGAAGACAGAGTGGAATCACTACAAGGAACTGAGTCTGAAAAGGTCTACTCCTGTTCCCTTTAACCTCTTTTCTTTCCTTTCTAGGGTAGGTGGGTTGGAAGGGAGGTATAAGCATTAAAGAACCCAAAATAAAGTATGTTTGTGAAACTGTAATGCCTAAAAAGGACAAATATCATCATTAGGTGAAATTGCCCTATGTATGTATATATCCTCTCAGAGTTTGTACCAGGATGTTTATGATCTGGCAAAGACAATGTCCCCTCAAGAGTCAGTTTCTTTTCTAGGAGACAAGCACCTCGTGTCTGTCCTTTCATAAGTTTATATCCAGCGGGTAAACATTGCACACCCTCACACAAGTCTGTTTCACATCCCACACTTGGGATCAAAACAAAACCATGTTTACATCCACTGCAGTAGTTATCTTAGTTTGCTCAAGTACGCTACATGATGTTATTGCTTGTAAGTCATATAACCACGGTGTTATGAAATATACAAATTAATTTGCTTTGTTTTATGGAATATTTTTATAAGACTGAAGTTCAAATTATATTCCTAACATACAAGAAGACAGAGTAAAGTGCCTTTGCCTGCATGAAGAAACGAAAGCAAACAGCTACTATTGTTGCTCCTAAAATAAATTACTTTCTAAATTAAGAGCAAAATGGGTCCTCTAATAGTTTGACTGGTTAGGCAGATATAAGCATATATGACTTAAGTGTCTGACAAGTTAAAGTCAGATAATATTCAAGTCTCTCATTAGTCAGTCCGCAAGTCTGCCTCTAACTAAAACAGGTTGCAGTCTAGTTAGAAACAGGAAACAGATGACGTGAGATGAATCACAGTTATTTCCAACACTAAATTCTTTCTGTACTGTTACATGTTAAAATACATGTTGAATATTTCTACATATGGCAAATAAAACTGTGGAGCTATAGGCGTCTTCTCACAGCAAGGAAACAGAAGGCTTGGCTCACCTCAGAGCTGTGTTTCCTTGTCTGTGCCCCCACAGGGAAGCCACGTTATATCCTTCATGATGCCTCAGCTCTGAGAGGCACAAGGTCACCTAAATTTAGTTAGGCATGCATGGCTGTTCACCTGGGAGGCAGATGCAGGAGGATTGTGCATTTGAGGCAAGCTTGGGGCTACACAGTAAGTAAAATTAAATAAATAAGTAAATAAATAAATAAATAAAATTAAAATGGCCTAATCCTTCCTTTCTTCAGTTTCTATACTCGCAGGAACAATGTCATTTACATATCTCTGCATAAGTTTACATACCTATGGCCAGGAACTTCAAGTGACAAATCACTAATTTCCTTGTGTTATCTTTAGATATTAAGAAAAGAACACAAAGCTGTTTGTGTACTTGCAGTGCTGAGATTGCTGTTTCTCCACTGTGATAGGTAGATTTGTCCCCACAGTTATCCTGATATCTGTAATATTTTTAAATATTAACGCCGTACTTTTGACATTCTTGACAAGTTGATGGCAATAATTCTCATTACAAATGCATTTATATTGATTTGGCAATTGGTATGTTAGCCATTATCATAAAATCTTATCATCCAACATTATTCTATATTAATAAAAATCTTCATATTATTCCATTTTACATAAGATTACCAGCTAGGTCCTTCAAACTGTTTATTTTCAACAATTCTTCTGTTTTTATATTTTGCAATTTTGTAAGAAATTATAATACGTTGTCACTCAAAACAAGTACAAATATCCTTGCTCAGAAAGGTAGGTTTATGCTAATTCTTAATAAAAATAACATGAAACAAAAATTGTGACTACTTGAAAATAATTAATGAGAAGGTAAAAATAAAATGTCTCCCTCCTGTGAAATCAAATCAATTTTATTCCTTCTGAAGTCTCTGATGGGATTGAAGACCAGGTAGCTTAGTTTTACAATGAAGCTTAGTTGTTTAGGGGTTAAGATGTTTTAGGTCTAGATAGATGTTTTAAGTTGATAAAGATGAGATATGATAGATATTGACTTACATTCAGAATTTTAGACATGCCAAGATAGGAAAGATGTTTTCTTCAAGGCTGTCAAATACAAAGAGCCAAAACACTAAGAATGTAACATTTATATGATTCCTGATTGTGTCATGGCTCTTTTTGCTGTAGGTAATGTACTACACACACACACACACACACACACACACACACACACACACATATATATATATTACAAATGTATATATAAAAATTAAAAAATGTTTAATTAAAAAAAAGAAAAAGAAAAAAAGGGAAAATCACCAATTTGGTTGATATGTTTTATAAGTTTCATTCAGTTTAAAATTCATCAGTTGAAAGAACACAAAGATAAAATATGAGGAAGATACGGGAGTAGTTACCTCCCATTATCATTGTGGCTTAAAACATTTCAAATAGAAGATCAAGGAAAACAAAAAGAATTTGCTGGATTGTAGGCCATACATTTCCCTCAGCTAACTCCTCTGGTGTGTGACCTTTGTTATCAGCACATGTCACAAGATAAACCTTGCAAGTTCTTTTTTTAAAAAAAAATATTTTATTAATTTATCCATATTACATCTCAATTGTTATCCCCTCCCTTGTATCCTCCCATTCCTCCCTCCCTCCCACTTTCCCCTTACTCCCCTCCCCTATGACTGTGACTGAGGGGGACTTCCTCCCCCTGTATATGCTCATAGGGTATCAAGCCTCTTCCTGGTAACCTGCTGTCTTTCCTCTGAGTGCCACCAGGTCTCCCCCTCCAGGGGATGTGGTCAAATATGAGGCACCAGAGTTCGTGTGAAAGTCATACCCCACTCTCCACTCAACTGTGGATAACGTCCTGCCCATTGGACAAGTTCTTCTTTTTATTAATTAATTAATTAACCTTCCATTACGATCATGGCCCCTCCCAGCTTTTTCTCCCTCCCTACCTCCTCTTCTCCTCAGAAAAGGGGAGCCAGTTACGGGGAAGGTCGTGTGATGGAAAGAGTGAATCAGGGAAGGAGAGTCTGGGAAGGAGACTAAGTAAGACATGGTGATGAACTGAACATAGGCAAAGTAGACTTAGGCATCTAAAGTACCTGCCCTGGTACTCATCACCGTAAGAACTTGTGGCCAATCAGGAGGTCAGGGAACTATGGAAGGAGGAAGGAGTAGTTTGAACAGTGCTCTAACGAGGTGCAGCTCATACACAGACCAAACTATTCCCAACTTAATGATTGTTCAAATTAAGATGTATTTTTTATCTATTATTTATTTTTATTTTAAGGTGGCACAAAAGTAATACACATCTGGTAGAAAAGAAATGTTTACTCGTGACTTTTGGGCTTTCCCACACTTATGTTATTTGGTACAACTCCCCTTCTTGAGGCTAGGAGTAAGAGTAAGCCACAACTCTCTGCTACCTACTGTATCATATGGGCAAACAATTCATATTCTTCAGTGAGCATTGCAGATGTAAGTAGATGTAGAACTCAGTAGAGTATACATATTAAATAAACTTTCAAAATTTACACTGTTTCCAATCTGCTATAGGCTTGTCAAAGATCATGCGTATAGAACTTGAAATGAAGGACCAAACCTTATCACAGTGGCTCTCAGCCTCCCTGGTGCTGAGACCCTTTAATAGGATTCCTCATATTGTGGGGACCCCACAGCCATAAAAACATTTCATTACTACTTTATAACTATAATTTTGCTACTGTTATGAATCCTAGTGTAAACATCTATGCTTTCTGTGGTTTTAGGACACCCTTGTAAGTGGATTGGGAGCCATAAGTTGAGAACCACTGTCAGGGTATGAAGACTTGGAAGGAAGTTAACCTAACAATCAGTGGAAACAGTAGTAGAGTTAGAAAAAGCTCAAAATGAGAACACAGGAGGAGAGCAACAACATTACAGAGATTTAATGAAGCAACTAAGGTAAAGGGCTAGAGAAAAAAGTAACAGCAAACTTAAGAAGGTGTTTAGTTTTTTTTTTTTAAAAGAAATCAATACTTGTAAGGAATGAAGGAATGTCAAAGAGAAAATTATTGAGTGTTAGAATGAGAAAGAATAAAATATCAAAAATCTTTTTTTATAAGAGCTTAAGAATTTTAAAACCATGTTTTTTTAAATCAAGATTTTCAAGATGTAGAAAAACATTATAAGATTGACAGATACCATGGGATTTGAAAATGAGAAAGACGCTGGTGAATTTTGCCAGCACGGCTAGGGTACTCTGTGGGTGGCTATGCCAGATTGCAGTGGGTGGATATACAAGGAAACGGGATATAAAACTTGAAGGGCTTGGAGTTGGTTACATGTTCTAATTCCACCACTTACCTCAGGGGCTCCCCAATCTAAGACGATGTTGTGTAAATACAAGCAATGGTTAGCAGGAGATCACAGGTTAAGCTTCTGTCAAGGCTCCTTGAAAATGAATCAGTTAAAAAGCACAGTAGCTCTCCAACCTCTTACACACGCGCGCACACACACACACACACACACACACACACACACACACACACACACACACGTACACAAGCTCATGTCTAACTTGACTTATTTCATAAATGACAAGTTAGGGGCCAGAAGGACAGGGCATGCAGAAGTAGACCGTTTTTCAGACATGCCAAACCTAAGACTTTGCACGTGCTAGGTAAGCACACAACTATGCATGTTCCCACCTTGAGAGATGGACTAAGTCCTAGAGCTTACACTTCCCAGAGAAGTGCAGCGAGAAGAGCAAAAATGCCCATGTCTTCTTTGGAGACCATAGTAGTCTGCTCAGAGTGATCACTGGCCCAGATAACTCACGTTTAATAGTTTACTTTGAAACTCTGAGTAACACTAAGGTAGACTCCAAAGTCCGAGTTATTGGCAGCCACTGGGCGGTTCTGATAGGCCTGATTGCCTTGATTACTTGTAGAGGAGGAAGATGTCGAGGAAGAATTTGGTGAGCCTGTGGATTGAATTGCTTGGAACTTGGTGGTTGATGAGAGTTTGTGTAAATAAAGGGCGTCACGTCAAGCACAGCACTGTCCAAAGAGATTCAGCATCTTCTGCTGTAGAACCCAGACACCACACCAGGTGACTCAGGTAGTTCTTTTTCTTTTCTTTTCTTTCTTTCTTTCTTTCTTTCTTTCTTTCTTTCTTTCTTTCTTTCTCTCTCTCTCTTTCTTTCTTTCTTTCTTTCTGTGCTGCTTGCTACATTTTTAGCAAGCACAAAAAAAAAAAAGAAAGAAAGAAAGAAAGAAAGAAAAGCAAGCAAGAAAGCAAGCAGTTTTAAAACCACACAACCCAATGTTTCTGCATAATGTGTTATGCTATAGTGCAGTGTTTTGTGGTTTAAGATACAGTTTAGTTACGGAACTTCTGTGCATTGTAAACATAAGGAGCATGGGAAAGGTTAAATGCCTGTGTTCAGATTGTAAGATCTAGCCTGGACTTGCTCTGTATATTGTAGCTTTAAATGAAAAAATACCCCCCACCCCCTTTGTATTATAGCCATGCCATCTGTCTTATGTATGACAAACAGTTGAATAATCTGAAAGAGAAAAAGGAAGGTAGCCTCATGTCTCACTGAGCAGTCTGAAAATGCAAACAAGAGGGCGTAATAGAAAGTGGTACATTTACACTATGGAATACTACTCAGCTATTAAAAACAAGGAATTTCCGAAATTTGTGGACAAATGGATTGAACTAGAAATTATCATAATGAGTGAGTTCACCCAGAAGCAAAAAGAGTTAAATGGTATATACTCACTTATATCGAGACACTAATCCAAGGGGTATGTCCCCATGAAAAACTTTACCTACCAGGAAAGTGGGTCAGAGGGGAGGACATCCTATTGAGACTTTAGGTGTGAGAAGCCTGGGAGAATGAGGAAATAGAAGGATCCAGAGGGTCCTGGAAAACTACAGGCGGGTCTGGGCCCTGGGGTCCTCCTCAAACTATGGCACCAGCCAAGGAAAATATAGGCAGTAAACTTCGAACCCCTACCCAGTCTAGTTGATGGACAGGACATTCTCCACCGTTAAGTGGAGAAGGAGATCTGACTTTCACACAAACTCTGGTGCCCCATATTTGACCATGTCCCTTGGATGGGGAGGCCTGGTGGCACTCAGAGGAAGGATAATAGGTCACCAAGAAGAGACTCCATACCCTATGAGCATATACAGAGGGAGGAGGTCCCTCTTAGGCACAGACATAGGGGAGGGGAGTAGGGGGGAAAGTGGGAGGGAGGGAGGAATGGGAGGATACAAGGATGGGCTAACAACTGAGATGTAATATGAATAAATTAATAATAATAAAAAAAGAAAGTCCAAGCCTGTGGGAGGATGGATGGATGGTGATTGGGTAATGTGTACATATGCAAATAGGAGATTTAAATAATCTTGGCTTTCTCGAGAAGAGAGAGTAAGTGAGGTTGTATACTGAGAGGCAGAGTTCTGCCTGCCGCTGGCTGGAAACTGGAGACTGGTGAAGGCTGGTTTCTGTCAACTCATACACTTTGGAGAGTGGCATGGAACCAACTGTGCCCTGTTTTTTTTTTTTTTTAGTTTTTTCTTTTTTTTCTCTTTCTTTCTTTCTTTTTTTTTTTTTTGTTTGTTTTTTTTTTTTTTTTTTTTTTTGTTGCTGCTACTTACAGGAGAGAATTCTGGGTTGTGTAGAACATTTTATCATTTTGTACTCACTTTTATTGCCTTAGTGTCCTTTTGAGAGGAGGCTATGTATCTGTGGAATTAAGTCTACACCAGATGAAACTTCCAACAGTTTAATAAAATGAGTAAATGGATTAAAATCGCTATTTTATAGGGCTCTTCAATTCGAAAGATGTTTCTGATTTTAAAAGTGTTCTCTTTCTGGGGGACCACAATGTTCATTCTTTAATACAACTAAGATAATGAGCAATTATTTTCATTTCTTTTTTGTTTCTACTTAGCCATGATAAAAATGAATGAGTGCATAGCCCTCCGGTGTCTAATGAGTTCTTTGGGTCTGTAAAATTATCAGGACTCTTGAAGATATTTTCATAAACAACGAGCGATCTACTGAGAGCATAATTGAGCCAAATGAGAGGGGAATAAAATAATTGTTTAGCAGCTGGAAGATGAGGCCTGAATAATGAAGGGAATTAACATCAGGCAACCATTCTCCTCACAGGCACTCTCACATCAGGATTCAAAGTAAGGTTCATAGACATCCATAATAATACCTCATTGTAGAGCCCCGCAGGATAACTCTTACATAGCAGCCATG
>OU015748.1:73342969-73397499 GCA_907169655.1 Acomys percivali | reverse complement strand
AGAGAGAGAGAGAGAGA
This sequence comes from Acomys percivali, assembly GCA_907169655.1. NCBI lineage: Eukaryota > Metazoa > Chordata > Mammalia > Rodentia > Muridae > Acomys > Acomys percivali. The sequence continues at coordinate 73,397,482 of OU015748.1, read as the reverse complement.
GAGAGAGAGAGAGAGAGAGAGAGAGAGAGAAAGAGAGAGAGAGACAAAGTAAGAGAGCGATGGATGGCAATGGATGGTGGGTTTTTATCCTGGGCCCCTGGTGGTGGGCAGGTGATGATGCCAGAAGTTGCTAAGCAACCTAGAGGCAGGCTTGTGAAGCTGCTTATATACTTACATTCCTTCCCTTTCCTATAATTAAAAAAATGAGAGGTTGGATTGTTTTTCATGCAAAATAAGATAATGTATATGAATGTATGTTCATTGGGAGCAGTTCTTGGCTGTCATGCAAGAGGGAAAAGAGAAAGAGAGAGGAAAAAAAGCAAGAACAAAAACAAATGTCCAGATTCTATGGTGAAGAGGAAGGAAAAGCCCTTGCACTGCAGAGTTCAGGGTAGTGGGCGTGGTACCCCAGCCAGGCCCTGCAGCAGATTGGGACAAAGGAGCACTGGGAGAACCTGGAGCTGTTTGTCCTGGGTCTGAAACACATCATTCTCTAATTACTCTCTCTAATCGCATGGCAACCATATGGTGTTAATTTGAGACTTTCTGTATTTCCTTGTTGCCCCATTGTCTCTCTTCTGTAAACCTGCTTTCCAAGTACTTGTGATTTTATTCCTTAAAAGGGGGCCAAAAAATGGACTTGGGGATGCTCTTTTTAACCTAAATTAAGGAAGCAGTGCCTGGCCAGTTCTTGGGCGCATCCCAGTAAAATACAGCTTGTTGCAAATTTGGCTCAAAATTGGGGCAGTTATCTTACTCTTCCCAGTGGAATTAACAAAACATATATTTCAAATCAAATTACAGGCTTTAAGCATGCTAAGTGCAATCCTGGGACACTGGTGGGCATGGGCTAGAGGTTGGACATGTCTGTATGATATATACCTGTAAATATGGAGATTTATAAGGACACATATCTTAATTTTTAATAGACGATGCCAAAGATAATGCCTGGATGGCAATTTATATTACCTAATCATAACTTTACATTGATCATTGTATCACAGCTACATTTTCTTTTGACTTCTAGTAAAGCTCTTATAAAATGATAAGATAATAATTATAATTTTGTCTGAGAAGTTTCTTAGAAAAAAAGGTCATAAATATTCTATTCCACTTTTCTTTTTTTCCTGTTATGTATTTGGACTCTTTTATTACTACAGGTAGAGCAATTAAATAGATTGTACCAAGCTGATGCATTTTACAGGGATAAGCTATCAGAATTCTGATCAGTGTTTAAGTGTATCTTATAACTTCCTAGAGTCATTTGTAAAATGGAAAAGAGCTTCATTTTATTTTCACTGTTGAAGTTATGACCAGATCAGGTACAATACTGACTTCAGAATAAATTTAAGGTAGAAATGAGGATTTGGGGCAGGGTTATGGATCATTTGATGAAGTGTTTGCTAGAGAAGCCTCAGGACCTGAGTTTGATCTCAGGAATCAACATAAAAACGACCAATCTAACATGTCAGTGCTTATGTGTTCCTGGCTCAGAAATCTGTGCAATTCCCCGAATTGTTCACTGGAGCTTCCAAACACGGTCCACACTGCTCGCCGCCATAGCCAAGGACAATACAGGCGGTAAAATTTAAACCCCTACCCAGATCTAGCCCATGGACAGGACAGTCTCCACACTTGAGTGGAGAGAGGGATTTGACTTTCTCATGTACTCTGGTGCCTCACATTGGACTATGTCCCCTGGTGGGGGAGACCTAGTGGCACTCAGAGGAAGGACAGCAGGTCACCGAGAAGAGACTTGATACCCTATGAGCATATACAGAGGGAGGTAATCCCTCTGAGGAACAGTCATAGGGGAGAGGAATAAGGGGAAAATGGGAGGGAGGGGAGAATGGGAGGATACAAGGGATGGGATAACCATAGAGATGTAACAAGAATAAATTAATAAAAAAAAACATGTCAGTGCTGATGAGGTAAGAACAGGCAGATTCTTAAACTGGTTAGGCATTCTAGCTTAATGAGGGAGACCCGGGCCAGTGAGAGACCCTCTCTTCAAAAAATAAAGTGGCAGCCATGATGGGTGGAGACGGTTTTAGGATACAGTCTCACAGAATACAACCTTCCTGCTTTTTCCTCGTCAATGGTCTTTGAGCTTTAGACATAGCAGTTATGTGAACAACAATTAAAGAAAAAGAGGCCATGAATTTGAAATGTAGCAAGAGTGGGTACATGTGAAGGTTTGAAGGAAGAAAGAGAAAGGAGGGAAGAATGGAATTAGTTTAATTTGAGAAAAAATTTATTAAAATAAATAATTAAAGTGGACAACTCCAGAGGAATGACAACTAAGACTGCTGGCCTCCATGTGCACATACATGTACCCTTACATACACATGTACACACACACACACACACACACACACACACACACACACACACAATGCTGATTCTAGTGGAATCCAACATGTCTCTAATAAAAACTGAAGGAAGCCAAGTGTTGGTGATTTCATATTAAATATATGTCTTTCTTAATTAGAAATGTAAGTAAAAATTCCCTTGGGCCTAACTAGAAGCCTCATTAGCACTTGAAGGCTTTGATAATACAGAGATGAAATTAAGACATCCCAGCTTCCATTAATACAACGGCTGCTGTTGTAATAGCTAGCAGGAAGTATTTTTTCCACATTCCACTCTCAATAAATTTTCTTTTCAGGATCATTTCCAGTTCTACCATGCTCACCTCTCTCATTCTCTCTCTCTCATTCTCTCTCTCTCTCTCTCTCTCTCTCTCTCTCTCTCTCTCTCTCTCTCATATGTATTGTTGAAGTCAGTAGAATATAGAGTACATTGTATTGGTGTAGTAACAAAATTACATCCTTGAAGCAACTATTAAAATTGAATCCAACTATTTTCATTGATGCTGCATATAGTCTTCATTGAGGAATATAGGTAAAATTGTTTGTTACATGATAATACTGACCTAAAACCCTTTCATTAACACTAAGCCAAGGAATATCAGGCCTTTCCAACTCCTTTCCAGTAGAGCATCTGTCATGACTCTATACAGGCTTCACGCCATGCAGGGAAAATGACCCACAAAGATATAAGAATGAAAGTTAGGAGGTTTTTTCCAACCTAATATTTTTATTGACTCCTTGGGAATTTCACATCAGACACCTTGGGTGTACTGAGTGGGAGTATGAGTACATCGGCTGAGGGTGGAGAGAGTAATTCTGCAGGTGAGAGAAGCCCTTAGAATCAGAGGGAGTAACTCTGCAGGCGAGAGAAGCCCTTAGAATCAGAGAGAGTAACTCTGCAGGCGAGAGAAGCCCTTAGAATCAGAGGGTTCAAAGTTCTCAGCTTGAGCAGAGGCCTCCCACACAGCTCCATCTCACTTAGAGGATCCCAGTCTTTACCAATCAGTGTCCTTACTTTAACCACCAACATGCTCCAGTGTTGGGACTTAATGCCACTGTTATTCAGCAAGAATTACAAGGAAGACATGTGTTTTTTTCCTGCAACTTGACCTCTGTGGTTATTAGAGAGACGATACTCTTTCCGAGCACACTTAGAAAACTTTAGACTGTTTGTGTGCACTTGGAGCCAGATAATTTCATTAAGGACTTAATTGTCCTTCGCTGTATTCTGAGGTGCTAGAGGTTTCTTAGTTTTGATTAAAGATTTTATTCTTTTCCTTTGTCATTTTACTTGAGATGCTAGGAGCAACCAATGAAGAGCATTTCTCATTTTCATAAATTCTACAAAGTTTTAAGTGTAGTCATCAAATCTGTTACTTCTCACAATTGGTGAATAAGAATAACCAAATGCATTGACTCCCTAAGTTGGTTAAATCGTTCACACAATGGGATTTTATTACTCTCCAAGCTCCCAGGAGAGGCTTCAGTATATGGAGTGGGTTTGGTGACTCTAAGTGTTGGCGAATTGAAAAGCCTATTCCAGATCTTAAAAATATTCATCTTTATACTTCCTTTGCTCTAGAATAACTTCTGGTACCAAAATCTCTATTAGTCAGGAGTATGTATAACAGTAGAACTTACAGAAGCAATCTTTCTTCATAAATAGAGAGAGAATTTATTAGATTTACTTACAGGCTCTGCTCCAGATAATCCAATCTAGCGGTGACTGACTATGAACCGAACGTTCAATAATCCAGTAGATGTTCAGCACACAATGCTGGATGTCTCAGCTACTCATCACTATATGTTAGAATCTCCAAGAAGTAGGTTCTCATGCCAGTGAAGAAATGGGCTTGTTTGTGAGGATGAAAGCAAGCAGGAAAAAAAAAGCAACTTCCCTTTTCTTTTCCCTTTATACAGACTACTAGGCAAGGATGTGGCCCACATTGGAAGTGGGTCTTCCCACCTTAAAAGATCTAGATAAAAGATGCATCTTCTCACCTCAAAGGCCTGGATTACAAGTGAATTCTTAATCAAATGTTTAAGCAAAGATCTCTCCCAGATGTGCCCAGCCATCTTTGGGTGTTAGTTAATTTCAGATGTAGTCAGGATGACCACCAAGAGTGGCCACCACAAGAGTAAACTGTCCCCAAGTTGGATATTCAGAAATTTCTAAGATGTAAGTGATTAGCACAGAATCGTCTTTATCGAAACTTCTTTGTTGAATGATATAGTAAGGAGCAAGGCTCAAATCTCATTCCCCAAACAAAAGTCCATATTTTTATGTGGTATTTGGCTCCTATGCAGATAATCAGGAAGGAAAACTATGTTCAACTGCTTGAATGTACAGGAGAAATAGCATCAGATCACAAAAAACCTGCACCTAGTATTGATAAAAAAAAAAAAAAGAAAAGAACTGAATCCTAAGATAAGTGAGTTGTTTTCAGTAGTATAGCATTTTGAACTGAACATAGTCATATAATAACCTAAAAGTCAATGATAAATTCCAAATTGGAATTTTTCTCTTACTAATATTTGAGCTAACAATAAGTGATGAAATCAAAAGGCTAGAAAGAGAGTGAATGTCCTGATTTTTTTTACATTGATGAAAACAAATTTATAACTGAATCATATAATATTAGAATAAGAGTGGGCTATGAACATCATATTAACAAATGATGATCAGCTTAGTTGCTTAAACTTCTATAACAAATCATCACAGACAGGAAAACTTACAGACAACATAAACACAAGACATACATTTTGGATGCTGAAGATGAGACCATCCATGATTCAGGTGCCAGGAGACTCCATGTCCAGCTGCTTCCTATTGCAAAGACGGAAGTATTTGCTCTGCTATTAATTGGGTGAGAGGATGGGATACGCTCCGAAGGTCTTTTAAAACAGCACTAACAACATGACTATCTCCTGGAACAGATCCCAAGAAACTAGGTCTCATCCTATATATTTGGAGTTGGAAAAACCATCATCTCTGGCAATGGTTTCAAGAGAAAATACACCTGTTTTAGTTCCTATGTGCTCCCTAATCTGGAGTAATGGACAATGCTTATACTCCTCATTTAATCAGACAGGTGAGAAGAACAGAAAAGGCTCTATTGTTTCCTCCTCAAGAGTACATTTTTGTAAAACATTCTTTAGAACTCAGTTAATATTTTTTTAACTCAAGATATTAAACACCACCAAAACAATTAAAAATGGGTACAGAGCTAAACAAAATTCTCAGCAGAGGAATATTGAATGGCCAAGAAACCCTTGAAGAAATACTCAACATCCCTAGTCATCAGGGAAATGCAAATCAAAATGACTCTAAGATTCCATTTTACACCTATCATAATGGCTAAGATAAAAATCTCAAGTGACGGCACACGCTGTCACTGAAAGGGAAATACTTCCTCATTGCTTGTGGGAGGGCAAACTTGTACAATCACTTTGGAAATCAATCTGGTACTTTCTCAGCAAATTGAGAATAGCGTCACCTAAAGACCCAGCTATACCATTCCTGGGCATATACCAGAATGATGTTCCACCATACAACAAGGACATTTGCTCAAATATGTTCATAGATACTCTATTCAAAATAGCCAGAATCTTAAAAGAACCTAGATGTCCCTCAACTGAAGAATGGATAAAGAAACTGTGGTATATTTACACAATGTAATACTACTCAGCTATTAAAAACAAGGAAATCTTTAAATTTGAAGGCAAATGGATGGAACTAGAAAATATCATCCTGAATGAGGTAACCGAGACCCAGAAAGACACGCATGATATATACTTATATATAAGTAGATACTAGCCCAACATAGATTTCCTCTGAAATACTCTACTCAGTGGAGGATCAGGACAGATGCTGAGACTTGCAACTGGGCTCTGGATGGAGTGCTGAGAGTTGTATGGAAGAGCAGGAGGATGGAAGGACTGGAGGTGTCAGGAGCTCTACAAGGAGACCATCAAGGCCAGTGAATCTGTACCCAGGGGGCCCCTGCAGAAACTGACACACCAACCAAGGACAATGCATGCAGAGAACCTAGACCCCTGTTCAGATGTAGCCGATGTAGCCACATGAGGGGTTGTGGAGGGAGAACCTCTGACATGGACTCTGGTGCCCACAATTTTATCACTACCTCTTGGCAGGGCAGCCTTGTGAGCACACAGAGAAAGAGGGATGCAGACTACTCTGATGGGACCTGATAGGCTGTGGTCAGATGGTGGGGGAGGAGGACCTCCTGTCAGAGGTCTAGGGAAAGGGAATAGGGTGGAAGAGTGAGGGAGGGTGGGAATGGGAAGATACGAGTGAGGGAGTAACAATCCGGGATGTAATGTGAATAAATTATAATAATTAATTAAAATTAAACACTACCAAACCAAATAACCCAATTGAGAAATGGGGCTCAGAACTAAAAAGAGAATTCTCAACAGAGGAATATCAAATGGCTGAGAGACACTTAAAGAAGTGCTCAACATCTTTAATCATCATAGAAATGCAATTCAAAATGATGCTGAGATTCCATCCTACACCCATTAGAATGGCTAAGATAATAAATTCAAGCGACACCACCTGCTGGCAAGGATGTAGAGAAAGAGGAACACTCCTTCATTGCTGGTGGGAATGCAAACTGGTACAACCACTTTGGAAATCTATCTGGTGCTATCTCAGAAAACTGGGAATAGGGCTTCCTCAAGACCCAGCTATTCCACTCCTTGGAATATACCCAAAAGATGCTCCAGTACACAACAAGAATATTTGCTCAACTATGTTCATAGCAGCCTTATTCATAATAGCCAGAACCTGGAAACAGCCTAAGTGTCCCTCACTTGAAGAATGGATAAAGAAACTGTGGTACTTTACACTATGGAATACTACTCAGCTATTAAAAATAGGGAAATAGGGAAATCCTGAAATTTTTGGACAAATGGATGGGACTAGAAATGATAATGAGTGAGTTAACCCAGAAGCAGAAAGACTCACATGGTATATACTCATTTATAATTGGGCACTATCCCAAAAGGCACATCCCATGAAAGTTTTCACTTACCAGGAGATTGGGATAGATGTGAGGACATCCTACTGAGACTCTAGATAAGAGAGACTCTAGATAAGGAGATGGGGAAATAGAATGATCCAGAGGGTCCTAGAAACCTACAAGAAGAACATCATGATGGGTGGATTGGGGCCCATGGGGGTCTCCTCAAACTATTGCACTAACCAAGGACAATACAATAGTAAACATCGAACCCCTACTCTGATCTACCCAGTGGACAGGACATTCTCCACAGTTATGTGGAGAGTGGGGACTGACTTTGACATGAACTCTGGTGCCCCATATTTGACCACCTCCCCTTGGTGCGGAGGCCTGGTGGCACTCAAAGAAAGAATAAGCAGGCTACCAAGATGAGACTTGATAGCCTATGACTGTATAGTGAGGGAGGAGGTCCCTCTCGGTCATAGACCTAGGAGAGGGGAATAGGATGAAAGTGGGAGGAAGGATCAGGAGGATACAAGTGATGGGATAACAGTTGAGTTGTAATTTGAATAAATTAATAAAATTAAAAGAAAAAAGAAAAAATCAATTAATTAATAATTAAAAAAACAAATTTAAATACCAAATAGGTATTTTCATATCCTGCTCTTAATGGATACAGTTAAAATTATTCAGGACAATGTTCGCACTTAGGTCTTTCAGAGCAAGACATGTATGAACAATCAAAACATTGAATTCCCAGGCAGAGTTTTTCTTGACTTTTCCTCTATGCAGTGTCACTGATGGTTGGACACATCTGAGGGCTTCATTGGCAAGATGGTTGTGGTGGGACACTTAGTTTCTCTCTGTGCCTACCTAAGAAGGACTGGGGAAACTCAGTTTCTCCTAAAATTAAACTAGTCAACCATCACATCTTGAGCCTCATGTTTAGTTAATTAGTATTATTTTTCCAACTGTACCACTGTTGCCCCCTTGGGAGAGAGATGACAGATTGCCCATTTGTGTCTTCTAATTTCTCTACTAAAGTGTGAAACACAGCATTTCCTATCTGCTTTAAGCCACTGTTCTGCAGAATGGAGAGTCTAGATTCTACTGAGACTCAGTCTCCTGTAGAAAAATTTCAATGTTCCTCACCTAGAATGTTTGGCTAGGTAGGGCTCATCCACACAAAATAGCACAGGAATTAAACTTTAAAATTGCAGGATAATCAAAGCTAATAGGCAAATGATTGTCTGGAATTCACCAAAAGGCCAATATTCTGATATACATGCCAAGAAATGTAGATGTAAAATATGAATTAACACAGTAGCCAAATAATTTTACTTTATGATGCTCAGTGGTAAAAGTGTTATTTCAAAGAGTGGAAACTGTATGGCCTTTTTCTATATGGTTAACATCAACTTTTTGCTTCTAGAGGCACAGATATTTAACTGTATAAATAAATACATCTGCTTCCATTACCCAGACAGTAAACAGAATTCCTACAAAGATTGAGTAGTGAAGAAAGAGTGTCAATCAAGAAGACAAAGAGGTCAAGAAACAGAAAACAAGACAAGAAGCCCCAGGAACTACTGACAGGTGATAGAGATTTTTCACCTGAAAAATGTGAAGCAACGTGGGACAAAATAATAGAAGTTGAGCCACATGGGAGCAAGAAGGGAAATTAGCAAGGAGGAGGCAATATGGGAACAGAAATACTTCAGTATATAAGGGATAAAAATGGGATAACTTGGTTTATGACACAATAAAACACAACTTGTTTATATAAAGAAACAGTTTGGGTCCAAGTCAATGATCACTCTTTGGACAGCCCTAGTGTGTTTGCATGTGCACGCATGTGTGTGTGTGTGTGTGTGTGTGTGTGTGTATGTGTGTGTGAGTGGGCATGCTAGGACCTACAACCAGAGTCACAGAGATTTCTATAAGCAGAGAGAATTGAAACAAGCTTAGCACACAACTCATCACTTTCACACAGACATACTAAGTCCTGCCAACGATATCACCAAGTGACATTCTTCCCCTCTCTTCTGACTCAGCTCAGGGCTGAGTCCCTTCTTTCAATGCTTGCTACTTCCATGCCATGTGGCTTTTCATCAGCCTATCCTCACTGTCAGAGTGTTATCTCAACATCTGACCTCTGTATTGACTTTTCAATGGAGTCTTTAACTCTGTAGACTTAAAGATTTTTCCAACTTTCTGTAAGCTACATATAATTGCTCGAAGTCTGATGTTGGACTTGAGTACTAAAGAATTAGCGGTGACCAATGAAAGGAAACAAAGAGTTTACATTTAGTCAGTGAACTAAAGCCAGTGAAACTGGTGGAGCATGTGGATCTACTGGCGTTCAATAAGCATTGACATTGTGCAAACCACAGTGTGTTAATTATAGTTGAATCATTACTGTTTAACTCTCCATTCCTCCATTCCTGTTTCCTATACTTGCCTCATCTAGAGATAAACAGAAGTAGGAAGTGATGCGAGATTGGATTTGAATAGAAAGACGAGAAGAAATAAACCTGATAAATACAAATAAAATCACCAATGAAGTAGCATCATTTCAGACTATTGAGAATTTCTATGTTGTTTATTAGTATTTTTCCCAGTGCACTTCTATGACTAGTTCCATTGTGCTAAGAATAAAAGAGTGTGTCTCCAGAAAGGGTGTAAATAAATAACACTAAACAAGAAGTTGTTATATGGTTGTGAAGAAAATGTGATTTGAACATCTTTGGACTATCTCATATTGAGTCATGAGTGCTCTGATCCATTTTTATGATTTAGACTTTGTCTTCCAGAGAAATTCTCCATACTCAAACTTTTCTTTTTAGTTCATTGCCTTGCTGCTCTTGTGACACCACACCCTTTAAACAGTCAGCTCTCCAAAATAACTAACAGAAATTCCCTGTGAGAACTAGGAACTGCACAGTTCAGACAGCCTCTATCTTGTCAGCTGAGGCTTATTGCCATAACCATCCTCACACTTGATACCAGTGTTTGGCCTGTAGACTGCCAACCAACTGGGACAACCTCCTCTGACTTTTCTGAGTGAGAATCTTTCATTCTTTGGCTCTGACTCCTCTTTGAGTCCCACCATCACTATGTTACTGAGCAACCTGCCTTCCTTCAAACTCTTGGTCTGTTCAGACACTCACAACTAAGCCAAAATCCACTAGACTCAATTAAGGATGGAAAGTTAGCCTTCACTTTTAGAAGAAGAAAACAAAGAAAAATTTTATGTGCTCAACACATTTAGGTATGTTAATTCCTACGTGCCCTTATCAAACAAAATGTAACTTATTATGGTATATTTAGTTCTATGGTATCTACACAGACAACACCCTTAACAAGTGCTTTTTCAGGCCACATCTAAGTCACTAAATGATACAAACTATATATGACAGTGAGACTTCTATAGAATTTCTGCAGTGAAGTTTCTTTGAAGTCAACTAATTTTCAATTGTTTGTTTTGAAACAGGGTTTCTCTAGGTAGCCTTGGCTGTCTGGAACTCACTCTGTAAACAAGGCTGGCCTAGAACTCAAAGATTCACTGCCTCTGCCTGCCGAGTTCTGGGATTAAAGGCATATGCCACCACTGCCCTAATGTGAGCCATACAATCTAATCTACATTCCCAGAAAAGTATAAAAAACTTACATAGGACTTCCAGTTACACAGAAGGTTAAATACTTGGGGTGCAGAGTGGGAACTCCTAGTTCCAAACCTCAAATTTAACACCTGAAAATGGTTCATCTTGGGCAAATCTTTTAGCTTGCCCTGTTCAAGTTTTTCTTACTACAAAGATTATTATAACACTGCCATACAATACATGAGGTATTATGAAAATTGGATGTGATCCTAAAGTCCACAGCATAGAAAGCACTTGATAATTGTGATAGTCACTGTAGCTATTAATAAGCTATGTGAAGCATTCCACAGACTTGCTCAGCAGCTCTTTGTTGCCTTATCACCTACAAATCCCTTCTGTCTCTGACAATACGGTCTCCGTAGAAAAAGGCTCCCTTGACCGAATGGCAAGCAGTTAAGTTCCGCCTGCTGGCATCGCACACATCGTAATAGCTTTAAGCTCTAGGATTAAATTCCTTCCCATCCGAGGCTCACTTCCTGAACAATGTGACAAACTGAACAAGGGGACAGTGGGGACAGAAATTTCATCATGCTTATTATTCTCCAACATGATTCAGAATGTACTCCCGTTTGTCTGGCACTGCAGTAACTCCCAGCAAACCTCATTCTGTCACCAGAGATACAGCCTGTGAGAGCTTGGCTGTACTCACTGTCACACTTTGCAGCTCTCCTCTGGTGCTTCAGCCAGAGCACGTGGCTTCCACAGAGGGCATTCCAAATGCTGTTCAAGTAGCTTATCTCCCCCCTTCTGCGCTCTCCTTACTGGCTTCTTTCTCATTTAGTATTAGAGACAAGACTTGCTGACAGAATTCCTTTAAAATCCATGCTCCTTTCTTTCCATCAGTGATGAGAGAATATAGTATTTAAGCTCAGCTCAGGAGACCAATAGGCTTACCGTCTTGGATTCCCCCACTTATCAGCTATGTGATAGAAGGCTAATTGCTTCCATCTCTGAGCCTCAGTAAACTGATGTACTTATGGCAGTGATTTAAATGAAATGATGCATTTAGTTTTATGTGGTAGCTTTTCCAGAGTGGTATCAGCTACTGCTTTGTTTCCCTCATTTCAATGTCTGACATGTTCTTTGTCTTTCCTCTCTTCAATTATACCAGAATCTTTGTGCTATATAGTAATTATATGTTCCCCCTCCTTTTCCAAATAAAAATTATTCCCTGAATAATCGAAGTTATTGGCTATCTCATCAAAACACATCTACTTATTCTCATCCTCTGCCTAATTGTCTGCAACACTGTGCATGAGAAACAATTATCCTTTCACTTTTCTTCATGAGCAGGAGCAGGACTCCATTAATTCCTTTCTGTGAATGCTCATTTTCTGAAATGCTAGAACACATTGGAGGAGGGTTCTTGGAGCCTCTGGTTCTGTGTGTTGTGAGGCAGCTGGGAAACCAACTGAAGTGGTCTCTTGGGGGTCTGGAAACAAGCCACTGTCATCTCAGCCACTCCAAAGCCCTTCAGGGGTGAAGCAAATCACTGGTAGTCATAGCCCTGTAAGAGTCTATAGTGATTGCGGGCGAGATGACAAGCACAGGATGATGCCCTCCTTGGGCTTATAGGCTTCAAAATCAAACCAAACAGAACTTTCCCCCTGTGAGACCTTAGCAAATAGTTTTAGTGTTTCTTTAGCTTTTATCAATCTAATGTCAAGATCGTAAAGTATCACCAGTAAAAATATGTATACAAAATATCTATTCACCTCCTTTTACTCCCACAAGATTCCTTGGAGGACTATTATATCCACAGTGAAATAGCATGATGGCTTTTAACTAGTCCTTGTTACTCCATTGTCCACAGAGTTGTTGAATGCGTTTTCTTTTCATGTGTAAATTAGATTATGTCACTTGTGTATTCAAATACCTTTTAAAATGTTTTTATTAGATCTTCGAGAATTTTGTACAACGGATTTCAGTCACCTTCACTTGCTCAATGCCTCCCAGATCTACCCCAATTTTCCTCCCTACCCAACCTTGTGTCCTTTTTCTGTGAAATCCTTCAAGACCAATTTGTGCTATCTAAATAGCCTTGGCTGTGTGGCCTTCCACTGAAGCATAGTTGACATAAAGAAAACTATCCCCTTAGCAGCTGGCTGAGCACCTATTCAAATAACATTTTATTCCACCGAGGGAAGAAAAGGAATCTCATTATTTGACAAGTTTGATTTAGCCCTGATCTGCCCTTTCTCCACATGTTCTAACATTTGTCCTCACTCCTCCCCCACGTTCCCACGTCTTCTCTACTCAGGGACTTTTGTACATGAGTACTTCTCCTGGTGGATCCTTGCCTGGTTGTTTGCATGTCATTTCTTCTGTTTCTTTGGGTTCAGCATTATATCTGCAGAGAGATCACTCTTTATCCCTGTTGAAAATCTATTCCCTTTTGCATTCTCCTATGGTGTTATCAAGTTCTCTTTAGAAAATGGTTGCCCATTGGCATGTCTCTGTACTTGTAATTACAGCTTTATAGCTGACTCTTGACAAGTCTCTCTTTGCATTATGAGTACAGAGGTAGTGTTATTTTGTTTGTGCCTTTACAGCAGATTTTAAATCAGTGTTGAATACATTATAGATAACTAAGTGAATGATCCTGGAATCAGTGTTAAGTGGCTATAACAGAGTGAGCAACCTTTTCTGCTCTGTCCATAGGATGATCCTCACCCTCCAGAGCATGAGCAGACTCAATATGATACAGCATCTCTGATTTATCACATAGTTACTGTGTGTATGAATTAATCTGAATTATTTACTGCTTCTCTTCTCACTTACTATTAACACACTACCATGCTGTACAGATAAGAGAGAAAGGATCATGCCCAAGGTGCATAGCAGTGAAAGAGAACAGAATTGGATCCATATATGTTTGTTTGACTTAAATTTTATAATCTTGCCATAAAAAGGAGAGTAAGAAAGGTCACCATTCAACCAGGCAATAACATTATTAGTGTGTTTCTGTGTTGTTGCTGCTTAATTCTCTTTAATTTACTTATTTACTTTACATCCTGACTGTAGCCGCCTCCCTCCTCTCCTCCCAGTTCCACTCTCCCACCCTCCTCCACACTCTCCTCTCTCCTTCTTCTCAGAGAAAGGAATCTTCCCCCCATTCCCATGTCATCCTGCCTCACCCTGGCACTCCACGTCACATCATACATTAGGACTATGCTCATCCTCTTCCACTGAGGCCAGACAAAGCAGCTTAGCTAGAGGGGAGTGATCCAGCAGCAGGCAACAGAGTCCATGTCAGGCACAGTCCAGCTCCACTTGCTAAGGGAGCCACCTGAGGGCAGAGCTGTCCACCAGGGGGCCTAGGTCCAATTTATACATGCACTTAGGTTGTTCAGTCTCCAGAAGCCTCCATGGGCATAGGTAAGTTGACTCCATCAGTCTTCATGCGGAGTTCTTGTCCCTTTAAGGTCACTCTATCCTTTCCTCAACTCTTCCACAAGATTCCCAGATGTTCATCTAACGTTCGGCTGTGGGTCTCAGCGTCTGTTTCCATCTGCTACTAGGTGGAGCCTCTCAGAGGACAGTTAGCTTGGCTCTTGGCATGTGTGTCTTTTTGGGTCTAGGTTACCTCAAAGGAGAGGAGCTTTTCTAGTTCCACCCATTTGCCTGCAAATTTCATGATTTCCTTCTTTTTAAATAGCTGAGTAGTATTCCATTGTGTAAATGTACCACAGTCTCTTTATCCATTCTTCAGCTGAGAGACATCTAGGTTGCTTCCAGTTTCTGACTATTACAAATAAGGCTGCTATGAACACAGTTGAGCAAACGTCCTTGTGGTACGATGGGGCATCTTTTGGATATATGCCCAGGAGAGGTATAGCTGGGTCTTGATGAGAACTATTCCTAATTTTCTGAGAAACTGCCAGATTGATTTCCAAAGTTGCTGTACAAGTTTGTACTCCCAACAGTAATGGAGAAGTGTTTTTATTTGCATTTTCTTCATGAATAAGGATATTAAGTATTTCTTTAAATGCATCTTGGCCATTTGAGAATCTTCTCTTGAGAATCCTTGGTTTAGTTAAGTACTCTACCCCCATCCCTGCCGAATAAAACCACTTTATTTATATTAACTTACAAAACATAATAGTTAGTTCAAGAAGGCCAACTACTTACCCAGCCACCAACACTACAAGCCTCGGTGAACATGTGTAGTTAGAACTCTTTCATGGCCATTCAGAAGCAATGGAGCTTTGGAAAGAAGGGTCCACACTTGCACTACCAATTACATAAAGCCATTTTGCATTCCTTCCATTTGAATTTCTTGATTAGATTAAGCCATTTGCAATTCTGCACTGCTGCAGCACTTCGTTGAAGCCCTTGCAGAGCTTGACATCACTCTGGTTCTGGGCACACTCCAGAAACTGCTTGATCTCAAGAGAGCAAGGCCCATGAGACTGCTGGTGCAGCAGCTGGGATCCCTGAGGTGCCTGGTAAGTGATGTAAGGCTTGGTGTGCTCAGCGTTACCTCCTCCACTGAAATCACCAATGATTGTGTGACCCAAGGTGTACCCCACCGCAGAGCCCACAGCCACACAGGCTGCAGTGGTTGCCATCTGGTCCATCTGGGGTGCAGCAGCTGATGAGCCAACTGCAGATGGTGCAGCTGCTGCTGGAGAGGGGGCTTCTGGTGGGGGAGGGAGGGCTTACCCGGGAAGTGTGGCTTCAGCTTCCACGCGGCATCATCCTGCATGCTAGTAACCTTGGTCTTCAGAGATGACTAACTGCCTGTATCCCATTTTTTAATTGGATTATTTGGTTTGGTATTGTTTAATTTCTTTAGTTTTTTTCTATTTATTTTTGATATTAGCCCTTTGTCAGATGTAGGATTGGTGAATATCTTTTCCCAAATGGCAGACTACCATTTTGTTTATTGACAGTGTCCTTTGCCTTACAGAAGCTTTTCCGTTTCATGAGGTTGAATTTATTAACTGTTGATCTTAGTTTCTGAGCTGTTAGTGTTCAGTTAAGGAAGTTGTCATTCCTTATACAAAAACATTCCTTATAAACTACTCTATAGTGTTTTAACTTTCAAAATGGTAAGCAAGAAATCAGACGAGAATCAAAATTGCCTTTTTTCCCAAAGCTAAATAGAAAGAAAGAATTAATTACCAGTGGCCTAAACTTTGCATTTTTCCTCATAATGCTTTTATTGTCTAAGTCTGTTGTAGAAGTAATAGACAGATAACTAGTAAGCTATATACCCCGGATGTTAGTGAACTTCTGCACTCACTGTGGGGAATTTCTCTTACCACTGCACATGGCTGCTTCATCACTAGCAATAACCTTCAACCAGTAAAGACAGTGGAAGTCTATGTTAATTTATAGAAAAAAAAGAAAAATTGAATGCCATCTTATTTTATTCATGTCCTCTCAAAGCAAAAGGACCATATTACCTTAAGTAGTCGAAGATATTGTACATTAGTTTTTTTCATAACCCCAGAATTAACTTAAGATCATCACATTCAATTGCATTTTAACCAATTTCATTGTTCCAAGAAAAATGACAACACTAAAATACATTGATTAACTTTTTAAACTGTAGTGTCACCACAGAAATGTATAGATTCTAAAACCTACTGCAGGAATTTGCAGACATAATGTCTTCT
The DNA here is from genome assembly GCA_907169655.1 of Acomys percivali. Lineage (NCBI taxonomy): Eukaryota > Metazoa > Chordata > Mammalia > Rodentia > Muridae > Acomys > Acomys percivali. The sequence goes on along the minus strand of OU015748.1, from coordinate 73,380,839 downwards.
GGCCCTTTAAATTTTCTGATTAGAAATCAGCAATATGGTTGGTTTGTGGAGTAAATGCTTGCCTGAGTTTGCTCCTTGGGACCCTCATAGTGAAAGAAGAAAATCAATTCAACTACTGTTAGTTGTTTTCTAACCTCCATGAGTACTGTGGTGCATTCATGTGTGCGCACGCGCGCACACACACACAGAGACATGCACACATCCATGCACATACATACATGCACATAAATACACATACACATACATGAAGTAGCTAAGTAAGTATAATAGATGGCCAATTGTATCTGCAAATAAGCTCACTTTAAGTCTTGAGGTCTCCAGCAATCAGAATTCTTTTAGTTTGGATTCCATATAGTTATCTGGGAAAGTCATTAATAACTTTCTGGTTTCATGTTTGTGATAGATGACACATTGATTTCCTTTAACCTCTGTAGTCCTAACCGGGAGAAAAAGCTCATTTTTGATGTAAGAGCTCTAAGCTTTTTCATTACCTTGAAGTACAAATATGGTCTCTGTATTAGTCTTCCTAAAACAAAATATCCTAAACAATGTGTGGCTTGAACAGCAGAAAATATTATTTTTATAGATCTACAGCCTAAAAGTCCATAACTAAAGTTTTGAACAATGTTTTGTGGTGCTTTACAGAGGGGTACATTTTCACATAGACAAGATGGGTAGAGACAGACTGTAAAAATGGAAGCACTACTGTGTGTTTCTTCCTTTAAGAACACAAGTATTTCAACATTATATCATTTAATCTTAATGGTTTCCTTAGAATTCCCAATGGAAAATGCAGACAGTAGAGAAAGTTTCTGTCTAATGAGTTTTGGAGATATAAACTTTCAGACCATAAGAGCCAAATGAATTTTCATTTAAAGTTACTTAATAAAATCCATGTGCAGTTAAAGAGGCAGAAATATTTTTTTTTTTTAAATCCCCATTCGAAGTCACTGTCTATCCCTAAGCTAGTTAAGAATAATTAGGCTTTGTTTCAAATGAGTCGATTCTGCTTACAAACACCAAACACAGGACAGTTTAGAAGTCAGATTGCTTTCCTACTGCAGGGCCAGGATTTTGCCAGCATTGCATCCACTTCTACCACAGTGATGGAATGCACTTATTCCTAATAGCATTCCGACTGTAAGGGAAGAGTAGTGAATCTTAGGCTTTCATCCACTGGACTCACGTAGTAGCTTGTTGACCTCTGTGCAGTGCTGGTCTTCAGCACTTGAGTCCAGGCACTGAGCCCAGGCCAAAGGTCCTCGCTTCCTCCTCTCCAGCAATAGAAAGATGACCTCCACCCTTCATCCCCGTGCTGTGGCTCGGTACAGACTAACTCCCTTATGTACATTTATTTCCCTCTTGTCTAGAAGCCAGAGCCACAAATCCAGGAATGTGTTTTTACAAGGACATGCCTTTAATGCCCATAAACTCCTCCTAGACAATGCCCACTACCATTATAATTGGAAAATTGGAAAATCCTTTGGGGTTGAGAATGGCATATAGAAGCTGAGCACTGGGGGACCCTGCTGGATGTGGTTGCAGTCTGACTTTTCTGGATAGCCATTTTGTGCTCAGTCTATGAGGATGGGACCCCTTTCTTAGCAGGGTTCTCACCCCACCTTATCTGGTAGCCCCAGATTTCGTAAGGGATGTCACACAGTCCTAGAAGTCATCCCATTACACATCCGGTAATTAAGAACTGTCTTCTCCTTCTTGTGATAGGGCCTCCTTTTACTACATGTAGATGAGCTACTGTACCACTGTATGTAGATTAAATATCCTGGCACCTTCAGCCCTAGTGAATCAGACACATTCACTCTCAAAATCCCTCCCTACTGCCCAAGGTTTATAAACAAAGGCTGGCTTGGGCGGGTGGGTGGGTGGGTGGGTGGTGGTGGTGGTGGTAAACTCACACACACTTGTGTCCAAGCTCTCTTGTTTGTCATTCCACCACCATGACCGTCTGAGACTCCATTTATTCCGAGGGAGGGGGCGTGGGCATTGGGGACTGCTGCTGGCCATATAAAAGTCTTTAGGACAGCTGCCAGCTTCTTAATTGGGAGCTGGTGGTCAGGAAGCAATGGCAGAACCGCTTTTGCAGCCACTGGGGCCTGCTGAACCATTGCCGATAGCTCGGTACTGATTCCAGTGAAGTACAGCCCAGCCTGGGCATTCATCTGTTTCCTCTGCTGTGCTTGGCACAGCCACTCAAAGGAGCTGTAACACTCGGGGAGCTCCTGAGTCTCCAATGCTTCTGAAACTTGCAGCTTCATTCTAAAAAGAGCTAACTGCAACACCTGGTGTGGAAACTCACTTTCCACCTCCCCTGGAAAGGTTGGGGACCTAGCTTAGTGCCCACGCTACCAGCCTCATCCCTGAGTGCTTTAATCTGTCCCTGAGCAGACCTTTGGTCGTGAGATCCCTCTGCTCTTATCCAGAGGCAAGCAGCACCTGGACTGACCTGAGGACTTGGCACCCAGGCCCACCACCACCACAGGATGCAGAATGACATGGTGTGGTGACACATTCCCTCAGTCCCAACACTTGGGGAGGCAGAGGCAGGCAGAGATCACTGTGAGTTTGAGGCCAGCCTGGTTCAAAAACACCAACTCCACCACCACCAAAAAAAAGAAAAAAAGAATGACTGGACAAGAAGCCATGTTGTACTCTCACTGTTCCTTCACATCCGCATTTGTATCTTCATTTCCTATGACTCTCAGTGATCAAGAGGATTTTCCACAGCACTCAGTCAAGTGAGAAAGAGAGGGAATTAAGAGTTATGCATACTTAATCTGAAATCCTAGGACTCCAGTTTCAGTTACTTGGGTGGTTGAGGCACTCTCCTCAACCTTCTGAAAAAAATTTTTTTTTTTTTTTTTACCATTTTAAACTTGCACGTAAGCCTCTGATCCATGTGTTCTTAGCTTAGAGTACTTACAGTTTTAGTGACTTTCCTATTGCTGTGATAAGACACCATGACCAAGACAATTCATTAAAAAAAAACTGTTTCTTTCAGACTTCCAATTTCAGAGAGTTAAGAGTCCATAACCATCATGGCAGAGGCCATGGCATCGGGTAACCAGGCATCATACCGAAGCAAGAGCTGGGAGCTTACATTCTGAGACACAACCATGAGACAGAGAAAAGTAACAGGGAATGATATGGACTTTTGAACACCCACCACCCACCTCCAGTGACACACCTCCTCCAACATAACACACCTACTTACCTTTCCTGAACAGATTCGCCAACCAGGGACCAAGAATTCAACTACATGAACTATGTGGGGGCCATTCTCACTCAAAATATCATACTAATGTAAACATACCATTTAAAGAAATTAGTCTGATGGAGGCTTACAGAGACGGAAGCACTAACCAAAGAGCATGCATGGACTGGACCGAGGCCTTCTACACATATGTAACCAATGGGCAGTTTCATTTTCATGTGGGTCTCCTTGTAAGTTGAGCGGGTGCTGTCTAAGGCATAGATTCTGTTACTTTCTTTCAATCTCTTCACCCTATCTGGGCTGCCTTGCCTATTCACAGTGGATGAACATGAGGTCAGTTGTGATGCGACTTGATGTGCTGGGGTGGATGGTTTGTCAGGTCCCAGCCCGCGGGAAAAATCGAATCAGGGTTCACCTGAAAGAGGGAGTGGGGATTGAAAGTAGGATACAAAGACTTGAGAAATAACGAATCAAGTCAGGACATTTCTGATCAAGATTCACATTAATGTTCGACTAGCAGGAACATATATAGGGCAAGGTCAATAGGATCTATTCTTATCTCACTCACCCTAGTCCCTGGGCAAGAATGCAATAGCCTAAATCACTCCCTGTAGAACTTCCTAGTTCTCTGAATAGTTCCTTCTAAGAACTTCCTAGATCCTCTGGGTGGTTCCAAGTTGAGACTTCTCTACTTCTTTCAAAGGTAAATAGTCCAAGGATAGACTAGAACACAAGACCTCGTGGTGAGGTAAAGGTCAGCAACTCGAAGGTCACAGCATACAGCCTAAGCACAGGATTTCTGACATGGCAGAATTTGGCAAGGATCCCCACAATGGTTGAGGTGGGTGTTCCCTTTTTCTTAGGACAAGGTAAGGTGGGGATAGGAGGAGGAAGGTGGAAGGAGGCTATGATTGGGATGTAAAGTGAATATATAAATTTAAAAATTATTTAAAAAATCAATTAGTCTCATGGTATTGATGGAATAAACCTCCATATTTGTCTTATCCTGGCTTCTGATAAGACTCTAAGAAATGGCTGTTTGTTCCTTCAAAGATGGCCTTAACTACTTCACTCTAAGTCATATGATTCTCATAGGGTCTCATAACTAATGGTCGATAAGGGATGTAAGTGCTTGACTAGGTAGGATTGGCCATTTCTGCTACCTAGCCTACAATATAGTAGGACTTCCGCACTTCTTTTATTTCTCTCACTAATTTCAAATAGAGCTGATCATGACAGAAGTAGGGGTTGTCTCCTAATTTTTATATGCATTATAGGTAGTAAGGTACTGAAAAGTTTTAGGTGGAAACACTGTAGCTTAATTCACTTCCAGCCACTTACAGCCAAAGCATTATGCTTGGGCCAAAAGAAGTATTTGTTAGAGGGGATTTTTAAGGGTTGTATTGAAAGTAAGATGCCTAGAGTTTGGACCATGATGAAACATGGAGAGTATGCCAGAGGAACAAAATCAGAGCCTGGACATATAATATTCCTAAAGACCCAGTATCCCACAAGGTATCTACTACCAGATTATTTTTTCATGAACAAAACCTTATTTTATTTTAGCACTTTGGGGGCATCCTACAGTTAAGCAATGGATTAAAGGAAAAATAAACAAAGAAAATGTACCAGAAATTATACATTTTTAAGGGAAACAAAACAATTCAGGGGGAAAACGTTTATCCAGCCTGGATAGTAACTTTGCCAGATCAGAGCATGAGAACTATTTCTACAAGATGCCTTGGAATAATAACATGTCTGACATACTTAACGCCATGAAAATTCTATCTGAGATATTTAAAGAGCTACTATGAAAATGAGATGTTCTCAAAAAATTTAAAACAAGCAAAATAAGTATGCTCAGAGATTAAAAAAAAATAGATTAGATAGAGAATTTATTTTGTTTCAGTCAGTATATGTAAAGTTCATGTTCAGTATTGTTTTAACTAAATGTTGACATATTTAGTGGGAGTGAACAAAAGGAAAGAAAAGAGTAACATGGGCTAAATTGTTATTATATACAGTATTTAAATATAAGTGTTATATTAATTATGTATAAGTGTGTTTATTTGGCAAAGAACAATCATGTGTGGGGCAACATATGATACTTCATGGCTCTCCATCATCAGCTCAAGCAAGATAGCTTGGAAGCTACATAGAGAAGTCACAGTTTGCATCAGTGTGCACTTTATCCATTCGGGTGTGTGATGACAGTGGCATAAACAGTCAGACAGTTGTCTGTCATTTGCCAATTCTCATCTTTTTAAGGCAGTTTCTGGAACTATATTTCAGTTGGTTTCTAGTGGGCTTGCATAGGAACTCAGAGTCCAGAGCCAACTCCAAGGTAATGGCTATCTATATTATGCTTCTTTGGTAACAATAATCAAAATGTTTTACATGAGAGATAATGTACTATGTTCTCATTTCAAACCATAGTAGTAACTCCTATAAAATAAACTAAATGAGTTGAAAGCACTGGTTCCTGAAGAGTGTACCAGGAGAAGATCATTTTCATGTATCTACTTACAATTAATGTTTTACAACCAGGTCTTTGCACACATAACACTCTCACCTTCAATAATTTAGAGAAAAAAACAATGAAAGAGGTCTAAGGAATGCCCAAAAGACACGAGAAATGATTTGCAAGGCTCGAGTTACTGAGAACCTTAAGTGTAGATGTCTTTGTAGAATCACTTTCTCATCACAGGATGTGTGTGCAATCCAAGCCATGGCAACTGTCATTATTGCCCAGAGCCTAAAATTTCTCTAGAGAACATTAGCTCTCTGCCAGTTCGCATAAGCTAAATGTCCTGAACTTTCATGCTCTGAGTTAATGTTCTTCCCAGAAGGAACACTCTCTGATGCCTTCATTTCTAGACTTTGCCATATTGTGGTCTGTTTGAAATTTCAAAAGACATTTAAAACTAGGATTGCCAAGGGAAAGGTTTTAAACATCTGATGATTACCAGACTGCACATTAAACTGCTGTAAAATAGAAGACTCAACCATTGTAGAGTCTTTGTATGCATTAAAGATATTTTGTCTCTTCTGGTGATGCACTTTTTCTTTCCTTCCCTGACCATGTGTGACATTTTAAAAAATACCAAGACTATAACCATCTCAACAATAACTCCAGGAACAGAGGAATCTCTGTTCTATGATTTTTATGTAATCTCTGCTTGATCAATGAACTACCACTTTTTACTGTTTTATCTAAAACTTTTTTATTATAAAATTTTCCATCACAGAGATCCCAACCCTGATATTATAAGATATAAAAAAGTCTACATGAGAGATGGGCACTTTAGCAAACTTAAACCAAGAGTTTATCCAACCTATCTACATTCATCAATAAATTTATGCCAAATGTTGAAATACTTTAAACACAATCAAATACCCTATTCTCTTGTGCTAGTCTCCTGCCCCAATCTTAAGCCATTCTTATAGTTTTTTTCATAAAAATTTAAAATTTGTCATTTATATTGAAAAATGTTATTAAACATGATTTACGTGACCTTCCAGGTGCTTTAAATACATTTGTGATTAGGGACTACGTAAGTGCAAGTAATATGATTAAGATTACTGCATGCTTGTATCAGTTACTTTCTGTTGCTGTGAAGAACATCAACCAAAAGTAACTTAAGGAATAAAGAACTCACGTTGGCTTAGGATTCCAGATGGAGTGTTCGCAATGGTGGGGAATCAGGGCAGCAAGTCACACCTTCAGCCGAACACATCAGAATGAACTGAAAGTGGAGTGAGCCTCTAAGTTCTCAAGTATGTCTTTCAACAGAGCTGCACACCCCACACCTTCCTAAGCAGGATCACTACCAGTGGTCTTAGTTTGTGAGGGACGCTTCTTCTTCAGGTCACCACAGTGACAAAATGCTCCCAAAATTTAGCAGATTAAAGTTCCATGGTACTGACCTAGAAAATTAAATTTTTGGATATATCCTCAAAAGCAGTCAGGAAGAACAAAATTGACAAACTAGATTACATCAAATCAAAAAGCATCTGCTCAGCAAAAGAAGTAATTTAGGAAAAATTGAAGCATAGAAATACAATTTGGATGGAATATTTGCAAGGCATATATCCAAAATATATTTTAAGAAACTTAAACAATTAAATAAGCTATAAGTATTAATAAAAGTTGACAGAAGGTTAGAATACACCTTTATCAAAAGAAGACATATAAATGGCCAAGAGAGATATAAAAAATAAGTTCAACATTACCAATTATAAGAAAATGCAAATTTATAACAATGAGACAGCATCTTACTTCTTTGAGAATGGCAGATGTATTGGCAAGGGTTTGGGAAAAGAAAATTGTGTATTGCATACTGTGGATGGGAATGTAAAAGTAAATTAGCTTGATTTGATCATTGCAGAATGTAGGTATTTTTCAAAGAACCATTCCATATGCCATAAGCATATACTTTTTATTTTTATTATTTTCATCTTTTGATTTTATTTTTATTTTGTGTGTGAATGTTTCACTTGCATATATGTACATGAACTACATGCAAACATACTAGCTGTACAGACCAGAAAATATGTCAGAGTCCCTGAATCTGGGGTTACAGACAGTTGTAATCCTTCACACGAGTTTTGGAAACAGAACCCTTGAACATTAGCATGAGTTTCCCTGTCCTGCATAACAATCAAGTTTAGACAGTCTCTATTCTAAAATGTTCCTTACATATCTGGGTATGAAGAACATAAAGGAAGATACAGCCTAAACTCATTTTTTAGTGTATAGTCAGTAAGGCAAAATGATGTCCTCTAGAAACATTTTAGGGAAAAGTCTATAAAGTCTATATTTACCATTTCATGCTTATGCAAAATTGGATATGCATATGGTTCAAAGCACATGCATTATAGGAAATAACATGTGGAGAAAATTATCATATAACCTAATCAATCAATTGGAGTATCATCTAAATTGCATCTCTTAGTAACAAACTCTTCCTTCTGATGGTCTTCATAAAAGGAATCCCCAGACAAAACTCATGGCCCTCCAGTATTTCCTCTCATGTGTCTTGCTGTTAATCTGCACATACTCTCTCCCTAACTGCACCATCACCTTGATCCCTATAAGGTAACCTTGTTACCTTTGCAAATCTGTTTGGGTCCTGTCTTAGCTTGGGCTACTTTTGCTGTGATGAAGTGACATAAGCAAAAGCAACCTGGGGAGGAGAAAGTTTATTTGGCTTACACTTCAACATCACAGTTTACTATCCTAGGAAGTCAGGACAGGAACTCAAGCAGGGCAGGAACCTGAAGACAGGAGCTAATGCAGAGGTCATGGAGGAGTACTAGCTTGCTATCATGTCTTGCTCAGCCTCCTTTCTTACAGAGCCCAGGACCACCTGACCAATGATGGAACCACTCATGATGGACTGGGCCATCTGCCATTAATTGCTAATTAAGAAAATGCTCTACAAGCCTGTCTATAACCCTATCTTATTGAGGCATTTTTCTCAGTTAAGGCTCCCTCCACTACAGTGATTCTAGTTTGTGTCAAGTTGATATAAAACTAGCTAGCGCAAACCCTTATTTTCAGTTCTCTAGCTGAGAGGTCAAGAACTTTGAAACACATGGTCAGAATCTGACATAAGAAACAATGTCACTTCTGGTGCATTCTACCTGATTAATGATGATAAATTGCCCATTCTAACTCAAGGATAATGTAACGAAGAACGTGCTTTCTGGTTAATTCAAAACACTTTGGACTATATTTTATTACTTATTTAAAATTTCTTCATCATCACATATGACAGAATTGCATAAGAACTAAGAATATATCAGTGGGAAAAATACTGAAAGAAAGCAGGCATATGTGAGCTGGGATGGAATAAAGAACTGGAATATCATATACCAGTGTTGGACTAAATCCATAGAAGCCCTCTCCCCACGCAAATCCCTGCCAAACCAATAATATACAGATTAATGTGAAAATTCTTTTTCCCATATTCCAATTTTTATTATTATTATAATTTATTCAAATTACATCCCGATTGTTACCCCCTTGCTCGCATCTTCCTTTTCCTACACTCCCTCCCTCTTCTGCCCTATTCTCTTCTCCTAGACCTCTAACAAGGGCGTCCTCCTCCCCCAACATCTATCAGGTCTCATCAGGATAGCCTGCATCCCCTCTTTCTGTGTGCCCACAAGGCTGCCCCAATAATAGCGAGTGATCAAATCTTGGGTACCAGAGTTCATTAAGAGGCAATCCTTGCTTTCCCTCCACAATGCCTCCACATGGAGAGTGAACTGTCCATTGGCTACATTGAAACAGGGGTCTAGGTTCTCTGAATGCATTGTCCTTGGTTGGTGCATCAGTTTGTGCAGGGTACAGATCTGCTGGCTTTGATGGTCGTGGAGCTCCTGACTCTTCTGGTCCTTCCATGCCCCCATTCTTCCATACAACTCTCAGAGCTCCACCCAGAGTCCAGACGCAAGTTCCAGCATCTTTCCTGATCCCACACTCAGTGGAGACTCTCAAAGGACATATATGTTGGGTTAATATTTACTTATATGTGAGTATATAGCATGTATGCCTTTCTGGGTCTGGGCTACCTCTCTCAGGATGATCTTTTCTAGTTCCAGTCATTTGCCTACAAATGTCCAAATTTCCTTGTTTTTGATAGCTAAGTAGTAATTTGTTTGTGTAAATGTACAAGAGATTTTTTTAATCCATTCTTCAGTTGAGAGACATCTAGGTTGTTTCCAGATTCTGTCTATTACAAATAAAGCTGCTATGAACAAAGTCGAGGAAGTTTCCTTGTTGTATGGTGGAGCATCTCTCTGGTATATGCCCAGGACTAGTATAGCTGTGTCTTTAAGTAGTACTATTAACAATTTTCTGAGAAAGCAACAGATTTAAAGTGGATGTACAAGTTTGCACTCCTACCAGCAGTGGAGAAGTGTTCCCTTTTCTCCACATCCTTGCCATCATGTGCTGTAACTTGAGTTTTCTATCTTAGCCATTCTGGTAGGTATAAGATGGAATCTGAGTCGTTTTGATTTGCATTTCCCTGATGACTAGGGATGTTGGATATTTTTGTAAGTGTTTCTCAGACATTCTATAGTCCTTTGTGGAGAATTCTCTGTTTGCCTCTGTACCCATTTTTAATTGGGTTATTAAGTTTGGTGGTGTTTAATTTCTTGAGTTCTTTATATATTTTGGATTTTAGCCTTTTGTCAGATGTAGGGTTGGTGTCAATCTTTTCCCAATCTCTAGTCTGTCATTTGGTTCTATTGGTATTGTCCATTTCCTTACAGAAGCATTTTAGTTTCATGAGGTCCCATTTATTAATTGTTAATCTTATATCCTGAGCTGTTGGTGCTCTATTCAGGAAGTTATCTCCACTGCCAATGAGTTCAATACTCTTCCCCAATTTTTATTCTAATAGATTTAGTGTTTCTGGTTTTATGTTGAGGTCTGTAATCCATGTAGACTTTAGTTTTGTACAGGGTGATAAATATGGAACTATTTGCATTTTTCCTTTTTTTATTTTTTATTTTATTTATTTTTTAAATTTTATTAATTTACTCTTGTTACATCTCAATGGTTATCCCATCTCTTGTATCCTCCCATTCTTCCCTCCCTCCCAGTTTCCCCTTATTCCCCTCCCCTATGACTGTTCCTGAGAGGGATTACCTCCCCCTGTATATGCTCATAGGGTATCAAGTCTCTTCTCGGTGACCTGCTGTCCTTCCTCTGAGTGCCACCAGGTCTCCCCCTCCAGGGGACATAGTCAAATGTGAGGCACCAGAGTGCATGAGAAAGTCATACCCCACTCTCCACTCAAGTGTGGAGACTGTTCTGACCATTGGCTAGATCTGGGTAGGGGTTTAAAGTTTACCACCTGTATTGTTCTTGGCTGTTGCCTTAGTTTGAGCGGGACCCCTTGGCCCAAATCTGCCTATCATAATGTTCTACTTGTAGGTTTCTAGGACCCACTGGATCCTTCTACTTTGCTATTCTCACATGGTTCTTTCATCTAGAGTCCCAATAGGATGTCTCCCCTCTGTCCCAGTTTCCTGGTAAGGGAAGGCTTTTGTGGGACATGCCCCTTGGGCTAGTATACAGATATAAGTGAGTATATACCATTTGAATCTTTCTGCTTCTGGGTTAACTCACTCATTATGATCATCTCTAGCTCAATCCATTTGTCCACAAATTTCGGGAATTCCTTGTTTTTAATAGCTGAGTAGTATTCCATAGTGTATATGTACCACAGTTTCTTTATCCATTCTTCTACTGAGGGACATTTAGGCTGTTTCCATGATCTGGCTATTATGAATAAGGCTGCTATGAACATGGTTGAGCAAATTTTCTTGTTATGTGCTGGTGCATCTTCTGGGTATATTCCAAGGAGTGGAATAGCTGGGTCTTGAGGAAGCCCTATTCCCAGTTTTCTGAGATAGCACCAGATAGATTTCCAAAGTGGTTATACTAGTTTGCATTCCCACCAGCAATGAAGGAGTGTTCCTCTCTCCCCACATCCTCTCTAGCATGTGGTGTCCCTTGAGTTTTTGATCTTAGCCATTCTGATGGGTGTAAGATGGAATCTCAGAGTTGTTTTGATTTGCATTTCCCTGATGACTAAGGAGGTTGAGCATTTCTTTAAGTGTTTCTCAGCCATTTGATATTCTTCTGTATTTGCATTTTTCTACATGGAGACATCCAGTTACATAAGCACCATTTGTTGAAGATGCTATCTTTTTTCCTATTGTATAGATTTGAATTCTTTGTTAAAAATATAGTGTACATAGGTGTGTGGGTTTATTTCTGGATCTTCGATTCAATTCCATTGATCAATCTGCCTATTTCTATGCCAGTACCATGTCATTTTTATTACTGTTGTTCTATTGTACAGCTTGAGATCTGGGATAGAGATTCCTCCAGAAGATCTTTTATGTTACAAGATTGTTTTAGCTATTCTAGGTTTTTCATTTTTCTATTTGAAGTTGAGCATTGATGTTTCAGAGTCTGTAGCAATTTTTATGGAAATTCACTGAATCTATAGATTGATTTTGCTAAGATAGTCATTTTTACTTTGTTGATTCTCCTAGTCCACGAGCATGGGAGATCTGATATTTCCTCAGTTTCTTTGTTCAGCAACTTGAAGTTTTTTTTTCATACAAGTCTTTCATTTGCTTGGTTAGAGTTATACCAAGACACTTTATATTATTTGTGGTTATTGTAAAAGGTGTAGTTTCCCTAATTTCTTTCTCAACCTTATTGTCATTTGTATATAGGAGGGCTTATCATTTTTTTAGTTGATTTTGTATCCAGTCACTTTGCTGAAGGTGTTTCTCAGCTATAGGAGTTCCTTGGTAGAATTTTTGGGGACACTTATGTATACTATCATATCATCCATGAATAATGATAATTTGAATTCTTCCTTTCTAATTTGTATCCCCTTTATTTCCTTTAATTGTCTTATTGCTCTAACTAGGAGATCAAGAACTATATTGAAGATATATGGAGAGAGTGGTCATCCTTTTCTTGTCCCTGGTTTCAGTGGAATTGATTTAAGTTTCTCTCCATTTAGTTTGATGTTGGCTATAGACTTGCTGTATATTGCCTTTATTCTGTTTATATATGTGCCTTGTATCACTGATCTGTCCAAGACTTTAACCATGAATGGTGTTGGATTTTGTCAACTGCTTTTTTGGCATCTAAGGATATGATCATGTGAGTTTCTTCTTTCAGTTTGTTTATATGGTGGAATAAATTGATGGATTTCAGTATATTGAACCACTCCTGCATGCCTGGGATGAAGCCTACTTGGTCATGCTGAATGGTAATTTTGATCTTTTCTTGGATTCCACTTGTGAGTATTTTATTGAGTGCCTTTGTATTTATATTCATAAGATAAATTGATCTAAAGTTATTTCTTTGTTGGGTCTTTATGTGTCTTAGATATCAAAGTGACTGTGGTCTTATAGAATGAGTTTGATAATGGTCGTTCTGATTCTATTTTTGAAAAAGTTTGGAGAGAATTGGTATTAGGTTTTCTTTGAATGTCATGTAGAAATCTGCACTGAATCCATCTGACCTTTTCTTTTTTTTTTTTTTTTTTTGCTTTGGAGACTTTTGATGACTGTCTATATTTCCTTAAGAGATATAGGACTATTTAATTTGTTTACCTGATCTTAATTCAATTTTGCTAATTGGTAGCTATCAAAAAATTATCCATTTCATTTAAATTTTCAAATTATGTGGCATTTAGGCTTTTGAAGTAAGACTCAAGATTCTTTAGATTTCTTTAATGTCTCTCTTTTCATTTCTGATTTTGTTGATTTGATTACTCTATTTCTCTCTCTCTGCCTCTTAGTTAGTTTTGATAAGGCTTTGTCTATCCTGTTGACTTTATCAAAGAATCAGCTCTTGGTTTCATTGATTCTTTGAATTGTTCTCTTTGTTTACAATTCATTGATTTCTACCCTGAGTTAGATGATTTCCAGCTGCCTACTCCTCTTTGGTGTGTCTGCTTTTTTTTTTTTTTTTTGTCCTAGAGCTTTCAGGTATACTGTTAAGTTGCTAGTGTTTTGCCTGGTTTAGCAAAAACCTAAGACCACTTTGGAGCTGATTCCAATGCAAACACATGAGGGTCTTTATTGCTAGCTTAAGCCAGACTCACACTGTCACCGACACACATGATCATGCATGAGCCCCAAGAATAGGTAGGGAAGAATTTTTTTATGGATTATAGCAAGCAAGCAAGTGAGCAAGCAGGTAAGCATGTTTCTAGTTTGGCAATCATCTCATTGGTTAATATTTATAGCAAGATATTGCCTTTAAACTGATTGGTTTAAGTCCAGTGTGAGTCCAGTGCCAAACCACAAAATATTAACTTCTTTAGAAGAGCTAAGGATGAACTTTTTGGAAGATCTGGGGGGAGTAATTTTCTGTTTTCTAGATGATTGGTTATTCTATATCTCCATGCCGAGTGTATCTTCTGTGGATTTTTCTGGATACGGAATTCAGGAGTAGGTCACCCAAATACAGAAATGGAAGTTTTAATCAAAATGAAGTTACTTTGGTCTGTCAGCTAGTATGTGATTTCTCTACAAAGGCACTTAGTGCTACAAAATTTCCTCTTAGCATTGTCTTTCATTGTGTCCCATAGGCTTGGGTGTCCCATTGTGTCCTTCATTATCATTGAATTCTAGGAAGTTTTTTCTTTCTTTCTTTTTTTAAAATTTCATCCCTGTCCCAGTCATCGAGTAGGGAGTTGTCCAGTTTCCGAGAGTTTGTAGGCTTTCTGTTTCTGTTGCTATTGTTGAGTTCTAGCTTTAATCCTTGGTAGTCTAATAAGATGCAAGGTGTTATTTCAATCTTCTTGTGTCGGTTGATGTTTGCTTTGTAACCAAATATATGGTCAATCTTGGAGAAGTGCTGTGAGGTGCTGATAAGAAGGTGTATTCTTTTGTGTTTGGATAAAAGGTTCTATAGATATCTGCTAGGTTCATTTGACTCATGACATCTATTAGTTTCATTATTTCTCCGTTTAGTTTCTGTCTTGATGATCTGTCTATTGGGGACAGTGGGGTGTTGAAGTTTATCACTATTAATGTATGTGCTTCAATGTGTAATTTAAGCTTTAGTAATGTTTCTTTGATGAGTATGGGTGTTCCTGCATTTGGGGCATAGATGTTCAGGACTGAGACATCCTCTTGGTGTATCTTTCCTTTTATGAGTATGAAGTGTCCTTCTCTATCTCTTTTTGTTAGTTTTGGTTGAAAATCTGTTTTATCAGATACTAGAATGGCTACTCCACCTTGTTTCTTGGGTCCATTTGCTTGGAATATCATTTTTCAGTCCTTTACTCAAAGATACTGCCTATCTTTATTGATGAGGTATGTTTCTTGTATGAGGCAGAATGATGTGTCCTGATTTCACATTCATTCTGTTAGCCTGTGTCTGTTTATTGGGGAGTTGAGGCCATTTATGTTGAGCGATATTAATGACCAGGGGTTATTGGTTCCATTTTTTTGTTTTTTTGTTTTTTTTTTTATGTTGGTGGTGGGAGAGAGAGAGAGAAAGAGAGAGAGAGAGAGAGATAGAGAGAGAGAGAGAGAGAGAGAGAGAGAGAGAGAGTGTTTTCTTTCTTTTGGTTTTGTGGATATGGGATTATTTATTTCATTTCTTTTCCTGGAGAAAGTTAGCTTCCTTGGTTTAGATTTTTCCTTCTAGTTGTTTTCTCTAGGGCTACATATTGCTTAAATGTAGTTTTGTCATGAATTATCTTGTTTTTTTTCACCTATGGTGATTAAAAGTTTTGCTAGGTATAATAGTCTGAGATGGCATCCATGGTCTCTTAGTATCTGCATGGTATTCATCCAGGCCCTTCTTGCTTTCATTGTCTTCATTGAGAAGTCAGGTATAATCTGATAGGTTTGCATTTATATGTGACTCGACTTTTTTCTCTTGCAGCTTTTAATGTTCTTTCTTTGTTCTGTATGATTAATGTTTTGATTGTTATGTTGTGGGAGGATTTTCTTTTCTGGTCCAATCTATTTGGAGTTCTGTAAGCTTTGTGTATGTTGATGGCATTTCTTTCTTTAGGTTGGGGAAGTTTTCTTCTTTGATTTTGTTGTAAATATTTTCTTGGCCTTGGAGCTGGGAGTCTTCTTTTTTCTTCTATTCCTGTTATTCTTATGTTTGGTCTTTTCATAGTGTTTCAGATTTCTTGGATGTTTTGTGTCAGGAGCTTTTTAGATTTAAGATTGTCTTTGACTGTTATATGGATTTCTTCAGTCACATCTTCTATCCCTGAGATTCTTTATTCCATCTCTTGTATTCCATTGGTGGTGTTTGTATCTGTAGATCCTGTCCTCTTCCCTAGGTTTTCCATTTCTAGGATTGTCTCACATTGAGTTTTCTTCAGTTCTTTTATCTCAATGTTTAGGTCTTGAATAATTTTATTCATTTCCTTCTCTTATTTGATGTAGTTTCCTATCTTTCACTAATTTATTTAAGTGATTGTTAAATTCTTTCATCTCTTTCTTTGTGTATTCCTATTCTAATTTAAGGCATTTATTTTCCTCCTTTAAGGCTTCAATCATTTTCATAACCTCATATTTGAAATCTTTCTTTGGTGTGTCAGTTGTGATAGTATCTTCAGGGCTTGTTGTCATTGAGGGACTACTGGTTTCTGGTGGTATCAAATGGTCTTTGGAATTGTTGCTTGTGTTCTTATGCTGATCTCTTCCCATTGTGATGTCTCTAGTGTTAGCAGGTTTGGTGGTCTCTGATGGTCAGAGAGTTTTGGCGTAGATGTCTAATGTGCTTTAGCCCCATGCTCTACTCACTTCTGCTGAGATCACTGTCTCTATTGGCTTCCTGTTTATGACCCAAGGAGGACAGGCACCTCGGTGAGTTTACTCTCTCTGTTGGCTCTCTGACTATGAACCAGGTAACCCAGACAGTTGGGGGCAGGTGGCAAAATATCCAAGCAGAGAGCTGCTCCAGTGGGCCCTCTTGCCTCCAGGGGTTGGAGGACAATGTGTTACCTTAGTGTTTTTGTAGCCTACCACTCCCTCTGAACCCTGGAGGTCAGAAGCTGTGCACCTGCCAGGTGTGCTGCGGCTCATTCTTGGAGCATGTGCCCTTGCTTTCAAGGACCTGGGAACTTTCTGTGGATTGGCCTGGGGCCTGAGGTCAGATCCACTTGTGTTCCAAGCTGTGGGGGTCTCCTGTGGGCAAAGAGCCCCCAGGAACTTGAGTTTTAGCAACCCACAGCTCTCTCTGTCTCTCTGGAACCCAGAGGTCAGAAGTTGCGCTCCTACTGGGGGTGCTGCCACTAGTCCTTGGAGTGCATACATGTGCCTGCAGGAACCAAGGGACTTCTCTGTGGATTAACTGGGTGGCCTGAGGCCAGATCCTCCTGTGATCCACATAGCTTGTACCCCTCTCACCTGGAGATCAACAGCACTGGTGTTTTGTAGGTTCCAGTTCTGTCCTTATGTTGCTGTACAGTCACGGCTGTCCTGCTGATCAAACAAGGTGTGTCTTTGGTTCCGACTTCTCTGATCCTCCAATGTGAAAATTCTTTTGAGCTCTTCTGGCTTTATTTTCTTTAAAAATAAAACAAACTATTTTTGTTCTTTTAATGGAGTTAGTTGGTATAAGTATACAAACTGTGTTGCTAGCTGTAAATAAAGATGATGTAGAAGAAATCCGGAAGTTATTTATCTTGTATAATTGAGGTTTTCATATCGTTTGATTGGTAATGTCCTAACCCTTCCCTTTTCAGATCCTAGAAACTACAACTCTGCTTACGTGACCTCCATTATTTTGTGTGTCTCGCATAAATAACGTCTCATGATATCAGTTCTACTGTAAGTAGCTTATCTCACTCAGCACATGTCCTCAAGGCTCATCATGCTTCCACACACTGATGTACTCAGCCAGTCCCTTGCATACACTTAGTACATGGCTCCTGTCCATTCATCCAACTACAGACATTTAGATAATATCCACAGTTTGGTTTTGGGGAATATTGCTACAGTGATAATCGTAATAGTAATATCTCTTTGGGGTCCTTATTTCAATTATTTTGAATAACCAGAAGTTGTGTGGGTGACTATTAGTTCTAAGCTGCCACAGAAAGTCTAAATGCCAGAGTCAAATTATCACAATATGAAGTCGTTTTGTTTTGTGGCTTTTGAGAAAAAATTTCACTCTATGCAGTTCAGGTTGGCCTTGTATTCATAATTTTTTCCTCACTTGTGCCCTGTAATTACAGACATATCTTATAGTTTTTCAAGATTTCCTAATAAATTACCCTTCATGCTTGCTGTATTTTTCAAGAGTTCACTACTGTATATTTGAAGTAGCCTTTCACTCCTGAATGCTCACTCCTCTTTGGCATGTTAATATTTTGACAGATTTGACCATTTTGTTAAGTCTATGTTTAATGGAAAGTTTTCAGCCATCTCCAAATACATTTATTAATATAGGTTTGCACACGTTCTTGTTACATTCCTGTCTTTCTTTCATCTCCTCCATTGTTTTCATTCCTTTTTTATCTAAATACTCTTTTGACTTCAAGGGATAATGGGATGAATAAAACTCATTCCTTGTTCTTTAAGAGCTCACACTTTGATCAGGGAGATAAGAACCAAAGGTGACAAAGAATCTTGCAAATATGACTTCAGTGATGTGTGTAAAGGCTGTGAGAGTACCAAAGATTTCCTTGATATCTCACCTATTCAAAATTGAGCAGTGAAATTTTCTTATTCAATTTATCTTATTTTATTTTTTTAGGACAGAAGAAATTAGAATCTGAGACACATGGCTATGAGACCCATACATGTCTGGATTATGAACTGCCAAATAAAAATTATTCTATGTGATATATTATGACAATAAAATTAAAAAAAATTAACAGTACCCACACTTACACAAATATCTGACAATATGTATCAGTTTGAAATCAACATATGCCTCACACTGTGAAAACAGTGAAAGTCTCACATTGTGAAAACAGTGGAGAGAGTACATGAAAACCCCTGGGGATAATGAGATCTTACAACCCACTTTAGTGATTGAATTCTTGCAGCTCAATTAAATGAGAAATAGCAAGCACGTCTGGTCATGATAGTTAAAATATTTAAAAGGACAAAAGCCCTGTGAGAGTTGCTTCTGCTCTTATTTCATAGCTAAATGGAAGCAGAGGTTTTGGACTCTTTTTACTTCTGTATAATTTCTATGACAAAATGTGCCAATTATTTCCCATTAGGACTAGCTTATGAGTCAAATGAACACTTCTGCTTTGGATGATTTACTAACTATTGAGAGAAGACTGAGGAAAGAGAACTTTCCATTTCGTGAAAGACATCAGCATGCTCTATGCAGTGATATTAGGCATTTGAGTGGATTCAGAAGAACCAATGAGTCAAGTTTAGGAGATGTTTAAAGCATCTTTTAGTAGATAAATGGGTTACAAGAACCTTACCTCACACGAAGAATTGATCGCAGATGATATGCTGGAGCTTCTGAAGTACTTATGGGAGGACAGAAAAGCTAAGGGACTCTGTCTTCCACAGTAAGATACCCTGCACTCTACGGGGAAACACTTGCAAATAGAGATATCAATCCCATGGACTTTGAGTTCCTAGCATCTATCTGGGAGTCTGGTCAGCATGTACACTCGATAAATTACACTTAATATATGAAGCTATAAATGTGCATTCTGCAGCATCATCATAAACATTTGTGCAAAAGATGGGCAAACAAGGCCTCTTTTACTGGAAATTTGAGATTCCATTCTCTTGGCCATTGTTCAAAAATGTCATCTAAATGTGATCATCATCATTTTAAGTCTTGAAGAAACGCATGCAATGTTCTCCAATGTTAGAACTATGAGGAAAATGGGAAACTTTAAAAGACGAGTTCAATAGACAAAGGGAGGCCTCTGCTGTGTTAAGTGATGCGGTATTGAATTACATCACCTGCCCCCACAATGTGGGAGAGATAGAGTAGTGCTTTAATGATGCACTTAATTTTTTTCTGATGTGTTTTTGACAGATGTATGCCACAGCTTAGCAGATGTGACAGTGACATTGATTTTTCACAGTGTCAGACTCTGTCGTTACATATTTTACAGTTCATTACAGTGATTTCCCCCAATGTTTAGCCTTCATTTCACTGCTGCTTAACAGTAATGGAATGATTTAATCCTGCAGGTGAGAATGCTTACTTAGTACATTAAAATTCTCAGTACAATGTCAAAGAAAGCAGAATTTTCACCATGTAAGAACACTGGCTCTGTCCCAAAGATCTAACATTTCATGTTGCTACTTGGTTCTCATTTCAGCAAGGCATCAGCCCACGTTAGTTAGTGTTTATAACAGCAAGGTACCTAAGTTACCCTTTTCTGAGGATACCAACATCAGAATGGTAATAACATCTTACTGAATTAACCTCACTTACTTATCTGTTTATGAAATGTGAATGTGGTGAATGAAGCTGCCATGTTCAGGACACTCATGGAAAATTTGTTCTCCCATTTCTCCTGTGGCTTACTCATCTTTCTCATTCTCTTATTCTGGAACTAATTGTGGAGGAATTTTAATCTGGCAACATGGCTGCTCTGATCACATCTGTCTAAGCCTGTGTAATCTAGCTGGAATGCAAACATGTCATTAGTCCACACTTTTAATCCCAACCAATGTTGGTAAGGTTAGTTTGGAGAAGTAAGCACCCATGTTTGAAAGTGATATCTAATTGAGGAATAGACAAAGTGACAAACTAGAGAAAGATTTGACGAACTGGGTCAGAGATAAGAAGATGCCCGACTCTCACAAGAAGACATGGGAAAGAGACGTGACTTAATGGCAGGAGAGGAAATTTGAGCCATAAAACTGAGTTGAACCAGCCAGCCAGAATTCAGAAAGAACTAGAAAGGGTGAGAATATTCAGTGGTAACTCTCAGAGACTGAAAATATTCTGGGCCAAATTAGATTGTATGGAGGCTAGGCATTTTCAGGACTAGGTCTAGGTTAGCAGATGGAGGCAGTAAGCCTCCATGAAGACAATTTCATCAGGAAAACAGAAGTCACTTTACACTGTTGTAGGATTGTATTTTTTGTTGGGTCATTTTGTTAGATTTCTGGTGTGTTCAACAATGTTTAAATATAAAGCATAAATTTGCCTCTTTTATGCTATAATGGTAGCAATATGAGAATACTATGTGGAATAGCTGATTTCAGTTCTGTTTAAGGTTCTTTTCTTTTGCCTTACCTACTCCCTACTGTTTCATGCATCAGTTGATTAATACATTTATCCTATAGACATGAACTGAACCCTAATAATTAAGTCTACTTGTTGCTTCTGTTTTCTTACAGACACTGATTCTATTCGATTACAGTAGGCTTCAAAGTATTACAGGTCTTTATGTACTTATTTTATACCTGAAAGCTGGACAAATTTAACCTAATGCTACCTCAAGGAGCCTGGTGAGACTGGAGTGCTTTTCTATGTGCCAGAAAACCCAGCTCCATCTGGTGATTCTTTGACTTGGGTTTTCCAAGAAGGTCAACAACAAGAGAAACCTCAAGACAACTTAGCGTTTAGTTCATTTCTCAGTGAGCTTTCAACATATTTTCTCCTCCTTTGTATTGACTATGTTCTCAGGGTAACTTCCTGTGGAATAAGAGGACAGGGACTATATACTTCTTTTGTCTTTGCCCATTGGTAACATTGAACTTTACCTTGATTGAACTATTTAGGAGCTAATTGTGACTAAGAAAGTTCCTTCTTTGATATTTTCCACCCCTCTTCTGTACCCATAACTGTAGCATGAATAACGTGATTAAACTTACTGATTTGTGCTTTTGAGCAGAGGTCCAGTCAATCTCCTTCAGTCCATAAGGTTGATTCACAAAAATGGAAGCTGGCTATCTCTGGGAAAATCCAAGTGTGGTTAGAAAAGATGATGGTGGGAAATTGATTTTGGTAAGGCAATCCGTGCATACGTGACTGAAGTCTATTGATCTCGCTCTTTCCTATTTAGATCCATATTCTGCACTTTCATGTTTGATTGCAAAAATGGCCTTAGTAATAGGACTTTGTATGCAATCCTTCCCATCAAGAATTTCAATGTATTCCTCTATCTCTTGCATCCTAAATGAACTAATGATTTAATTTAACAAAATAAGGTTTTGGAAATAGCTATGTAGCAGTTATGAACATATCCTTCAAGGGGCTTTGTGTCAATATTTTTGACTTTTACTGCTACCCTGTAGAAAGGCCCAGGCCAGTCAGCTGGGTTGTTGAAGAACATCTAGAAAAAAGACAAGCTATCTCATTGATAGACCAATGAGTGACCCAGTATTTGATCACAAATGTACCAAGGTCAAAAGGGACTAGCGGAGAGTTGAAAGCAAGGGTTACCTAGGGATACTGCTATGCCATCAGTCTTTAAACAATAGATTCTTAAAACCAAAAGCACTATTTATACCAATCATGGTAGCAAAACCAAATTTAGAGTCTTGCAAACCTGTTGACATTGTTTGTGTCAATGAATGTATCAAGACATTTGTTTCGCTGAAGATTTATTAATGCGTTTGATCAGAATGATGTTGCCACAGATCCCATTGGGATTTCACAATATGTACATGCAAAACCTTAGCTTTTCAAATGACACTGAAAGAAAAACACTTAAAATGAAACAAAAGCAAACAAAAGGCCAGGTGTTCAACAATAGGTGAATGGAAAATGACAAGCGTGTTAGGTATACATAATGGAATATGTTTACAAGCCAATGAAAGTATTCTTAACATTTTTTTAAAACATGAGTGAATCTGAGGAGCATTATGTTTAAAAAATTATAAGACAAGAACCAAAAGATAAATATCCATGATTTCAGAATCTTGTAAGATCTGGAAAAATTGATTTAACAGTTGGGAGTTGAATAGGGGTTATAGGAAACTAGAGATGTAAGAATATGGAGGTTGCTTGTTGAGAGTAAAATACAGTTATGAAGAATGAATTCTGAATTCTGGTGTTTCATTGCAGAAGAAAATAACTATAGTTGATAATAATGAGTTACATATTTCAAAATACCAAGAAAATTTTCAAATATTTTCTTTACAAAGAAGTGGCAAATGCTAGAAGATTTGGCATACTAATTGCCTTTATTTAACCATCTTTATGTATAACAAGAACATGTATCAAATATCATGTTTACACTATGTGTATGACCACTTAAACATAAAGTAAAATTTTAATAACCCCATTGCACTTTTTATTATTACATTTCTTTGTTTGGGGGTGGGGAAAGTGGCCATTTTGTGCCATGGTGAGCCTGTAGAGATCAGAAGACAGCTTTTGGAAGCTGGTTCTCTTTCTATAATGTGGGTCCTGGGGGAAAAAACTGAGATGGTCAATATTATTGGCCCTTTACTTGAATCTTTAAATGTTAGAGATACAAAAATCTGCCTTGTATTGAAAACTTCTTAATCTGTTTAGAGGTTGTTGTCACCCTTTCACCTTCCCTTTCCACTCTGCAAGTATCTTTTCCAATCTCCTCTCACTGTTGTTTTTTCCTTCCCCTTCCCTTTCCCCTTCTCCTCTTCCTCCTTCACTTCCTCCTAGTCACACACTCTCTTCCAGCCTCCTTGCCTCTCTAGATTCAACCTCCTCCAACTCCTTTTGAGTACAGCACAGTTTAAACCTATCTCAGCTCCTATTTCATACTTTGATGTGTTCCTCATCTCAGCAAATTGAAAGACACCCTTTAACATCTGCTGTCTTAAATGTGGGATGGCAGGTTGGAGATCAAGGGCTAAATTATAACAGAAGTTCTCCCCTTTCCCAGAGGCAAATAAGGAAAGCAATATGTCAGTTGTGCTTTGATATGAGTTAAATATTCAAATTATGCTGAGAAACAAATCATTGGTCTGTTCTAGGCAGGATAGAGAAAGGTTGCTAAGACCCTATGAAGTAAGCTACCACCCAGCCAAGGCAGGAGGCATTCAGAGGATCTCTGGCTTGACAGCTTTGAGGGGTGAAAATTGGAACCAATTTGTCTAAGTGGGGAAGACAGATTGGTAAGGGAGCAAGTGGAAAACTGTGTTGAATTTCATAGTTCATGAAACATGGCAGGATGTCAGCAGAACCAAGATCAGAAACAACGTCAAAGGGAAGCAAAGCAGATGAGCCGTGACTAAAGTTATACAGCCACTTCAAGGAAGCTTCCAAACCCAGGGTACATCTGGTCCAAGAGAAAGTTTTGCTATGAGGATGAATACAACAAAATATAGCCAACTGTCTGACAAAAAAAAAAAAAAAAAAAAAAAACCCATGGAAGAAAGACTAAATAAAAGCTCACAAGCAATGCATAGTTAACAGAACAATAAAAATTTATATTTGTTTATGTAGTTGAGCACTTATGTAGTTAATATCCATGGATGATTAAGGGAGGGCAACACATTTATAATATAAGAACAAGCATAGATGGTGATAAAAAGAAAAAATAAAGATAGTTATTGAAATTATGAATAATAATTAATGGGCTAGAGGAAACAGCTTAAAAGCAATTACACTATAAGTTATGAAATAACATTTTATTGCTGAGTGTTAGACAGTATTGAAAGTCATTTGACTATTTTTCCTTAATTCTCCTGAATCATAGTCAGATAGGTAGTATTATGATCACTCCTCTATTACAATAGAGAAATTAAACTATGGCATGTTCATAAGAGTTATTCAGAGCCACAGAGCTAGGTGACAAACACGCACCTTAATGTGGCAGCCAATTCCAAGGTACTCCCACTTACCCACTGAGCTACAAATGGAAGACTGAATATAGCACCATCTTCTGATGTGTGAACAAACTGGCAGACATATAGGAAAAAAGCAAGGATTGGGGATGAAAAGAATAGGCTCCAGAACCTACAGAAATATACACTTTGGGGTGTAACAGTAGCACAAAGGAAGCAACACTTAAATGAGTAATAAAAATTTGTAAGTTTAGGGAAAAGACAAGATTTCTCATATGAACTTGAAGAGATTAATTACTAGATGCTAAATAAGTCCAGTTTGAGCAGTGCAAACTCGGCACACAATTTTAAGAAAGATGTTGTGATCAGGCTTTATTTTCCTAAAGATCAATACATTAGCAAAGGGAGATATTAAATACTTGGGATGAAAAGCAAGTTGAGTGACCAGATAAGTGCAGTCATATAAACGAGATGATTGGAATGTATACTAAGCAAACAGACACAAGAAAAAAGATTTCAGGAGGGTCAGATGATGATAGGCCTTACCTTAGTAGAAAACTGCTGAAGCCTGAATGTTGTAAAGTCTAATGATATTTTAAGAAAATACAACTGAAGCATCTGCTGATGTAAAGTTTCCCATAACATAATGGACTGTGCACAGAGTAAAGATTGAGCAACCTTATAGTAATATAGAGTAAATCATAAGGGCCTTGAAACACATAAATCTAAATATGAAATATTCTTCTCTGACATGACTTTGAAAAATGTTGCTATTTTGCAATAGCGTATCCCAAAGTTTATTTTATATAACACTAGTTCTATCAGATACTGAGTAAAACATGAAAGGTTTGTAATCCTACAGGCTTGGGGAAGACTAAAACCACATCTTGCTTTTAGGGTGTAAAAGTATACATTATTAAATCCAAGCATCTCAAAACACTGTTTAATAAATAGTACTGAAAATTTTAAGTGTGGGGTCACTCCCTCCAGTATTTTATGTATACTCCCTTAAGACACTACACAACACACACACACACACACACACACACACACACACACACACACACTACAGGATAATCTTTTCAAAACTGCAATAAGATTTTATTATTCCCCTACTTAAAAACCTCCCACATGTAGGTTTCAGAGTCAAGGCTACTTAAAAGAACAAAGATGACCTGTCTGATGTTGATAGTCACACCCACATTCTAATGGCCTGTTTCCTCTTTTATGTAATTAATTTAATTGTTATATTATGAAGAAATCTGTTTTGCTCTCCTGATTCTAAGATAGCTGTTGTCTAGTTCACTTACTATAACATTTATAAAATAATGTTAAATTTGCGTACTATTCATCCAATTGTAAACTCCTTGAGAGTTGGGGGTTGGGAGGGGAATATCAATCAACAGAGCTCATTGCTATATCTGCAAGCACTCAGCACAGAAGCTGCTGACACTATTTGCTGAGTGAATGACAGAAGCACTAAATGTGGTTAATGAGTTTACAAGGAAATCTGTGCAACAACTGCCCATAAACTGGCTTGTGTCTCCAGAAAGATATGTCATAAATGTTGAGGCACTAGGAGTGATAGCGTGTAGCTCTAATTCCAGCACTCAGGAGGCACAGGGGGGAGGGAATCCTCAAGTTTGAGACTAGCTTGGTCTACAAGAGAGTTCTAGACCAGTGAGACTTGCTCTCAAAACAAACAAACAAACAAATACACACACACACACAAATACACAAACAAGAAGCTATGAAGACAAAGAGTTGAAACATCTTTACAAATTAATAATAAAAGTAATCTTTCATAAAGGATCTGTTTACTAAAATATCAGGGGAAAAGTGAGCAGCCATTTAAGTAAGTAAACTGAATGGTAATCAACAAATATAAATAAACATTTAAAAGCAAAATCAAGCAAGGTCTCCAGGCTTTGTTGACAGACTAAGGGCTGCCTTTGTGTGAGCTGGTGGAGGGAGACATTGGAATAAGAAAACAAAATATCTATTTTGAAAAGAAAAACAGAGGAGGAGCTTAGAAATCACAAAAGAAATGACCAAACAGACTAAAGAACCTAGCAAAGACAGTAAGCTTAACACACCTTTAGCCATGTGGCTCCCAAGAGGATGGCCTGTGTGGTGGACACTTCCAAGTAGTTTGTTTACTCAATCTTGAATTGTACTGGGGTTTGAGCTTCTGAAGTAGGCTGTTCAATAAGAAAAAGCTACCCACTGAGAAAATAAAAAATATACATATACATATGTATTGTGTATGTATGTATATATATGTATATATGTTTTTCAGATATTCTCTCTTTATTTGTGGTTTTAAGTAACTCATGCTTAATTTTATTTATTTTTTTGACTTTGAATTTAAAGGCACAGGTAAACACAGAGGACTTCTGAAAAGATATGAATATACACCGTATGTGTGTATATGTATATAGACAGAATATAAGCCATTCAAGATATGTAAACCAATAGGAAAACAAATCACAATATAAAACAGAACAAACATTAAAAAGCAAGAGTCACTCAGTCCAGAGAGCATCACTTCTCAATGATTGTGCTCACAGAGAGTGTGTCTGGTAAAATGAAAGAGTTCAAAAGTTTTCTATCAAAACCAAAAAACAAAACCAAAAACCAAAACCAAAACCAAAAACCCGAAACCAAACCAAACCCAGACAAACAAACAAACAAACACACACAATGATGTAAGACCTCAAGAAGATGCAAACAAGTAGGTGAGCTCAATCCATCGCCATGACAGGGAGGTCAGCAACAGACAGCAAAGCAGATGGAAAAAACAGCAGCAATATGAAAGAAAATGTAATCAAGATAACAGATTTTTTTTTGGAAAAAATATAGTATGTTGTAAATGAAAGCCACAATGAATCAAATCTAAACACACAATAAAGCATCACTATCTGATTCCACCAAGCAGAAAGATTTCCTGGATGTACTGTGGTTGGAGTTTTTTTAGATTTAACATTTTTATTGGAAGGGGTTAGGTATCCCTTTCTTCGTTCTTCCATCTCTTGCATGATATGGGTAAAGCTTGCCTCTGAGGCTCCTGTGTGATTTTTAGTTTCCAGATTTCTCTCAATTTTGGGTTTTCTTTATTGGATCTATTTCTATTTTCAGGTCTCAAACCGTCTTACTCATTTCCTTCCACTGTTTGTTTGTGTTTTTATAGATTCCTTTAAGGAGTTTATTCATAAAGGCTATTTTAAAGTCTTAGTCTTTTCCTTTAGTTATATTTCACTACTTGGAGCCTATTATAGTATGGTTGCTGGGTTCTAGTGGAACCATCTTGTCCTGGCTACCATTGATTGTATTTTTACCCTGTCGTCTACGCCACAGAGGTTGTGATTACTGTACTGTCTGGTTTTGTTGCGGGGTGTGGGGTGCGGGGTGCGGGGTGCTTCTTCCTTGGTTTTTGTTGTCCTCTCTGGTCTTAAGAGGTTGTGATGGCTGTGCCTTGCCTTTAAGAAAATTTTCTAGGATTCTGCTATTGTGGCTACTGGGAGCTCTGAGTAGAACGTGTGTCTAGGTTGAGAACTGACACTTTAGGAACGGGAATGGGCTAGAAGCAGGAGTCTGTGGGCATCCAGCAGAGAGGAAAACAAACAAACAAACAAACAAACAAACAAACAAACAAACAAACAGGGTTTCCACCAGGATATGGGAAAAGCATGAGGAGAGGCCATGACAGGTAATCTGCTACATAGCTGCCTATGAAACTGAGGTTTTGAGTGAGGGAAGAGGGAGTTTGAGGGAGAGGACGGAGCTTTGCCGACCTGTTATGCTCGCCTACTTATCCTTGGCCGGCTTGGTTGGCGGGTTCTCAGCGAAGGCCTGCTGGAGCTGGAGGCTGAGGTAAAGGTTAAGTTGCAGGGGGAAATGTTGGAGGAGAAAAAAGCCCTGTGATCCCTTGGGGGGGGGGGGTGCAGAGAGGAAGGGGAGGCTACAGAAGGTGGTCTGCTACACAACAGGGAGGTCTGGTTGGGGGATGGAGAAGACTACAGTTAGCCTGCTACCTTTTCGGGCTTGAGGGGCAAGAGAGTTCGTAGGGAGTGCCTGCTGGGGTTGGGGACTAGGACAATGAGTGGGGAGAAAGGTTGTAGGAAAAAGTTTGTGTCATCTGCTGAGCAGGAGATGGGGGCAGGGAAGTTAGGGAGGCTGTAGTGGGTGATTTACTACAGAGCTTTAGATGAGATTGGAGGGTTGGATTTGGAGGTGAGGAGGGAGGCAAAGCTTTGCCAGTTAGCCTACCTGTTTCCCTGGCCAGTATGTCCTGTGGGTTCCCCAGGAATCGCCACACCTTTTAACATAAACACAATCTAAGAAGGCAGGTCATGGTCACAGAGCTAGCAGGAATATTATTTACAGCAGCAGAAGAATTTTCAACCATAAAAGCACAGACATAAATACATTTTCTGAAAGAAATAGATGAACAAAGACGAAATGGGATGGAATCTATCATGTCCAACACAGTGAACCAGAGCTCCTAATACTAATAAGGAAGAAAGGAAATGACATATAATAATTTAAACAATAAGGAAAACCATCAATAAAATTACAGGAATTAGAAAACATCTCTCAGTAATGACCTTCAAAGTAAATGGCCTCAGCTAACCAAAAAGACATATCCAGACTGGCTAAGTGCATTAAAGAATTGTAAACTCATACACATAGAAAGCCATAGATCAAGTGAAGAAGCCAGACAATCTAGTGTTACTGTTTTGTTATTTGATAAAAGAGACTTGAAATCAAAATTGTCAGAAGATGAGGGAAGCCACTACGTAATTTACTTTTTCTATTTCATTAATTATTCTCTCCCTCTCTCTCTCTCTCTCTCTCTCTCTCTCTCTCTCTCTCTCTCTCTCTCACTCTCTCTCTCTCTCTCTCTCTCTCTCTCTCTCTCTCTCTCTCTCTCACACACACACACACACACACGCACGCACGCACACACACACACTGCTCAGCCTGTTTAATGTTACCTGTATGTGTAATGTTTTCAGGACTAACCATGAAGTATAGGATAGCTAATTGGTGTGCTTTTTATTAGGGAAGACTATTTCTTCTGTGGACAGTATTCCTTACCTGCCTATAGTTCTTTGTGTAAGGTTGAAACTTCGTAAACTTTCATAAAACAAACACTAATGGGCATTAAATCTCAGACGAGTGCTGATATAGTAATAATGCTTAATTTCAATATTATATTACTCAGATCACATAAACAAACATTAATATGAAAGCACACAGGGTTCCCAATAGCTAAAACATTCCTTAACAGAAAGAGCAAGACAGAAGGTATCAACAATACTTGGCCTCAAATTATACCAAGAGCCATAGTAACAAAATCATGCCAGTACTTTTCACAGAAAGAGACGAATGGAATAGGACAAAAGATTTAGAAATAACTCCACACAGCTACAGCCGCCTGAGAAAACTGGATTTCCCCTGTTTAGATCAGATCCCATTCTTCACAAAAATTAACTCTAAGTGGATGAAAGACTGTAATATCAGACCGGAAACATTAAAACCGAGTGAAACAAACAAACACAAAACTTCCCAGATACAGCATAAGTAGAGATTTTCTGAAAAGAGCCCCAGTAGCACAGGAAATAATGTCAAGAACTGTGTAATGGTATTACATGATGTTAAGCAACTTCTACACAACAAAAGTAATAATCATAGAGCTGGAGAGATGGCTCAGAGGTTAAGAACACTGCCTGTTCTACCAAAGGTCCTGAGTTCAATTCCCAGCAACCACATGGTGGCTCACAACCATCTATAATGAGATCTGGTGCCCTCTTCTGGCAGGCAGGCACACATGTGGACCGAATACTTACTGTATACATAATAAATAAATAAATATTTAAAAAAAGAGATAATCACAAGAATACAGTTTAAAGAAAAGGTTTTGCCAACTATTCATCAGATAGGGTATATATAGGACATATTAAAAAAAAAACAACTATTAAATGCCATAAAATCAAATCACCTAATTGTTGAATGGGTTAACTAGTTGAACAAATAGTTCTCAAAACTGGGAAATACAAATGAACAGTAAACATTTTTTTAAAGTATTCACTTGCATTAGTCATCATGGAAATGCAAATAAAACTTCACTGAGAGTCTGTCTCACTCCAGTCAGTATGGCTACCATCAATGAAGCAAATTACAAGAAATGCTGTCAACATGGGCAGAAAGAGAAGCCGTGTTCATTGCAGACAGGAACATGAACTAGTCCAATTACATGGACATTAGTATGGAGGTTCCTCCAGGAACTAGTAGATCTCATGT
This sequence comes from Acomys percivali, assembly GCA_907169655.1. Taxonomy (NCBI): domain Eukaryota; kingdom Metazoa; phylum Chordata; class Mammalia; order Rodentia; family Muridae; genus Acomys; species Acomys percivali. The sequence continues at coordinate 73,350,055 of OU015748.1, read as the reverse complement.
ATGATCCAACTATGATTCTTAGTACATACTGTAATGGTCCGAGATTCTCTGAAGGAAGACCCCAGACTGAAATAGTATGCAAAAGCAAAGAGAGTTTATTCTGCAGTAACAGCTAGCATACAAAAGTCAACCATCCTTACAAAATGGTGACCTTGAAGAGAGAAGCTCACAGGCTCCTTTTAAATCCAGAAAAGGGAATTCCAGTTGCAGTTAAGTAATCGTTACCAGGATGGTTGGGCTCATGGTAAGGGCACTTGTATAGATTTGATTGGTTTGGACTTAGGGAAGGAAGGGTCACCTCACATCTAGTTGTGGTCTCAGACCAGATGTTCAGGCAGTTCCTGATTGGCTGGCCTTCTCCTGTGGTTTTTCGAGAAGCCTGGCTGATGCATCTGGGGAAACTGAAATTTAGGCCTAACATGGAGACCTTATTTTAAAATGGAGTGCGTTTGGACCTCTCTCTTACCAGACAGACCTTAAAGTATATATCTATGCTTATTATTACTATACTCAAAACCGGAAATAGGACCAGGCTAGACCTCTATCGCTACATAAAATCATAAAGAAAACAAGGTACATGTACATAATGAAATGTTACTTAGTTGTAAAGAAAAATAAAATTGCTTCACACTTAGGAAATAGTATGTGACTGAAAATCATTTTGTTAAGTAAAAAAACACTATACTTAGAAAGATACATGCATCCTTTATCTTGCATGAAGGCCTACATTGAGGGGGCCTGGTTAAAGCTTTCATTTTCTCACCAGTCTAGGCTTAAGTTTCTGTCTCTCAGAAACAGACTTCAATTACAGGAAAAACCATAGAATATGGACAACCAATCAGAACTGGCCAAGACATCTGTCCAGAGCAGATAAGGTTGCTCAACTGCTGGTTTAGGCTGTCCCCTAACTCATACTAACTCCTGACTTGGAGCCAGCCAAGCCCCAATACACCCGTACTTGCACTTCTAGATTACACCAATGGAAATAAAGATGACCTAAATGTATCTGGAATTCCCCTAACTGGCTTTAAAAAGAGCCTGTGTGCTCACCTTGGGGTAGCCATTTTTTTTAAAGTGGATGACTGCTGCATGCAGGATTCTTATTTTCTCGAAATAAAAACACTCTTGCCAATTGCATGTGTGAATGGTGGTCTCCGAGTGGTGAGTTTTGGTCCTTAACAATGTATAAAAGTTGTGTGTGTGTGTGTGTGTGTGTGTGTGTGTGTGTGTGTGTATGTGTGTGTGTGTTTAAAAATTATAAACTAAAGAGGGCTTAGATAAAATTTTCTTTTCTCAGTGTTTCTCTTTTAGCTGTGGGTTGAATGGCTTCATGGATCTAAACAGGTTGAATGCTGTGATGTACTGTCCTAACATAGGCCCTGATGTGAAGATGACCAGCATAGATTAAAACCTCTAAAGCTAGATCAACACAGCTGGCTTTGCTTTAAAATTAGATTACCTCCAGTATTTGTTACAGTGACAGAAATCTAACAGAGTTCTGCTGTGCATACAAACTTGGAAGTCCTTACTTTATGTGAGAAATAAAGGAAATTTTATTTTATTGGCTTACATGAAAAAAAAAACCAAAACTAAAACCCAGCAAGCTCCTTCTTGACACTCCAAACAAAGGGAGGGTAAAATGAATTTTACTTCTTGTACTCCTTGGGCACAAGTGTTGGAGTGACCTACAAATATTGTATTTCTCATTATAAAAAGTATGTTCTTAATTGTTATTTGAAGCCCAATAACCAACTAGCAGCATACATAAATGTCACTGCCTCATCTGCCTTTAAGAGTAAGGCAAGCTGGTCTCAAACTGGTGAACCTTCTGTCCCAGACTTCTCAGTGCTAAGACTGCAGATATGTCATCACATCTAGCAAATACTCCAATCCGCTTTCAAAGTTCTCAACTCCCTCAGTCTCTTACTAAAGCCCTTCAGTCACCCTACCCCTTGGCATAATAGCTGACCTTCCCTTTGCAGTTCTTTATCATGGTGTGGACCACGTGGAGATGGGTCTTTCCTCAGGTTCCAACTGCAGAGATCCCTCATCGTTATGTCTGTTTTCTGTCTATGTCTACAAACATTTTGAAGGTAGATTCAGTCTATTCCTCCTTGGATTTTTTTTTTTACTGAGCCTGGGACAGTGTTTGGGAAGGAACAGAGCCTCTCAACTTTCATTTATGGCAGGATGTGTGAAGAGTGTCAAATGTGCCTCTGAGCACAGACAGCTAGGTCATATGTATACTCTGTTTTCAGGGCTGAATGCTGGGTATACCAATCTGGTCTGTGAAAATTCACCAGGCTGGACAGTTATAACTTACACATGACTATTTACTGTATACTTCAGAAAAATTCCCAGGAGGGAAGAACACCAGACGTTACCCTGTTAATGAAAGCAGAACCTGGCGTAACCTCTTTGGCAGGTCTCACAACTGAACAGCTGATCTCATAGCTGTACTGGAAGAGCAAGGTGGCACACACCGTTAACACCAGCACTCAGGAGACAGAGGCTGGGGGATCTCTGTGAGTTCGATGCCAGCCTGGTCTCCAAAGTGAGTCCAAGACAGCCAAGGCTACACTGAGAAGCGCTGTCTCGAAAAACGAAAAAACCAACAGACCAAACAAGAGTAAAGCAAGCTGCTAAAGGAAAGATGACCTTCCTCAGCCTACTAGTTGAGTAAAGAATGTGGCATTTTGCTGGGGCAGGAAGTAGGGGCAGAGCTTCTTCTGGGCAGGTGGTGACACAGACTGAGACGCAGGGAGACACAGGCAGATGTGGGTGGAAGAGGCAGAAGGAGACAGAAGGATGCAGAAAGCAGTGAGAACCACTAAGAGTGCTGTAGTGCTGGAAAGTAGGAGTTAGCTCAGAGACTGCCCCAGCAAAAGGTCAACAGCCTTCTACTTTATAGATGTCTCCAAGTGTTAATTAAATCTCAAGCCACAATACAAAAGAATCCTGGGTTCTTAAACTAAATTGTTTAAAGTTGTAAGCACGTTTCCCAGTGTCAAACAAACCCGGATGCCTCCAGTTTTTCCTTCTAAAATTGTTTCCAAAGCCCTGGGTGACACTTCTTCTAAAAATACCCATGTTTAGTGTTAAGAGATGTCTTTTTTGTAGTTTTCTTACTCTTCATGCAGCTGTAAATCAACTATAAAGGCACTTAGTCCATGGTCTCACCTTTTATAAAACTTGTTCAGAAAAAAATCATCTTATTTATAAATACAAACAAACTTTCTCTATACTTCACAATTATCTTTGTGAGACTGATCCATCCTGAATACAACTCTAGTTCATTCATTATATTGTAGGGGCAAAATTAATGCCATATCCTATATGTAATGTATATTCTGCAGTTAATGACAGTCTGTATGAGAACGTGTCCTCTAGGTGCCCTTCCCCCTGTGTTCTGGGAAGGACACCTGCCAGCACTCTCCAGAAACTACACTGGAACAGTTAGATACATTTAATGCCCAATGATCCTCTGAGATAAAACAGCTTCCCTGGAGATTCAGCCTCCTGGACCCAACCTACTGGAAGGTCTGCTTTCCTGAGACTCACAACTTTCCCTGGAGATCTGGTCTCCACTCAACCTGCCTGAAGGACTGCATTCCTGAGACTCATGACTCCCGTTTATGGTTTTGTCTTCCTTGTGATCCCCACTCCTAATTACAGTTTTTCCTTATAAACCCATTACCCTTGAAGCTCTGGTATCACTCTCCTATCCTCCATCAGGAAGGGTTGTGATGTGAAGCTCTGAGCCTATAATACAGGACCTGTGTTTGTTGCATCAGTATTGAGTCCTGGTGGTTTTTTTTTTGTTGTTGTTGTTTGTTTTTTGTTTTTTTGAGTTCTCATGATCTGGGTAATCTCGGTATAACAACATGCATCTCAGCGTACTAATATTCTGTATTATATGTATCTATTCTCTTGTTGATTGACAGTTTCTTGCATGGGGTTTCATGTTAAGCCATGTACACACAGTCCTGTAGAGTAAAATCTTAAGAGGAAGTTTCTGGATCATGTTTTACTTTTGTGCTTAATTGAGTTTCAAGACTGATTGTTTCATTTTTGCATTCCCTCATTCAGTATACATGGTTCTGGTTGCTCCATAACTTATAAAAATCTTATGTTGTTCATTGGACATAAGGACATTTATTCTTGTGGGTGGGTAAGTCCTTTGACTGTGGCTTTAAATTTCAGCTTATTTGTTAGTGGTGATGTTGTTCACTCTCCAAACATGTCTTTAACAGTTATATACAAACCTGCACATGATTTAACTTGAGGTGTAGAACTTTTGTATCACCAAACAAATATTCCTCTTATCACCCTTTTATAGTGACTTACAAAGCCTCATTCTCCATCCTCAATTCTGCCAGGCAACATTATCCATAACCATATATCTTTTCTTTAAAATTGATATGCATATATCAATATATATGGGTTATATGCTTATAATATAACTTTAACCAAATCATTCTGAAATCATCTTTTTTATTTCCCTACTGCTTAGCCTCTCATGAAAACACTATATCCTCTAAGAAAGTTTATTTTCAATTAATGTTTATCATATTGGCTGAGGAGAGAAAATTTGATCACATATTTTGTAAAGAGGCTAGATGTTAAAAGCTCCAACACTACTGTTGACTTAAATGGTCAATTTACCAAGAATCTATTTTATTACTAGTTAGTCTAGTATAATAATGATTGCTCCTCCAATAGCAGAGTAAATTGAGACATATTAAAATTTATGTAAATCAAAATCATTATGTAGCTTCTTAATGCTATCATTTTACTAAGGGCAATGGCTTTGCTAGCAGATACTGTGGGTCTGCTTGTTGTTGGATACATGTTGCCTCATGTCATGCTCATAGACAATAATAGAAAAATGCTCATTTTCAAGGACCCTAAATTTTATTTTGAAAGGAGAAACACATAGAAAGCAGTGTAAAGTATATATGAAACAGTGCATATGTAAAATTCCAGTTTAAAGGGAAGTGAATTATGCCATTAGATCGCCAAAGGGGACAAGGTTTAGGATGTTAACCAAGAAAAAACCCATTTAAAAAGTTTCAAGGTCAGGCTTTTAGGAACGTTTTAGATATAGCAATGCATGATGGAAGCTGGGCGTGGGGATTCTTTTACCAGCAAATGGAATTTTTGTAGAGCTTGTCTTTCAATCAATCTTCACCATTTTTTTCTCTGTAAAATTCTGAAGGAAAATTTGTTGTATACTGATGTAGAATCAACTTAATTTTTTGTGTGAATGTCAACTTAATCTTCACGTCTGTGAATTACATGCATGCCTAGTTCCTGTGGGGGTCATTTCTTCCTTGGCACACTACACTGTTTTCTGATGAGAAGGTATTTTCTGTTTCTCTATTCCATTCAGCCTTCAAAGACACACTCTTCAACCTTATTTATGAGGGAACCTCTCGGTACTATAGATTGGAAGTGGAACCCAAACACAGTGTAGGTGTCCAAAAGGGAACAACTAAGCAACCTCAGTAGCTTCAACCTTCAAGTTTCCGTACTAAACCTGACTCCTCTCTTACCCTATGTACCTATCAGTCAGTATAGCATAATACTGGATACCAATGGCATGAATTTGACTACTATTTTGTAATTCAGCAATTCTGTAAAATTAAGGACTTTTGGAGTACCTTTCAAATTGAATGAATTATATAAAATATGTAGGAAAGTCCCTGGCAATAACAAATTCTGCTTATGTTCTCTGATTTTCTAAGTTAGTAGTACATTCAACAGATGCAAGATCTAACGGTAAGTATAGGTGATGAACAGGCCACTGTTACCCTCAATGTTGACATTTCTGCCTATTTTATGGGAAAGGTGATGACTTTGGAACCATACTCCTGGATAAGATTTTAAAAGCTATTGTTTATTGAATTTGTAACCTTGGGGGAGCAGGGAGCACTGAATCCCTGTGAACCTTCTTCTTCATCTTAAAAAGAAGAGTGATAAAATCTTCTACTTTGAAGTTGTGTTTTGAATATTAAATATGACAAAGTATGCAAATTGCTTGGCACACAGTTGGAACTAAAATGTAACACTTGTTTCCCCAGTCTTCTTCCTGGGGAGGCTAGAAGGATGGTGGGGTAGGGAGGTAAGGTTGACACACTCAACTTAGAGAGGCCAGCGCTTGACAGGCAGGTAAATGAGTGTGTGGAGTAAAGTGCTCTCTAGAAAAGCAAAATCCTGAAGGTGTTGGACAACAGGCAAAGGAGGGAATGCAAAGACCTCTCCTGAACTACATCTCCCGGGATGCTCAGCAAAGGGAGCACCCCGCCCCGCCCTACCCCGCCCAGCCCGACTCGACGGGCACCGCCCACCCAGCGGAACCCAGCGGCGAACACAGGCTACAAGTGCTGCGGCTGGGGAATAGCGGACTTTTCTCAGGGAGCCACGCGGACCCGAGTGCTCCCGGATCCAGCTTCACTGGGTGGCCAAAGCAGAAGGTGAGTGGCAGAGAGTGGCATGGGGAGGAAGCGCGCGGAGTATAGAGAGAGCTGGAGCCTGGAGCTAAAAAGAGCCCGGGCACGCATCCCCACTCCCCGCCTTAGGTGCCAGCAGGACCTCAGCGGATGCAGCTAGACTGCAGGTGCCTTGATGGGCCAAGAGTTCGCCGGAGGATTGATTGATCCTGCAGCCAGTTGGGGGCTCCCCTATCCAGTTCTGGCAGTGGGTCTTTTAAACCTAGTGCGCTGATTCTACATCCCGCACCCCACATCTCTAGGTGGTCTTCTGCAAACCAGCTTTGTCCCTGTCAGTTCTGTCCATATTTTACTGCTTTTAATTGAGGAGCAGCAGGCTAGGGAAAAAGGCTGCCCCCTGCCTTGGAGGTGCAATCTCATTAACTGGGCTTTTAAACAGATCAGGGGGGAGGAGGGAAGAGGGAAGAAGAGACCTTTAGCTGGTCTCCTGGGATTATCCATCCGTCACTGAGGCTGGATTACGGATCTGCAAATGAACTGTACAGTTAGTGAGTCTCCAATAGAGCCAGGGGTGGGGGGAGGGAGAGGAGAGAGAGAGAGAGAGAGAGAGAGAGAGAGAGAGAGAGAGAGAGAG
>OU015748.1:73308610-73342959 GCA_907169655.1 Acomys percivali | reverse complement strand
GAGAGAGAGAGAGAGAGAGAGAGAGAGAGAGAGAGAGAGAGAGAGAGAGAGAGAGAGAGAGAGAGAGAGAGAGAGAGAGAGATTGAGATTCTCTCTTTGTTATAGATTGGAAGTTTTGTAAGCTATCCTACCAATTTTATCTAAAAGAGTGTAATATGATTAGTTAATTGTGCCAAAGGCTAGTCGGAGCGACTCATGCCTCAGGGACTCATCTGTGAGGCTTTCTTTTCTGTAATTGTTGAAACCAGTTTCCATCTCTTCCTTCACTTACGGATCCTTCAGGAGGGGCTTGTCCACTTGATGAAGGAAAACTCTGATTCAGTTATGGTTTCCTTGCACGCAGCGCTGTGCTTATCTCCTTTTTTGTTGTTACTCTTTTTGTATTTTTGAGGCAAGGATGGGGGTTGTCAAAGTACAGCAGGAAACATGGGGCATTTCTTTTATGTTCTGTGACTTGCCTGGCTGTCTTGGTGAGGCTTGCTTATACATGGTTGGAGTTGGGGATTTTGACACTAACTCCTCTTCCAGCCATGGGTTAAGCCACTCTGGACTGAAATAAAGACAAAAGGAATCCTTGATTAAACCCCCTATATTTAGTGAGGGTGGGTTGAATTTTTATTCCCAAGGAAGCTAGCAAAGGTAGGAAAAGATGGGCAGATGGCTTTCTGTTCAACACAGAGCTCTGTCCTAGCAAGGCTCTTGTGCAGTGGAGGTGAAGGAGTGCCGTGGATAGAGTTCCAGAGGTAGCCTTGGAAATCATGCCTCACCTCTTTGCCTTGACGAAATGCTATGCGTTTATTTATCATCCTTTCCCTCCCAGAAGTGGCCACTTTCTGGTGCTTGTTTGTTGGCAAACTGTAGGGAGAAGTAACTCAGACTCACCGAGATTTTTGCCAGTGGGAACAGCAGACACTCTGTGGGAGCAGGCAGTATGTGTGTGTGAAGCTGAGGAGCTCACTGTGTTTTATAGAAGCCACAGTGAAGTGTGTGAGCTGCCCCTGTGGAACAGTGAGTGGATTAATATGGTTAAATTAACCCAGGGCTCAAGGCTGTGTGTCGTGGGCTACTAGATACATGAATGAGTGAATCACTGAACTCGATTCTGATTCCTCCTGTTGGTCACTGGCTGATTAAGTCATCCTTTTCATTCACTTCATAGCTGCTAAGTCAAGATGCTGATGCCATGGCACCCAGCTGATGAGAGCATGCATTCATTAAAGCTAATCTGTATTAGAATCTGTTCTGACCTGGAGTTGGAAACACACACTCTAATTGAATTGTTAGGAAGTCTGCTCTTGCTCAAGATCTCCAGAAATCCAGCAGCTCGGCTAAAAAGGGCCCCACCTTTCTCATTTGTGTCTTTCTACAGGAAACTTGCCTTCTCATCTGAGGGATTCTGTCACGGGAATGTGTGAGTCCCTGGATAAATTTGGCTTGGTGACAGCAGTGTGTTGTCCCCAGAGATTCTGCCACATCCTCCTTGCTCCTTTTCTACCCTGACTGCCAACCCCTGTGGCAAGTCAGAAGATTTGCTGCTTTCATGGTCTTTTGCCCCTAGCTTCCCTTTCTCATCTCCCACCCCCCTCATGAGGAACTGAGGACAAAGTATTCTCAACAAGCCATGGCTGTAAAGGAAACAGGGACCAAAGGAGCAGGCCTCCCTACAGTATGGGCTTAGATTCTGCCAGGTTCTTATCTGTGCTGCCACTGGAAGAACTTCTGGAAATTGCTGGGAGAATTCTAACCAGCTCCCATGGAGCTCCAGTCCCTGACTAAGAGCAACAGCCCTGTGGACCTGTGCAGTGCTGTGGAGTGGAGTTCAGGCGACACTCCTGGTGACCATGCAGAAGAAGCAGCTATCAGAGCTGCTCTTCACTGTCAGAAAAACTTGACATCCACACCAGGAGCAGTTGCGGTGGAAATGTCTAGAACTAGCCCATCTTTAGCATCCCCAACCTCCTTGCTGCAATACGATGCTACTGAGACGAGCTTCTTCCCATCAGGCCCTCCTGACTCAGGGAATGACCAAGTCATAGCAGATCGTAAAGTCTGTAATTGTTGCAGCCAGGAACTAGAAACTTCTTTTACATATGTGGATGAGAATGTCAACTTGGAACAGAGAAGCCAGAGGTCCCCATCAGCAAAAGGCAGTCATCACCCTGGAGATCTTGGATGGGGGAACTCTAATGAATGGTCCCACGAGGCTCCCATGTCTTTGATATCCGAAGATGAAGATGACACGAGTTCAGAAGCCACGTCTTCAGGGAAGTCCGTAGACTATGGCTTCATTAGTGCCATCTTGTTCTTGGTCACTGGTATCTTGCTGGTGATCATTTCTTATATTGTTCCTCGGGAGGTGACAGTGGATCCCAACACAGTGGCAGCCCGGGAGATGGAACGCCTAGAAAAGGAGAGTGCAAGGCTAGGGGCACACCTGGACCGCTGTGTGATCGCTGGCCTCTGCCTCCTCACACTCGGGGGAGTCGTTCTCTCATGCTTGCTAATGATGTCCATGTGGAAGGGGGAGCTCTACCGCAGAAACAGATTTGCCTCTTCCAAAGAGTCTGCAAAACTCTATGGTTCCTTCAACTTCAGGATGAAAACTAGCACTAATGAAAATACCATGGAGCTGTCCTTGGTAGAGGAAGATACCCTTGCTGTACCGAGTTAATTCTGAACTTCGTGAGAGACAGCCATGGATTTTATATGGAAAAAAAAAATTAAGTCAACTGTGTCCTTTAATTGTTTGGCAAGAAATGGTTTTGTTTGTTTGTTTAGTTTGTTTTTGTTTTTGTTTTTTTTTTCCCCCACAAGTTAAAAGCTAGCGAGTGTTTTGTGCAAATTGTAAAAGAAATCATGGCCAGCTTCCCCCGACTTGCTGCAAACTGAAAACTTATTCACTGACTCTAATCACCATGAGCTTCTACTTATATACCAAAATATTTCCACAGATGTAATTTACAAGAGGATTCTTTTACATAAACACGAGTATTATTCCTACTGGGTACTAGAGTGGTTCCTGCAGATGAGATCACTTGGTGATCTAGTCTGTGAGACATAAGCACTAATTAAATAGTATGGTGTACATCTAATTCCCAACGGTGCTTTTTCATTTTCTTTTTAAACGTTCTTCCTGTAATTTGGCTAAACACTAAAATGTAGACTTTGGAAGTGTGAATATTTTGAAACTTACAGATGGTGGTTATTTTTCAAAAGCTATAACATATTATATTTTAAATTATTGCTATATTTAGAAATGACACCTATGTCACTAATATGTAACATCTAATAAAGAAAGTAATACAAATCATCTTCAGACCCATGTGAGGCTAAATGTTAGCACAAGGTATATTGCTGATGCCTTCTTCCCCAATGAAATAGAAGTATTGGTTAATAATGTGTTTTGTTTCCTGCTTGTGGATTTGCACTCACCCTGAAGATCCATGCCCTTGAAATCTTTACCACCTCTCATATATGTATATATATATATATATATATATATATATATATATATATATATTAGACTTTAAAAACATATCTCCTGGCAGCCAAACATCTAGACAGGTCTGAGTCACAAGTGGGCTTGGCAGTCTCCCAGGTGATATTTGGGGGAAAACCTCCAGTATAATCGTAGCTACACTCTTGGGAACAATGCCTAGCAAAAGCTGTCACATAGGAGTCACTAAGCCCATAGCCAAAGTTTACACTGGAGAGGAAAAGCCAACCCACTCATTTAGTGGGAGTTGTGCTTATCCTTAGTCCTGATTCTTTTGACAAGGCCTGAATACCATTCTGAGGACCTTGGACATTGGAGCCATAAGGACCATGTTCATACCTCAGAAAGTGGAAAGGTCTGGGCAAGTGGTCAGGGAAGCAATGAGAAACACAGTCTAAGAAAGATCTTGAATTATACTGGTGTTCCTTGAAGCGGCCCAGGTGTTTCATTACTATGTTATAAAGACAAGTGGTTCATTCTTAAAGAGGACGGGAGCCAGGAATGGGTGTGGGTGAAGGGATGAGCTAGTGAGGAAGGTATTTCGTTGGAGATTTTTAAGCCCACCTAAGTCTAGTGTAGACATCTGTGTTGTTATTGAGGACTTTGGATGAACCGTGAGTTTGCGGATCATGAGCTCTGGTAGCTACCAGAGCAATTTGTTGAAATAGCTCTGTTAAAAGAAAATGGAGCAAAGGAGACTGAGGTGGGGATGGCAAGCATGCTACAGAGTTTCAGAGTAAAAATAAGAAAAGTGTGGGAAATATATATATATATATATACATATATATATACATATATATATATATATATATATGGCCCCATTGCCTCCCCTCATAAAGTACTTACTCATGAAATGCTAGCTTACTGAGCCACAAAGTACCAGAAAGAACTTGCATTTTGTTTGCTGTAGCTGGTCATTTGTGCTTGATTTCCCCGTGATTCTCGTGTCTTCTATGCCAACAGCACACTCTCAAAAGTTTAAAATTTACCTTCTTGAGGTATATTTAGTTTCGATTGCTACTCTGCTTGAGGAAACTACTTTGGCAATGTCCAGTGAGTAGATAGAGTTGGGTTCAAACTGCATCAGCCAAACTGGTAAAATAGAATTTAAACCGATTTGAAGCCAGGCCTATGAGTCATGCAGACATCCCAGCACGTGGGAGGCAGAATGAGAAGAGCAATGAAGGGCCAAGGCCAGCTTGGACCACAGTAAGTTCCCGAACAGCATTTATAGGGTAAGACTGTCTCAAAGCATCAAGCTGAAACAAACCATTCGCATTTATTTATATGAGATCTCCTGCGTGTTGTTTTTATTTATTTGTAAACCATAATTAATTAGTTGCATAGCAAATGAAACAGAACTAAGTTGTTGTCCAACTTTCAGTTCTTACTGAGTTTGGGAATTAAATGCGAAGGCTGTATTTTCAATCCTATACAAATGACAATAAAGGAAGAAAGGAGTCAGTTCACATAGGAAAAGTTACTGAAATCACTGCGCTTATTGCTAGCTCATATAGTTATATTCTAAAGACAGCACTTTAAAAAATATCGTTTCAGAAAAGAAGACTTTAAATGAAAAGTAAGCAAATGCGCATTTCTGCATTATCTAAAACTGCTCAAACACAGAGCACGTCACATAAGGTTCTGCTGATATGAGGGAAGGCGATTACACCCAAAGGGACCAATCAGAAAATCACCTGGATGCTTTCTTTACGCTGCGCTGATGAAATCCTGATAATTACCTCAATCGACTTTCCTCCAGGTTTTCTATTCGTGTTGCCCTCACCCATCCGGTGAGTGCCTGACTTTGAGACGATTACTTGAATTTAAAATGAAGCTGAAGAACAAGGACGCGGCCCAGGGTCGTGTCGTATGTGTGAGGCCCTGGGTCCAGCCCTCAGCGCTGCAGGAGAATGATAAACCTAAAGTTAACGCAGGCAAAGAAAACTTCTGAACTTCCGGCCCTGTTGATGTCAATACGATACAGGGCGGCGTGGGTACTAGAGTTACTGTGGCCTGACCATATGAGAAAGCAGACACTGAGCAGACTGGGGCCTACACTTTGACTTTGGATCTTTCTGGGGCTTCCTGGATATGGTGCCTCTATCGTTATCCGTGGAGGCTTCGTTAGGCTAATGGACAGGGTAAGCTTCCTAACGTTACTAATAAATGACCCCGTTTGTGGGCAGGAGACACTGCTGCAGAGGTCGCAGAGTTCTTTTTGCAGTGCTGTTACCTTGGCAGCCATTTGGAGCTCCTGATGTGACATGTTGGCCTTTCCTGTGAAGCTTTCCTCCTTCCAGGCTCCTTGCTAGGCACCTGGTTTGTGATTTAGAACACCAGAAGGCTGCTAGAAACCATCAAGTCCTCTCTTGCCCTAGGCGGTTTTGCCCATGCCACTGCTAAGTTCCTGAATTCCGTAAAACCCAGATGCTTACCTTGGTATCTAAAACTTAAAATATCTGATCCCATCCTCTCTCTTTAAAAAAAAAAAATCTGTCTTGAGGCCCAATTTGACCAGGGCTAGCACATATCTTTCAACATGCAAATGTAAATAAACAAACTGCCAGACCAAAAAAAAATTTTTTTATGCTTTCCTTTCCTTTGTCCCTAGAGTGAAGTCAAATAAGTAAAAATGTACCATGAAAAAAATATCAGGAATTAAGGATCTGAACACACACACACACACACACACACACACACACACACACACACACACAGAGAGAGAGAGAGAGAGAGAGACAGACAGACAGACAGACAGACAGACAGACAGACAGACAGACACACTTTTGTTTTCTATTACATTTCTTTGCAATAAGAAAGCATTCTAAACAATTACATCTGAACATTCTGGCCTTCGTCTCTCTAGCATACACACATATCAAACTCTTAACCTGGACTAATGGCCAGAGAAAAACAGGCAACATCCATGTGTCTATTGGAATATTTTTTTCATTTTTTTTCAATCTGAACATTTGATTCTACGGCAGCAAGGCAAGCCACCACAAAAGCATGGCCTGACAAAAGGGGTTCACAATGCTTGTCAGTGGTTTCCCGGTGGCGGTACCAAGATAGAATACCGTCTGCTGCATCTGACGACACATCCGCACAGCTTTCTGGGACTGCTTTAGCTTCTACAAATCGTGGCATACGCAATGACCACAACGAGGAATTAAAACGAAGTCTCAATGCTGGGCCTTTCCCAGCACCTAGGAACTAAGAAGACAGATAACGAAGGGACAGTTTTGACTTTCAGACTATTTTTCAGCTGTATCATTTTTATGGTCCACACAATATTCTATAAAATCTATCTTTTAGTTTTCAAGGTCAGGTAACTTTGGAATTGGAATTAATTGGCCTGATTGACATCAAATACTTTCAATGGGAAGGTGCTACTGCAAACACACAGAATTGCTTTCTAAAACCCGTGACTTAACTTAAAAGCATACTTATGGCTTTTGTTTGTTAAGTGTGCAAGTTGATGTTCACAAGCCTGTATATATGTTAGGGTATGTTTTATAGCTACAGAACTTTAATATTCCTAAGATATCTTAGATTAATTTTCTTATTGGAATTTAGCATGCCTTCTTGTTGATTTTGTGAAGAAGTTTTTCACAGGTAATAACAATTTGGAATCAACCTCAGAATGAGATGCTTTAAGTATATGAATCTTTTTCTTGGTTATCTAGTGTCCCACAAATGCTTTTTGATTTATTTTTAACCTTGAAGCTATAAGCTCATATGTATGCAGAATATTTATAAATTATTTTAATTTTAATTTATAGTTTTCTTACATAGAAATGTGAACAGCACTGTTTTTGGCTCCAAAGTTGAATGACTTCCCTTTAGTTCAGAAACAGCTAGTCTTGCTTCCCGTTGCTTCCTTCACAGGCTGCAAAAAATTAGGCTATGAAGGCAAAGACATATCCTCCCACCGCTTTGTATTTCTCTGTGATTCTCTTCCAGCTCTTCTTTCTAATTTTTTTTTCCTAAATCAAAGTAATTGATGTTGATGGTGTATTTTTTGATACTGTACTGGGCAACCATGGAAGATGATGCGGCTTTTTTCCTCATGGCATTGATACCTTTATATATTAATAATGTGTCCTGTCATTCTAAAAATAAAAATACTTACTGAGATGTTTTAGTGTGTTTAACTTTTATTGAAGTCCAATATAATGCATATTTGGTCTTTTAAATTTACCTTTTTAAATTATCCGTGTACAAGAAAAAAAGAAAAGTAATGCTTACACCCAGGTAATGTGTAACATTCTTCTTGCTACCCTGTCTTTAAACTGTGTGTATCTTAATAGTTTTTCTTTGTATGTATGAAATAATGAACACTACCGAGATTTCTCTAAAATAGTTGGTATTGAACTTAATGCATGAACTGCAGGATTTGAATAAGCAGTTTAAGAACACTCACCTGAAAAATCTAAGGTCTTATTCCTTGACCAGCATCATTTAATGCCTTGACCAGACTAAGAAATCTAAGTAGGGATGTCAAGGGAATACATACAGAAAAGCTGGATTCTGATGGGCTCTGATGGAGTGGCGCCAATTACCAAGCAACCCAGAACCCCAGCCTGTTTATTATATGCAGAGCAGGAGAGGAGTTGGCTAGATATAGGAGATGTCTTATAGGAGGGCAGACTCAGGCTATAAACACCCAGGAGGAGGAAGCTACAATTGCTGGTTTATGCACACACTGGTTAATCATTTGTAAACACTAGTAGTTGGACCAAAAGAAGGCTTTGCCTTTCTGATCCTGACCAGGGAAAAGGCTTACTAGTTTCCCATGGGTCCCATGGGCACATGGCTATACCCATGCCAAAAATATACATTCATTTACAACTGCTTTCACTCTTTACACATTCTCTAAAGGCTTCCCCACCTCCTCACAGAAGGAAATATTGAGTTATATTTTATTCTTTCAACCTTCTTAATTAATTGTGGTATCCATTTCCTCTTGTAATATTAAGTAGAACTGTGTCTTTATTATGTATGTGTTGTCAATGTCAGGTGAGTCTAAAAAATGAATTGGAAGTAAGTACTCATAAACATCTCTTTTTCGCACTGTTTTAAAAGAAAAACCAGGTTAAGATTCTTGCTTATTATTAAGAAGAAGGATCTAGTTATTTTCACATATATATTTCTAGAATGCCTTTTATTTTGTTAACTAACTGGTTATTCAGGAGGAGTTAAGAAAGGTCAATTGCACAGACTTCTTCTACATGGTCCTTGCAGGTCACAGAAAGAGTAGTTTCAGGAACATACTGTGATGTGGCCTCTTTATGGATGTTGCTGTTTATAACTGGGGAGTAAAGTGGAGTTTGAAAGGTAGCAAATAGATACTCCATCCTTGTACAGCTTATCAGTCTTAGCTGAATATAGGGCCCTATGCAAGCCAATAAGCATGCTTTCCTTTATGCTTAAAAGTAGAACTAGGAGTATACCGAAAGCCACTGATAACTACTGTCATTTCTCACATCTCTGTTTTTAAAAGCACTTTATATCAATAAACATAAAGGTCTGTTCTCAAATGATAGCATCATCCATTTAATTTTTCTACACACATTTTCTAAAGACTTTCCACAAAAGTCTAGTAGTTTTTGTTAAAGATATTTAAAAGCATAAACTACCATAGTTTACCTTGTGATTATATATATGTATATGTATATGTGCATATATATGGTGTTTTGTATTATTTATATAGATGTTTTTATATTAAGCTAGTGCCTGTGGTTTTAGCTCATGAACAGCAAGAAGATGTTTTGGGGTCCTCAATATGTGCTTTTTGATAGAAGCTTTGCCTTAATGAATTCTCATCTTATTTCTGCAAGTTGCTTATTACCATTTGCTTTCTAATGATGAATTGAAAAACTAAACCTAAAAAAATTAGGTGGTTGCTTCAAAGTGTATACTACTAAGCAGTAGAAGGTGAAAATTTAGCATTTTTTTCCTTTGATAAATCCATTTTTATTCCGACTTGGAAGAACTTTTACCCAAGCAAGAAAATCTACTTATGCTATTTTGCTTTATGTTTACTATTTTAAAAATGGTTCAAGTAAACCTACACAGGCATTTTTTTTCTGTACTGCTAAAAATAATGTATAGTCATTTTCCTATATGCAACATCACACATAGAGGTCTTATACAGTGTTGCAGTGTAGACTCGAGAAAGAGATAGAAAGCTATATTAGAATGGTCACTGTCCACCAAATATTTTGTATTTATGTAGTATATCTTGCACAGTCTTCATAGCACATGCTGCAATAAGAGTGTCAGAATCAGGCAGACACATGCCTTGAAGTTTGAATGCTTGTTCGTCTCCTCTTCTCCTGTTCAGTTGTCTGAGCCATAATGTCAATGTCTATGATATACCTTGTGGGATTTTCTTGAAACTTAAATTCATCACCATGATAGGCTGGTTTTCCCTCTCCCTCCTGTCCATCGTCCCCTTCTCTCTATGGTTCTTTTATACTCCCCTTTTCTGTTCCTTTCCTTTCTTTCCCTTCATTCATCCTCACAATCATCATCCTTAACATTTTCAAGGATAAATACAACACCACAGTGCCTTGTACCTCCACCATTGTACACACCCATCCAAGACGTCTCTTTATGAGATGAAAAAAAATTTAGACTCCTGCCTTTTGTTTAATTGCAAAGTAGAATGTGTAGAATACTTTCTCCAGACCTTGCATAATTAGAACTCCAATCATTTGCATGTTCTATGGGAGAAAATTCAATTATCTTTTGAATAGAAGAACTTTGCCAAACATAAACTGAACGAAGTCCTTTTGTTTGATTGAAAGCCCCCATCCCTTTCCTCTTCCTTCTCTCCCACTCTTTCTCTACATTAACGGTGTTGAAAACTAAAAGAATCTGTGGAATGATCTCTCTGGCTAGACTTGTCTTAATTTCCTCAGATTGCAGAGTTCATGTGTTTCAGTTTATCTCTGACTTTTACTTAACCTTGCCAAACTATCAAAAATTGCTCTGGGGTAGAAATGATATTTTAAAAAATTGCAGTTTCAGAACAACCAGGGAAACACAGAGAAACCCTCTCTCAAAAACAAACAAGCAAACAAAGACCAAAAGAAAGAAGAAGAAGAAAGATTACTCCAAGCTCATTTTTCTCCTGGATAACGAAATAATACATTCGTTAGTCCCGCCTACTGCTAAGTGGAGTGCCAAGGAAACCAGTGCAGCAGAGCAGGAGGAAAGTGGAAGCCAGCACCTGCCTTCAATGATACCTTCGCAAGGGATGGTGTCAGAAGAGAATTCCCAGACAGAATGAAAGAGGCTGAGGCGGCTGCGGCTAGATTCCAAATAGTCAGAGATGAGACTGAGAAATAGGTTCAAAGCTTCACCAACAAAACCTTTTTTTAGAGATCTTTCTAGAGACAGAGCTGCTGAGGGCAGTTTCCAAAGAGAACCATTAAGCTGAGAAAGGGAAGCTCTTGGGTCAGAAAGATACCTCAGGTCTGGAGAAAAGAATTGGCACAGAGAACTGAAGGGCAAGCAGCAGTGCAAACAGGAGTGTTTCTTTTTCTTTTAATTTATATCTTTTTTTTTTTTTATTAAAGATTTACAGCAGGTCACCGAGAAGAGACTTGATACCCTATGAGCATATACAGAGGGAGGTAATTCCTCTGAGGAACAGTCATAGGGGAGGGGAATAAGGGGAAAATGGGAGGGAGGGGAGAATGGGAGGATACAAGGGATGGGATAACCATAGAGATGTAACAAGAATAAATTAATAAAAAAAATTAAAAAAAAAGATTTATTATTTGTACAGTATTCTGCCCACCACAAGAAGGCACCAGATCTCATTACAGGTGGTTGTGAGCCACCATGTGGTTGCTGAGAACTGAACTCGGGTCCTTTGGAAGAGCAAACTGTGCTCTTAACCTCTAAGCCATCTCTCCAGGCCCCAGGAGTCTTTCTTAAGAAATCCCACTGTTGAGCAATGGGTCTTTGCCCATTTCGCCCTTAGAAAAACAACTGGTCACCAGTATTATGCTAGTAGGAAGTAGGCTGGAAGATACATCGAACCTTCAAACAAAGCTGTTCCCAAACACCTCATCCTAGAAAATTAAAGATAATAGACTTCCAGAGGGTTAACCGGGGCACCCAGGCGAACAGTAAGTAATCGGGTGGATTCAGAAAGCAAAAAGGGGCCAGATAAAGGAGTTGGCCCATACTTTGGGTAGAAGAGTCGCAGAACTTCTGCCTGCCAAAATCTATCACTTGTGTGGAACAGTAACTACTAGAAGAGGGTGTCTTGTGTTACCACATCCCTTTCCCACCATCCTGTGCTTTATTATGCAATGTAAACTTACTTTCCTGTTTACAGTTTGACAGGTCGCATGAAGAGACATGTCAACCCTATGAAGGAGATTGTGCGTTTTGGAGGTAGGAGTTTAGGAACTGCAAGCAATATGAAGATATGACTTTCACTTGGGGGTTGAGTCAATGCAAACTATAGGAAAGGGCAGACCAGAGCAGAGACACAGAAAAGACACACCTTCTTTTCTCTTTGCAGGCTTGTTGCAAGAGAGCTTCTGCATAAAGCGGGACTGCATTTCCCAGCCTTCTTTGCACTCAGATAGGCCCAAGTGACTAACAGTTAACAGTGATGTGTGCGATTATAAACCAGCCTGCCACTGCTTACATTCATCTCTGCTATGGCCACTGACTGACAAGACTGCACGGAAGGTGGAATCACCCATTGCTCTGGTTAGGCAGATTTTTGCTTCACATGTACTTGCTCAGAAGGATCTGCTATTTCGTGGCTTCCATGTCCATTCTACTTGTCAATAGCTAGCAGGCAGACAAGGAAGGCTTAGAGGATTTGATGGGAGGTTTCCACATTCATTTGGTCAGCTCTCACTACGGCCAAGATGAGAGGCTGTATTTGTCCACCATTGTGTCCGCTGGGAACAAAAGGAAAGAGAGAGGTGGGTGAGGTAAACAGTTAGTCTCTGACACCATGCATGGCCTACCGAGAGGTAATGCATGTTGAAACCTCAGGACATCATGTTCAGTGTATAACTTGTACATGGCTATGTAACAAGATATTCCAAAAACTAGTGGCTTAAAAAAATAACCATGCTTTTATGGTATAAAATTTCTGCTGTTTTTTTTATTTGAGAGCATCTGGGTTGTGTGCTTCTGTCTCAGGATTAATTTGGGAACTTTCAGTCACAATGCTGTGCAGAGCTTTCAGCCTTTCCTTTCTTCTCTCTCTGTGTGTGATTAGGATGTGCATGTTCATGTGTGCAAGAGTGAATGTGGGCATTTGTGTGCCATGACATATGTATGGGTTTCATCTGGTGTTATTTCTTGGGTTGGAGGTTGGTCTGATGTATTTTGATGCTAACTACTGCTTGCTGTCTCTGTGCCCCACATTTTGCCTTGCCTAAGAGCCTAACCTGTTTGACCAAGAAAAGACCATCATGTCATGACTTGGGTCTCTAGTTCTTTTTGTTTGTTTGTTTAACTTTTTATTGATTCTTTGTGAATTTTCCATCCTATACTTCAGTCACACTCATTCTTTGATGTATGTCCTCTGTCCTTGCAACCTCTCCCCTAAAAGAAAAATAAAAAAATGAAAAAAAAAAAAAACCAAAAACAAAACAAACAAACAAACACCTCCCCAAAACAACAAAACAAATAAGAATCTTGTCTTAGGAGCTATAGTATGTCACACTGTGTTCCACAGCACATCCTTTTCTCCACACATCTTTACTTGCAAATGTTCATTGCAATGAGTCACTGGCCTGGCTCGAGGCCTTTGGTCACTACTACAGTATCAGCACTGGGGGCTTCACTGGCGCTCCTCTTGGATATCCTGTCCTATGCCATGGAGGTCCTGCAGCTCTGATTCTGCAGGACCAGCGCCTTCACGTGCTCCAGCAGCTCAGAGGTGGGGTAGCTGTTGGGGTGGGCCAACTCAAAGGCCTGGGTCTGAGCCTGGGTGGTAGCTGATTTGGTCATCCCACCAGGTCTCCTGCATCCACATCATCAGGTCGAGCTCTCCAGCACTGCCCATTCTAGTTTACCCAGTGCTGCATCCCGCACAAGGCATAGCCAGCTCTACTGCTCTCGCGCCCTCAGGCCAGCTCACCCACGCCCGTGCCAGCAGGGCCAGCTCTATTGTGCCGTCCTGGAGAGGTGCAGGGTCTGCTCTGCTGAGTGCTGAAGCTGGTGAGGGGCAGGGCCAGCTCTCACCTGCATCCACACTCTCAATGCGGCTCACCCATGCTTCTGCACCAGTTCCATGTGATGACGGTACCAGTTCTAATTTCTTTCCTTTTTAGTCGCAAATCTGACCAATTCTCAATCAAAACACCCTATTACAGTTATCTGTTATGTGAGAAATCTATCACGCAGCTAATTAAAACAACATATTAAGATTAGAGGATTGATATTTAACAATAAAAATTAGTACTACTGAAAAATTACAGTGTGCCAGGCCAGGTGTTAGCAGTTCCTCATTCAATCCTCAGAACAATGATATGAGTATATTCTTTACCCGGATTTGATGCAAAAAGCCACATTCTCTCTGCTTATGATGGACTGTTATTTACATGTTTAGTTCTTGTACCTTAACATCCTGCCTTCCCTGTACCGAGCCCTCCCTCACTGAGAACCCACAGCACTCGGCTCTCTCTCCTTTCTTTAGATGACCAAGCTCTCAGTTTGTCTTCTACAGTTAACTCACTGTACCTGGCCATATACTGACCACTAATTGTCTCATGAGTTATTTTTCCTTTTATTACTTAAAATTTTCATACAATGTATTTTATCTTGGTTTGCCCTTCCCCCAACTCCTCCTGTATCTTCTCCACTATAGCCCTTTCTGGTCTGAGTGAAAATAAACCCTGAGTGGGTAAGGCCCCTTATCCTGATTTCCAATGTGAGAAATAACCCAAAGAAGAAAAGTCTTAGGTCAGGTTT
This sequence comes from Acomys percivali, assembly GCA_907169655.1. NCBI lineage: Eukaryota > Metazoa > Chordata > Mammalia > Rodentia > Muridae > Acomys > Acomys percivali. The sequence continues at coordinate 73,328,498 of OU015748.1, read as the reverse complement.
GAAAATGTGACTCAAAAGAAAACACAAAAGAGCTATAAATTCTACTTGGCAAGCCAAAGGCTAACATATGACTTTATAGCAATGTTAAATAGCTTATAATGGTTACTATATATAAATATTCACTTAAATAACATGTTAAACTGATCCAAATGTTGTCACCAAATTTGGAATACTTTAATCTTAGCAAGCTTATAATATACAATATATAGAAACAACTTAAAACGCAAGCTCAAAAACTTTGCACTAAAATATTAAACTAATAAAGATATTACTATCATAGTTGGAAGGTGTAAATGTTACCGTGAAAAATGTTCTTATATCACTCATGTCATAGGAGCATTAATGGATTTCATTCTGGAACATAGCAGTGCATGGTTGAAACCTTAAAAGTAACCATTCTCCTAAACATCCTCATTCAAAAATCTTTAGAAATCATCGAAAGAACAGATAAAGGTTTGTTTATGAAGTTAATTGTTACTGCACTAGATTTTTTTAAAAAGGAAAAACAGAAAACACTCACTACTGAACAATAAGGAGACTGGTAAACTCACAATGTGTGTGGCTGTGCAGTGGTCAAACAACTGAAAAGATCTCTCAGGTTCTGAAGACATGTTCATGAAGTAATAGTAAGTGATGAAATCAGTGACATGGAGCTTTTCTTCATACAGCATCCTTCCAGTTACAAATTATACATGGTTGATGTATGCATCAGACAATGACACATCTACAGTGAGATAGATATAGTGCTGGATTTACAGTGAGGGTTTTGTGTTTTTTTTTTGTTCTATGTTTTAATTTCTTTTTGTTCTAAAGGTACTTTAATTTTTCAATAAACATTCCTGGTACTCCCAACACATTCCAAAATGAATTCAAAAGATTTACAAATGTGACCACTTCTTATTTAATCTTATAAGAAGTATGTGAGGTAAGTATTGATGTTACCTCAACTGTATTGATGATGAAGCTGAATCACAGCAATGCGACCCCAAGATCCTATAGCTAGTAAGATTTAGAAGCATGAGGCCATGTCTTAAATAAACTATAGTGTGCTTAGAAAGGTGTTTGAATTTGGGAAGGAAAATAATGTAATAAAAAAAAGCAATGAATAATGAATTAATCATTTTTACTTCTGTGAGTTATCAAATGGATTTAAAAAAATAAAGATTCAGTTACCCATTAGAATATTGGCATACAGGAGAGCCACCATGGTGGTTGGAGTGACAAGAATTGACTGCGGAGCTGCCTCTTGTTGCATAGCTCGAGCTTCACGCTGAGGGAGGACGGGGGCTCCCAAGGTCTCTCTCTCTCTCTGCCAGTGCTGCTTCATGAACTCATACAGGAAGGGTAGGTGGCCTAGTTTGACCTCTAATCACATTTGTATTCCCATTCTTTAATCAGCCATACAGCAGAGACTGCTTCCTATCAACCTGGAACATAGTTTTGCCTGCAGCTTAGAATAATGGAAAGACAGCATCTACGAGCAGAGTCCAGTCTTCTCTTACCTTTCTCCTCAGACTTGAATAATACAACTGAGTAAAATATAGCAAGAAGGGCACGTCAGCACATTGTCAGGTAAGTATAGGAATTACACCATATAAATAGCCGCCATGAATAATTTATCTGGAACTCGATGGCATTATCTGCTCTGAATGGTATTTCAGTTTTCCTTCCTCTTCTGGGGCTTTTACAACTTCAGGTTTTGTGTCATAATATACATCAGGAGATAAAGAAATAACCATTGTAACAATAAAAATTTCTAATCTGATAACAGGCCTATAATTACCTTGAGAAATTCGTAATATTGTTGGCCTTTATATAACTACAGCAGTAAAACAGGTTGGTAGAAAATTGCAATTTTTCCTTACTGTATTAATAGAATTTCCCCATTTTATAATAGTGGACCGCAGAAGATTTTCTTCACTGACCATCCTCTCCTTCCTTTCTATATTCTGGAAAATTCACAAAGTTTACCTATAATCCATTTGGTCACTAGAAATATATTTGACAAAGCCTATGTGAAAATAAAAGTCAAATGAGGAGAAGATTGTATGTGAAAAGTTGACCTTACAAACTATGAACCCACTACAGAGTGACATGGAAAGGCTCCATGAACCATATTCGTAGAAAGCTGTGATGTCAAGCTAAGAAAGGACACTTGAAAGAAGTTGGTAATTAACACAGAAAACACTGTTTAGATAACTTAGTCATTTTACTCTTGTATTAAAGCTGAAAGGAAGCTTGAAAAGCTTAAAATGGAGTTTAAACAAATCTTTTAATCTATAAAATTGTAAATATATATCATGATGTTTAGAAACACATATATTTGGGGACTGGTTATGTAAAGCTAGTTCACCGAAGTCCTTCATATAGTTATCAGTTTTTGATAAGGATATTTAAAATCCACTCAACAATTTTCAAAAAAATATATTAATAGATATAGCTACTATCTTTTACAATTTGCTTGGTTTTATTTCTCTTATTGAAATGTAATTTTGTTCTTTAATCTACATCTCCATTACTCCATACTATGCACTACATTTTATGAGTCATGTTTCTATTGTCAAACTGAAGCATTTAGTAAGAAAATTTCAATCATTTTCAGATCCTTCATATTAAGTACTTGGCTTATTTCACTTAACACAAAGTCTTCCACCTTCATTCATGTTTTTGTAAATTATAAGATTTTCTTTTTCTTTTCTGCTCTCGAATAATATCGCATTGTGTGTGCCACCTTTCCATTAGTAATTCATCAGTAGGGGACATGTACACGATGTGCTAAGCTGATAGGAACAAGACTGCAATGAAGATGAACGGTAGATACTTGTTCGCCAGGGTGACTTAATTTCCTCTGTCCCAGTAATAGCATTGGTGGTCATGATTGCTGTACTTTCACATTTCCTTGAGAAGCTTTATAGGGCTTTCTACAATGGATGTGTCAACAACCCTCTAACCCAAGAAGGTGAGGACGCAAGCATGCCTTTGTCTTCACATTCATGTCAACAATAGTCATTGCCTTTCTTTTTTCTAATAGTCATTCTAACAGTTATTCGAATTCCCCAAACCTCTTCAAGTCCATTCTCCTTAGATGCAAGGTCACCTACTATGCACTTAAGTCTCCAAAGATGAAGAAAATGTTTGTTCGGTTTTGACCTACAGAGAACGGCGTTAGGAGAATAGGCTGAGAACACAACCTACAGTGATGCTCCTCAGAGTGCTTGATTCCTCTGTTTAGCTGAAAACAAAAATAAATAGAGACAAACCCAAAGCCAAGTTTGTGGTCAGGGAAAGTGAGTGAAAACCTGCTGTGTGAACTATAATAAAGACCCTGAGGGTTGGAACCAGATCGCTGTGGAAAGAGCAGATAAATGCCTAGAACGTTGATACGCTGAGTGTGAATGAAAGAAACCCCAAATGCTTCAGGTGCAAAGTCCCAGGAGAAAAGGCAGGAGGGATTATGTAAGTGTCAGGGATTCTTTTTATTTTATTTTATTTTTATTTTTAGATTTTTTTATTAATTTATTCTTGTTACATCTCAATGGTTATCCCATCCCTTGTATTCTCCCATTCTTCCCTCCCTTCCATTTTCCCCTTATTCCTCTCCCCTATGACTGTTCCTGAGAGGGATTACCTCCCCATGTATATGCTCATAGGGTATCAAGTCTCTTCTCAGTGACCTGCTGTCCTTCCACTGAGTGCCACTAGGTCTCCCCCTCCAGGGGACATAGTCAAATGTGAGGCACCAGAGTGCATGAGAAAGTCAAATCCCACTCTCCACTCAAGTGTGGAGACTGTCCTGTCCATTGGTTAGATCTGGGTAGGGGTTTAAATTTTACCGCCTGTATTTTCCTTAGCTAGTGCCTTAGTTTGAGTGGGACCCCTTGACCCAAATCTGCTTATCATAATGTTCTACTTGTAGGTTTCTAGGACCCACTGGATCCTTCTACATTGCTATTCTCCCATTGTTCTCTCATCTGGAGTCCCAATAGGATGTCCTCCCCTCTGTCCCAGTTTCCTGGTAAGTGATGGCTTTCGTGGGACATGCCCCTTGGACTAGTATGCAGATATAAGTGAGTACATACCATTTGAGTCTTTCTGCTTCTGGGTTAACTCACTCATTATGATCATTTCTAGCTCAATCCATTTATCCACAAATTTCGGGAATTCCTTGTTTTTAATAGCTGAGTAGTATTCCGTAGTGTATATGTACCACAGTTTCTTTATCCATTCTTCTACTGAGGGACATTTAGGCTGTTTCCATGATCTGGCTACTATGAATAAGGCTGCTATGAACATGGTTGAGCAAATTTTCTTGTTGTGTGCTGGTGCATCTTCTGGGTATATTCCAAGGAGTGGAATAGCTGGGTCTTAAGGAAGCCCTATTCCCAGTTTTCTGAAATAGCACCAGATAGATTTCCAAAGTGGTTGTACTAGTTTGCATTCCCACCAGCAATGAAGGAGTGTTCCTCTCTCCCCACATCCTCTCCAGCATGTGGTGTCGCTTGAGTTTTTGATCTTAGCCATTCTGATGGGTGTAAGATGGAATCTCAGAGTTGTTTTGATTTGCATTTCCCTGATGACTAAGGAGGTTGAGCATTTCTTTAAGTGTTTCTCAGCCATTTGATATTCCTCTGTTGAGAATTCTCTGTTTAGTTCCAAGCCCCATTTCTCAATTGGGTTATTTGGTTTGGTGGTGTTTAATTTCTTGAGTTCTTTATATATTTTGGATATTAGACCTTTGTCAGATGTAGGGTTGGTGAAGATCTTTTCCCAGTCTGTAGGCTGTCGCTTTGTTCTCTTGACAGTGTCTCCAGCCTTACAGAAGCTTCTCAGCCTCACAATCTTGCACAATAAAAGGTGCTCCGGAGGAATCTCCATACCTGATCTCAAATTGTACTATAAAGCAATTGTAATTAAAACAGCATGGTACTGGCACAGCAACAGGCTGGTTGATCAGTGGAATCGAATTGAAGACCCAGATATGAATCTACACATATATGGTCACTTGATTTTTGACAAAGAAGCCAAATCCATTCCATGGAAAAAGGATAGCATCTTCAACAAATGGTGCTGGTCTAACTGGAGGTCTATGTGTAAAAAAATGCAACTGGACCCATATTTGTCACCTTGCACAAAACTCAAATCCATGTGGATTTAAGACCTCAACATAAAGCCAGAGACACTAAGTCAGTTAGAAGAAAAATGGGGAAGAGTCTGGAACGTATTGGCACAGGAGACAACTTCCTGAACAGAACACCAACAGCCCAGGCCTTAATGTCAGGAATTCTTTAGAGCCAACCTGGAAGAGCTTAGTATATTTCCATGAGTAGGGGCACCAGAAAAAGTCTACCTTGGAAAATAACCTTTACAGTGTTCATTCACTTAAAGGCTTTCAAGCCATTAAATGCAGGGGATATAATTTTTAAATTGAAAGCTTTAAAGGTTTATGTTTGTAAATTATTATCCCAGCCCAAAGAAAATAAACTCGTTATTGTTTACATGGAGTACACTGTAATTAATCTGTAAAATACAAATGAGATAACTCAATAAATGACCTGTTGGATGAGGTCATCTATTGTTGTCTATTTAAATAGTAGAGGATGCCAGCAAACACAAGTATTTTCAATGTTAATTAGATTATGCTAATGTTATTGAAAGTAATCACTCTATGTACTTCCTGTTTTCTTCATGCTCTGATGTGGAACACAAAGGCTGATCCTTGTAAGCTTTGCTGTTTTTAAAGAGAAAGCCTCCTCCCAAAGAGGTGTTGAGGAGAATTCTTGGGAGACACTTTTAGGTGAGGACACTGCTTTGTAATTATTATATATAAAATACCAGAATACAGGATAGAAACATAGATGTTAAATATACTTAGAATTTTTCTCTCCCTCTAGAAATTGTTAAATATGCAACAAATTTTGGGTTTTTATTATGAATTACAATAACAAGATAATTTAGTAAGATATTTTCTACTTTGACACAAATGACTCTTAGTGAAAAATGGCTTCCAAAACAGCTCCCATTTTCTATTCAGATTTTCCCATAATTGATGTGTTCTGGTAGGCCACAGCTCATGTACTTCTATCTGACAGATCCCATGGCTGTCCATGGTACTCAGAGGCTGTCAATTTAAAGGAGTCTTGTAGGTATTTCATATTTGTGCTTGTAAGATTATTCCAGGAGTAACTTATCCAGAATTTTAAATGTGCTTGTGTATATATCATGTCAAATTAAAACCAAACTTCAGTCTGAGATGAAATTGTCTGTCTGGCCTGCTTTTATGTTTATCAAGCTTTTCACTGTACAACTGGCCAAAAAGGATACTATAATCTTAGATGTGTGAAATTAGATTCCAAAGGGAGGTCCATATGTTGAATTGCCTAATGTTTGGCAGATTTATAGCTGCCTCTTGAAGCCCTTGATAGTACAGGCTGTTGAGACGTTTGACCAGGAAATGCAGTATTCCCAACACCTGAAGACATCAGATCTCTAACCAAAGCAGACTTGTCTGGTCTGAGATTTTATTCTCAACATTTTCTAAGCATTACCACCAGGTCAGTTGTAGAGCTGACTAGGAAAGCCATTGGAAAACAAACACTTCGGTATTAACACAAGCAAATCAAGGACTGGAGAATGTGTGGAGATTGTGTGTCTCAAAATGGCAATCATATTGATTTTGTGTGATGGAAACCAAACCACAAGAGGCTGGAAATCCTATACACATAGAGCCCTGAAAATATAATACAGCAGATAAACAAAGTCTGATAAACTTAGCCTCATTGCATTCTTATAGATTTTCTGCCGCTGGAGAACGCAAGGGAGTAAGTTCATCTCTGCCTAACCAGAACTAATCTCACTCTTAAAGGTGCCTGGCACAAGGAATAATGATTTTACAAAGTAGGCACAGCCATTTTAGCAGGTGGCACATTGGAAGCAGAGATAAAACACAGTGCGACGAGCTGGCAGAACAGGATATTTCTTCCCTGAATAGTAGTTCAAGTTCGTATTCCCTCTGCTATCATTCAGACTTGAATTCTACCAGCTGTGTCTGATGAAGGGATGCAACATAAAGAAAAGTCCTTTACGGCACCCAGTATAATGTAGAGGCCTCGTGACCCTTTCCTTCAAACCAACTTGGCCGTGAGTTTGGAGAGCATGGGAAATTGTCCTCATCTGAAAGTGAATTTTGGAATAGGTAAGGATGCATATGGTATCTAGGCATCCTATTATTTATTTGGTGCTCATTTTACTGTGTACGAGTCACAACCAGTCTATCATTTCATTATTTTGTTTTTAACCTTTCCCCTCCTAATCATCCATCTAAGAAAGGAGTGGTGTTTTTATTAATCCCCAAACATTTGAGGTTTTTGTATGGGCTTTTGTTTCTCTAGAATAATATCAGTTATAAAAAAAAAAAAAGGGAAGCCAATTGACATTTCTGGAGGTGGTGGGGGAGGACTCAGGCTCACAAATGTCACCTGCACTGTTAAATTAGCCTTTGTTCTCCAATTGTTGCAATCAGTATTCTACGTTATGTCATTTAGTCTTAATCTTCATGCTGACGTTGTATCTCCTTAGTGGTGTTGTGGAGATAAAAGGGAAAAAGAACGCCCTGTGAAATAATATTGCTTTCTCTGGGTAAGAAATGGAAGTTTCTGGAATTTTACTGATTCTCAGATATTCTATCTTCCAAAGACGATGCAAAAGGGGACGGAGGAAAGTAGATAAAGCCTCATGTCTTAGCAGATGCTTGTCCCCCCCATAAACTTTTCTAAAACTCTTCTGTATTCTGTCTCTAGTGATATTAAGCTGTGTGCATGAAAGAACAAGTAAATAATCAAGCTCCGTAATTTTCATAGGAGATTATTAGTTCCGAGGCTAGGAAAATGGTCAGTAGATTCACACCTACCTAAAGAATGACTCTGGAGATCATTATATTTTCTCAAGTCAGGAAGGCTGTTCAGGTACAGACATCATTAACTGACGTAAAGGTGTTGGCAAAAGAATTAGACCTTGTAACAGAGCAGTGCCTTGCACATATGCACTGAATGTTAGCATTCATTTCCACTTGGATCAAATATAATAAAGGGGACCATTCTACTCAAATTGTAACTAAGCACTTTCTGGTCAACCAGTAAATATTGAAGTCACTTGTTCCTTTTATAATATATGGTTTACAAGATCTCCAAAAAAGAGTGAATTTTACTGTTGATTACTTTTTATTTAAAATATTCTAGAAACCTACAAGTAGAACATTATGATAGGCAGATTTGGGCCAAGGGGTTCCGCTCAAACTAAGGCACCAGCCAAGGACAATACAGGCGGTAAACTTTAAACCCCTACCCAGATCTAGCCAATGGTCAGAACATTCTCCACACTTGAGTGGAGAGTGGGATATGACTTTCTCACATACTCTGGTGCCTCACATTTGACTATGTCGCCTGGAGGGGGAGACCTGGTGGCACTCAGAGGAATGACAGCAGGTCACCGAGAAGAGACTTGATACCCTATGAGCATATACAGGGGGAGGTAATCCCTCTGAGGAACAGTCATAGGGGAGGGGAATAAGGGGAAAATGGGAGGGAGGGAAGAATGGGAGGACACAAGGGATGGGATAACCATAGAGATGTAACAAGAATAAATTAATAAAATAAAAAAATATTCTAATGCTAAGAAAATAATGTCAATTATTTAATTGGTATGTGTTTGGCTACATTTCCGGAAAGAAATTTTTATATTTTCAGAATTCTCTTAATTTCAGCTTTTCCCTTTTATTTAAAGTTTGTGAGCCATTGCAACTGAGGCCTGACTAACTTTGCTAGAATTATTTGAGTATAGGTTGGAGTGTAATAATGAAGAGAAATGTTGGTTTCCTAAAGTTATCAATGGGAGAAGAGGGGATTCATCTGGCATTCATCCAGATACATGGGACAGTTCATGCCAGAGAAATATGGATACAGTGAAGTTGAGTGCTGTAGGCTGGATGATAAATGTCTCCCAAGGGTCCTGAGAGCCCAGCTGCTGGGAGATGCTGAAAACTTTAGTAAGTAAATGTAATGGGACATCCTCAGGCCACTAGAGCCATTCCTTTGAAGGATATTTTTCCATTGCTGTCTTTATCTTCCTGTTTTTTTTTAATTACTTCATTTTATTATTTGTTCATTTATTATTTAATCATTCATGTAAGTGTGTATTGTGAGACTCTTGGCTCAAGTTCAAGGCTTTGAAGATTTTATTCAAATGCTCTACCCCTAAGCACTACCCCAAGCTCTTCTCTGTCTGTTGGCCCTGGGGTATTCTGCATCATGGCTACCTACCATATCTACCAGAAGCTCAGAACAACAAGTCTGCTTAGTCTAAGACTGGGGCAGCTAGGGCTGTGAACTAACTCTCTTTTAAGCTTATTGTGCTAGGCATTTGTTTATCATAATACAAACATAACTAATATGAGGAGAATGTGTAGGGAAGATTGTGGGGAGAAAAGGACAAAAACAGCTTGAGAAGAAGTTTGTTCACTTGACCTCAACAGTTTCTTAATAAATTGTATTAATTGACTTATAGTCTAGTGATTTTCCAACCCGAGAGAATATCAAAGTAAGCAAGATCAAACCAGAAGCTTAGGATCTTCCAGGAGTTTTAATATAGTAGGGAAGCGCATATAAACAAAAAATCACCCAAAAATCCCTTACAATTGATGGTAAATAAAAAAAAAAGGAAACTGATGGATAGATGTAAGAATGTATCGGAGGGAAGGAAATGTGTGGTGGGAAAAATGCTGTAGATGATTTTCAGTGAGGTTTTCCTTCATGAAGCATAGTTAATTCCTGAAGGCCTCAAGGAAGATGATGCTTACTTTGTCAGTGTTAGCCTTTGTTGTTAATACCATGGTGGAACACCAAAGAATGAGTTCCAAGACTTATCAGCTTTAATTCTGATCACTTCAGGAATTGTTCAACCTGAAGGCTCTTTCTTCCAAGCCTTGCAGAAAGTCACCGACATTTACCCAGTTCTGTTTGTGTGATTATCTGATGGCACAAAAAGTGGTTGTTTAAAATTCTTCAACAGAGATAAGGCTATGTATCTGTGATAAAACCTTGAAATGTGCTTCATAAATAAATTGTCTGACAGTTTTAGTGTTTTTGGTTGCTGTTATAAATGTCCATAGAAAAGAAAACTAAGTTCACATCAGAACAGCTTTAGCCCTGTGTGTTGTTTGATAAATAAGGAAACTGGAAGTGGGAGGAGCATATTTGAAAGTGTGGTATCTGCAAACAATGTCCTTAAACAAGAGGCTATTAGTCACGTAGTTCAAAAGACTTTCCATGACGAGAATTAGAAGTTTAGTTTTGATACTGTTAAGTTTACCTCTTCTGGTAAACTTCTGGTACCTTTAAGGCTTGTCTTACACACACAAATATACCTATGACTCTTGTTCAAGAGGACCAGATAAATTATTTTCATAGGTTGTTTTAAATAAGATATACATGTATTGGAATCCTACTACTCAGCTGCCACTGGGTAGATCCTCTGAACAACGACTACCTCATTCAACCTTTATAGCAACAAAGTCAGTTCTACTTGAGTGGCAGGAACATCCTGGGAGCAGAAAGACAAGAAAACTAAATGTAAGACTATGTAAGAGTCAAATCTTGGATAAGTACCCAGGATCCTTCTTTTTAATGGCTGAGTAGTATTCCATAGTGTATATGTACCACAGTTTCTTTATCCATTCTTCAACTGAGGGACATTTAGGCTATTTCCGGGTTCTGGCTATTATGAATAAGGCTGCTGTGAACATGGTTGAGCATATGTCCTTGTACTATGGTGCAGCATTTTCTGGATATGTTCCAAGGAGTGGAATAGCTGGGTCTTTTCCCAGTTTTCTGAGAAAGCACCAGATACATTTCCAAAGTGAAAGAAATCCTGAAATCTGTGGACAAATGAATGTGACTAGAAATGATCATAATGAGTGAGTTAACCCAGAAGCAGAAAGACACACAGGGTATATACTCACTTATAATTGGGCAATAGCCCAAAAGGAATGTCCCACAAAAGTCTTCACTTACCAGGAAATTGAGATAGATGTGAGGACATCCTACTGAGACTCTAGGTAAGAGAAATGTAGGAGATGGGGAAATAGAAGGACCCAGAGTGTCCTAGAAACCTACAAGAAGAACGTCATGATGAGTGGATTGGGGCCCAGGGGGTCTGCTCAAACCATTGCACTAACCAAGGACAATACAAGTAGTAAACATCGAACCCCTACTCTGATCTAGCCAATGGACAGAACATTCTCCACAGTTATGTGGAGAGCAGGGACTGATTCTGACATGAACTCTGGTGCTCCATATTTGACCACTTCCCCTTGATGGGGAGGTCTGATGGCACTTAAAGAAAGAATAAGCAGGCTACCAGGATGAGACTTGATAGCCCATGACCATATAGTGGGGGAGGAGGTTCTCCTCGGTCATAGACCTAGGGGAGGGGAATAGGGTGAAAGCAGGAGGGAGGGAGGAATGGGAGGATACAAGTGATGGGATAACAACTGAGTTGTAATCTGAATAAATTAATAAAATTTAAAAAAAGATCCCAGGATCCTAATTTATAAAACTAGTTTTCTAATCATTGTAATATTCTGCTTTTCATCCCTGAACCATAATATTTTATCAGCTGCTCTGTGACAGAGTCCTAAAAACCCAAAGAATATGAATGAACCCATCAAGCTTATCTTAGAATGGAAGAAAATATAAGATTTCAACAAAATGAAAATATTAAGACTTAACCTATAGACAAACACAATTCTAAAAAGGACCCTAAAAAGAATTAAATATAGTTTAAAGGCTCCTAGGTAAGATATTGGGCAAGTGGATTTCTTTTTAAGGAAACTCAGTATTCAGGGAGATAGGGTGAGAGAGGATATGAATGCCCTGAGCATCTGTTTAATCTGGGGGCCATTGTATTAGAGCTGCAAAGGAGAGAATACTGCAATCAGGAGACTGCTTTAACTGAAATAGTCAGCCTCCAGCAATCAATCCTAAGAGAACAGTCCCCTTGCCCTTCCCCCAGCTGTTTGGCTTTATGTAGACTCAGTAAAAGCTTTTGGAGTTGTAGTGCTCACAGGATAGTTCGCTATAGATCATGGTGTAAGGTTACATCACTGTATCCTCTGCAGGTAATGACATCCTTGGCTAGGGCTCACATCAGACACCAGCCACCTCACCGTATCTGACTGCATTGCTGCAGTCAGACTGCACAGTGACGTGAGAGAAAGGGCAAAGGGATAATTGCATCTTTCCTAAGGAGATTTTTCAGGCACTCAGCCAAATAAAGGTTAAGATAAGTTAATGCTGCAGGCAGAGCAAGAACAAGCCACAAGCATTTGCTGCCTCTCACACTCCTGCCAACAGATGCATTCTGTCAAAACCACACTCAGAATGGCCTTGCTAATAATCATCTGGCTCTGCTATTGGCAGCTCGTCTTCTAAGATAGTGTCGCTGAACAGTGCAGGCCCTGTGACCCAGCATTACTTCTCCGGTACACTTGGCTTTTCAACCCAAATCTCTAGACCCAAGGGACTGAGTGACCCTTGCTCTACTTCATTTAAGCAGCTTAGGGGCTTCCACTTGGATCAATCAAAGGGTTATCAGACCCATTATAGGGTCAGGATGTCAATATGCTCTAAATGTTAAAGGGGAAGCTTTGTAAGCAGTGTTTTTCTCTCATGTATATTAGATGATTGAACCACATGAAATCACTCGTGTTGTAGGTCAATGCATATCCTCATTAACCTGATGTGTTTATAATACTTAATCTTGATTATACAAATATATGCAATGAAAATTAAATCTAATTTCACCTCAATCTCCCAGTTATGACAAAAGTCATGGAAAAAAGTCATAGGAATATACCATGAAAGGAAATAGAACCCTAGCCTTTCTAAATTGTCATACATTCATTGTACATAGTAATGCATTATGAGGAATAAGCCGTGGTCCCCTCACTAAAAGTACCTTCAGTCTAATGAAGAGACAAATAAACAAGTCAGTGACTAAACCATAATGAAGGTATCCCATGAGGCTGGCTCTAAAAGTAAGATTAGAAGGTGGTGGCCCAGAGGCCACAGCCCACTGTTAAGGCTTCAGTAAGCAGACTACAAGCTGTATAACAACAGAGGTTAAGTATAGAATAAGGGATTACAGAGGCAGGAAAGATCTCCCAAAGAATAGAAATAAAACAGCTATGGATGGATGGTAGGACTGGAAGAGGCAGATTAAATAGTGATGGGAAGGAAAGAAGAGGAAGGGAGAGGATACAAGGAGGGACTGCTTACCCTAGGGGCCATGTGACTGGCATATGAAAACCTACTACAGTAGAAGCTTCTTAAATAAATAGGCACCAAATAATGAGGTAGGCAAAACCCCAAGTAGACATCACTTGCCACTAGTGTCAGGAATAGGTTTTATCTATCTAATTGGATTGTTGGCCAAAAGGGACCCATGGAAATCCCCCATACAAGTCAGGCTGTCCACAAACTGACGGTAAGGTTCTATTGTTGAAGACAACACCTACACAAGACCTTGAGCACAGAGAAGTTCAGCTGGTGCCTACTTAGAGTCTTCACCCCTACTGACTAGTCTTCATGGTCCTGGAAGGTCCTTGTATGCTGACAGAGGAGAAAGACAAACCTCAAATCAGCTACAAAACTTTCTGTCTACAATGGGAACCTGACTGAAAGATGTGCTGATGCAATATGGGCAGAAAGGCTGTGAGAATAACCAATCACTGTATGTTTGGCTTTAAGGCCACTCCAAGAAATGGAAACCATGTCTGACACTACTTGGATAGCCAGGAACCTGACACTAGAAAGGTCATGATCCTAGGGTAAAACAAATACTATTGTTTTGCTAGAGGAACATTGCAATAAAATGATTCCTAATAATGCTCTGCTATATTCATAGAGCAGTGTTATGCTCAGCCCTCATCAAAAGAGTTTCATACTGATGGAAACAAATACAGAGACGCACATTTGGACAATGCACAGAGAGTCAGAATCCTTAAACCACTCCATCATGAATATGATGTCTCCATCAAATTCCCACCCCCATAAGATTCGGAGAACCCTAGGAAAGAAGAGGCAGAAAAACAGTAAGTCAGTGGGGACAGAAAATACTAAAGAAACAATGATTGCTAGGCACACAGGATGGACACACATAGGGACTAACAGAGACTGTGGCAGTGTGCAAAGGGCATGTATTGGTCTGTGTCATATGGATTCCTACTGTTGAGAAGGCAAGTGGACCCAGGTCCCATCTGTAAGCAAGAAGTTATCTCCAATTGACAACCTCCCACAAAGGAACAATTACTTTTCTCAAATGGAGTCTCACTGGATATACAAACCATACTTACAGGCAGGCCACATGCCCAGCAGTCGATGGCCAAAACAACAGCAATTCAATGGAATTTCTGGAGTTTGTTTTTTCTTATAATACTTTGGGCTTTTTCCCCTTACAGGTCTTTTGTTTATATATTATGATTTTTCAATCTTGCATTATTATGGGATTTCTAGGTGTGCAAATGTGTATGCCCCTGCATCTATCTATATTTTTTTTGTGTGTGATTTTTCATTGGCTCTTTCTTTCCTGTTTGTTTGTTTTGCATTATTCTGATTTATTGGGTTTTATTTTATCTTTTTAAAAATGCCCATTTGTTTTGTAATGAGAGACAGAAAGAAAGTATGGGTAGAGCGGGAGGTGAGGAGGATCTGGTAGGAGTTCAGGGGAGGGGTACCATAATCAGAATATATTGTATGTGAGGGGTGGGTAAAAAAGCATTTTCAATTTTTGAAAAAGTTAAAAAAAAAAAAAGTAAGATTGGGATCTGGAAGCCTAGAGGAACTTAAGAAAGTGTTTGTTTTCAGATGACAGTCATTTGAACTTTTTTATTAGCTGAAGAGAAAGACGGGAGATGCAGTAGAGACTCTGAGAACAGAGAAAGCAGGCATCACTTACTCACGTGGAACTGAGGAAACAAACATCATGGCACCACACCCTTCCTGGGACCTGAGAAACTTGTCCTTGTCAGGTATTTTGTTGCTATTGCTGCTGATGTTGTTTGGTGGTTGATTTTTGTAGTGGGGAAGGTTATGCCTCTTCCTGCAGAAGGCAGGAAGGTTTTGTTTTTGAAGAGAAATGTTCCATAGCAGTTAAATGAATTTCATTCTCTCCAGGACATAAGAGTTTCCCTTTTCCCATACCATTGGCATCATTTGTTATTACTTGTTCTATTGATGACAGACATTCTGACAGGGATGAGTTTTAATTTGCATTTATCTGATTTCTATGGATTCTGAACATTTTCATGTTCCTATGGGCAGGCCTCTGTTTTGCTTCCTGGCTGTTGTGAAGTGAGCAGACCTCTGCACCACGCGTGTTTTCCATGTGCACTCTACTGCCATGCATACAGAGCAATGAGCCAGATAATCATGGGACAAAACCTGTGACTCTATTAACTGAAAACCTTTTCCAGACAATAGCTCGCTTGTCTCACAGTCGCAGAAAGGTGCTGAGCAGAGTTGCCAAGTATTTTTATGGAGATGCTCACACAAATGTTTTCTTGTGAGGATGTATGCTTTTTTTTTAATTAATTTATTCTTGTTACATCTCTATGGTTATCCCATCCCTTATATCCTCCCATTCTCCCCTCCCTCCCATTTTCCCCTTATTCCCCTCCCCTATGACTGTTCCTCAGAGGGATTACCTCCCTCTGTATATGCTCATAGGGTATCAAGTCTCTTCTCGGTGACCTGCTGTTCTTCTTCTGAGTGCCACTAGGTCTCCCCCGCCAGGGGACATACTCTAGATGAGAGAACCATGTGAGAATAGCAATGTAGAAGGATCCAGTGGGTCCTAGAAAGAACATTATGATAGGCAGATTTGGGTCAAGGGGTCCCGCTCAAACTAAGGCACTAGCCAAGGACAATACAGGCGGTAAAATTTAAACCCCTACCCTGATCTAGCCCATGGACAGGACAGTCTCCACACTTGAGTGGAGAGAGGGATTTGACTTTCTCATGTACTCTGGTGCCTCACATTGGATGTATGCTTCTTATGCCAGTGCAATCACATTAGCATCGCCTCACTCTGTGCCTCAATTTGTCTACAGTTTATCTCGCAGACCTTGGAAAGCTACCTCATTTATTCAATGGTTGTAGGTTCTTCATTATATGGGTCTTGTAATTTAGTTGTTTCTAAGTTGTTTCAAATTTTCTCATTATAGACATTTATAGAATAAATCATAGAAATACAATTACTGATTGATACGTGTGCATTTTAAATCTGATGGATACCTTCTGTGATGGCTATCTTGGTTGTCAACTTCACTGTATCTGGAATGAACTACAATCCAGATAGGGAGGGCGCACCTGTGAAATCCATTCTGCTGGGTTTGAAGTACATGAATCCACTCCTAGTCCCACCTTATGAGGTAGAAAGACACATCTCAGATGCATATCCTGAGTCTCAAAGACACATCTTTAATCTGAGCCATGCCTTTTGCAGGAAGCATATAAAGACATGGAAAAAGGAAAGGCACTGGAGCCTACCTCGTCAAGATTCCATTATATATGGGAGACCAGCTGACACACCCAGCCTTTCAGGACTGAACAACTACTAGATTCTTAGACTTTCCATTCACAGTTGGTCATTGCTGTATAAGATGGACTGCGGCCTGTAAATCATTCCAGTAAATTCCACATATATATGTAACTTCTCTCTATAAACTATATATTTTATATACATATCACATACACACACACACACACACACACACACACACACACACACACAGAGAGAGAGAGAGAGAGAGAGAGAGAGAGAGAGAGAGAGAGAGAGAATATTCATCCCAAAAGATCTGTGACCCTAAGGGACTATGATTAATACTCCTTCGAATCTGTCCCCTAAAATATTTCAATTAAGCTTTTTGCCAATAGCTTATGAAACTGTTCATGTTTGCTGTTAATTAAATCTATCCCCTTTATAGGAATTTTAATAAATCAGGTATTCTGAGATACAATTGTAATCAGTTGCTTCTTTTTAATGTCATATATTTTTTATTTCCATTGAGATAAAGGCTATCTGAGATTTGGTTTAGTTTACTCTATAACAGTTTTTATACTTTTATTTTGAATACATGTATTTTATGCATTATTTTAAATGATACAAATATTTCATACACTTAATACAATAATATTATAAGTCATCTGGTATCAATGAAATTATCTTTCCTTTTTGCTTGGTTCTTGTTTGTTTGTTTGTTTGTTTGCCTGCTGGTTTCTGTTACCAAGTATTATTTTCTGGGTTTTGGAATCCTTTTTATGTTTGTAATTTATTTAAAAGTACATTTAGTGTGTTGTTTGTGCTTATGGTTTATTGTATTTTTTATGAAATAAATTTTAATTTGTCCAATTTTTACTGGAAACAAAAGTCCATTAAATGTATATGTGATTTACTATAAAACCAATTAAATAATAAGGCCTTGCTACTGATACCTCTGTGAAAGCAACTGAATAACTGCCATGAAATATATTCTAGTTTAAATTTTTTTATTTTAAGCATTCAGTTAAACTAAAGACTGAAATACCTTTTTAAAAATTATGTAAGTTGGAAACAAAGCATTAAATTGAGCAGAAAAGAAAAATACACAGCATTTGCTACATAAAGGATTGAGTGGTAACTGGGTAATAGTATATAGTTGAGAGGAGGTTGCAGCCCCTCTACTTCAGACAAACGCTGTCTTAATTTGAGGCTGGAATGGGGAGGGAGGATACAGGGTACACTTGGCCAAAGAATTCATAGGAGTCTAGCTCTTAGATGCATTATTCATTCTAGTACCATTAGGCTCATTTTCTCTGTTATAGCTATAAATTTTAGAAGTACATATATGGCTACTTCTTAGAGGCATTAAATGTAATTTATTGGATTTTTTTAAAGGAGAAAGGCAGTTTACAGAAGAAATCACATAAATCAACTTTGCTGAGGTATTTTCTCCAATACAAGTCAGTAGTTCATTCCATGTGCATGTAGGAATTCTCTAAGATGGATAGCAAAGAACTAATGCTCAGAATATTACAATATTTGGATTAAGTGTCATTTGTTTTCTTATTAAGAGCTGTTTATGCTGAAATAAATATTGACATGTAGAACCTGATAAAACGTAGTATTTGCAAAGGAATGATTGTGTACTTCCTTTCAAAAAGATCCCACCATAGAAGGTTTAAATATTTATTACTAAATTATCCACAACAGAAAGATTATGATCATTCAGTCTGCATAGGTCTAACCAGGTGTTGTGGTCTCTTTTTGCAAACATAAAGAAATACTGGCTCTTTAAAAGCTGAGCCTTTTTAAAGAAAATATCTAAAAATCTGGAATGGAAGAACATTGATGGCCTTACCCTTTGGTTTTGCTCCTTTGGGCGTGGCCTTCTATCTTCTAAGGAATGATCAGTGGGATTACTGAGTTCCGTGGCTCACAAAAGGCATCTGTTAGAAATCACAAGCAATGCTGGCACCGTAATACTAGCCCCCGTGCTATCATAGGCCAAAAGGAACATCCTTTCACAGCATTTAGACTATGCGTCAAGAGACCCAGTCCAGTCCTTGTCGATAGAGCAACGGGATGGCAGCTCATAACTTTGGGCTTTTCACTCATTCTAAATAAAAAATGGAACAAGATAGCCAGAGTTCTTGTATGCTTTGATAAAACAGATGGATATGAGCTGAGCAATTTGTTCCAGAATTCTGAAGTCAGATGCTTTACTAGCATCTCCTAGCAGATTTATCTGATAAATGATGATAAAGCATCATTTCTGTAACAACAGGTGGGTTCATAGCTCAACATTCTGGGATGTGGCCTTGCATCAGTTAGAAGTAGATTAAATGCAAGTTGTATGAAAGTTTAATGATAGAACTAAACATCTGTGAATCTCAGAAATAAATTAATTCTAAACATGCTAATTCTCAACTGCACTTTCTTTCTTACTGCCCAGTATTTCTTCAGTGTTGCTTTCAAAAATTATGATATTACTTCTTAAATTCACAATTCTTTTAAGCATTGAATGAACACCGAACACACAAAAGGAGCTAAACACTTTTTATTCCTTCCTATTATTATGATATTTAATTCTTGGTAGTATGTAAGTTTGTTAGGCATTTTTAAAACCTATACTATAATTCTAATTTAAATATTAATGGATACAAGCTGAGCAATTAAAATGGAATTACTGAATTCTGTGGTTTACAATGTAATAATTTTAAATTGATACTAATAATAACTTTCAACTGTAGTGCCTATTTTATAGATGTTTTATTTTAAACTAATTTCTTATTACTTAATGATTGAGTTATTGGAAAAACTCACAATCATACATTTTATTTAATAGATATAAAATTCAAAATGTGACATATATAATGCAAAAGTGGAATTGACTTGAATGTGCTAATTCAAATATTTTTTTATTAACATCAAGCTTTTAAAAAAATAAAAGTAATCCTTGTGTTACATTGTAAAATGTAACTTTTAGGGTCAAATTGTAAATGTATATTACATAGTTTTCAGTGGGACTTCTATAATTATTTTCTCATATTATGCATTATTTTATATTATATTCTAAACTATATAGCCAATCTGATTATTCATCTTTCTCAAAGATTTTATCCAAACTACTAAATACAGCAAAAATTTAAATCACAATAGATGGAGAAAATAATGCATTCCACTATAAAAGAAATTAATGCAATAGTTATCTACAAATACAGTCCCACAGAAGGCACTACGAAGAGAGAGAGAGCGAGAGAGAGAGAGAGAGAGAGAGAGAGAGAGAGAGAGAGAGAGA
>OU015748.1:73255378-73292704 GCA_907169655.1 Acomys percivali | reverse complement strand
TTCTTCTTCTTCTTCTTCTTCTTCTTCTTCTTCTTCTTCTTCTTCTTCTTCTTCTTCTTCTTCTTCTTCTTCTTCTTCTCTTCTTCTTCCTCTTCTCTTCTTCTTCTTCCTCTTCCTCTTCTTCTCCTCCTCTTCCTCCTTCTTCTTTTCCTTCTCCTCCTCCTTCTTCCTTTTTTATTGTCATTGTTTTCGTCGCTGTCTTCTTTGTCCTACAGGATCCTATTTGTATCCTAGGCTGAAGTGGGTTAGGCTAGTTTCAGACATATAGCCATCTTCCTGACTAACTAGAGGTGTGAGCCATCATGAAATCAGCTTCTCTCTTCCTCCCTCCCTCCCTTTTTCATCCTTACCAAACATTAGGCACCTTCTCTCATTTCCCACATTGGGCTGCAATTGGACTGAATACCTTGTTGGCATTTTTAAAGCCTCTGGCTAAAGCTCTCTAAATAAAGACTTCCACGTGGGTTGTGCTCACATGCTCCCCTGCATTTTCAGTCTTCTCCCGCACAGGAAGCTGCTCCTGGAGTGACACTGGAGGGAGGGGAAGGGCTCTGGAGGAGGAAGAGATAGAATAGTCCTCAGAGAAAAAAATAATTCTGTGCAAAAATAAACCAAGTGGTCTGAGCTTATTGACATTATGAATTGATTTTTATAATTACAAAATAGATAAAGCTCTTGAGAAGAATGTTTCTTAGCTTCAGCTATTATGAGAGCCAAGAAAAACTAAAATAAGCCAAGGCACAGGCGAGTGTGCCAGGTAACATTACAAGGCTATAAAAACAAGAAAGCTGCATATTTTTGCCTTTCCTCACTTCTTCAAGCATTCCCACCAGTATCAGATTTGACAATCGGAGGTTTTAGTTTGACAAATGTTCTAGAATTTATTTTTCATGGGTGCTACTTTTTCTAATCAATAAAATTGCTTTTACATTTTCTATTTAATATTTTGGTCAGGACTTTTATTGTTATATGACAGCATTTCCATGAATTCTTTTAGATGAAAGAAGCTGATCACCCAAAAGAAGAGTGGAGCTAAACAAATTCTGTGGCAATACTGCCAGGATAATCTTTTGAGGGGGGAGGCACTAATTATGTTCTACTTTACAACCAACTGTTCAATTTATTCCTGTGCAGTAAACAACATAAAGACATTTTCATTCTTTTCAACTGAGGAAACCAACCCCTGAATTAATGGAGACTAACCCATGGAAACAGATATGCATGATTTAACATTTCCTGCTAAACGTACGCTCACTGTGTTCTTGCTGATCTGTTTCAAGGCTGTTGCTATGCAAGAAACCATCCACTATGCAAAGCAGTGATGGGGGGAGGAGATGCCGACCGTGCTGCTAGCAGACATGCTCCCCAATTTGTTTTCAGTTACAGCATCTCTATTGATTTATAGCTTTGCTGATTGAAATGTTACACTGGGTCGTTCATAATAATAGTAACTCATACTTGTGGTGATGCACACTGGTTCCCAGTCTCCTTCTACTGTATTCCGAGGCACTGTCTTCTTTTTATCGTAGAAAACCCAGGCTCTCAGGGAGTCAGGTTTACATAGATGGGAGGTAACTGAGCAAGGAGGAGCACCGAGAAGTTTTAATTCAGAACACTTCTTACTGTGTCTGCTAACTTAGAAAAACAGGTAACTTATGTGACACTCCAGAGTGAGCAGGGGTAATAAAAGTGCAAATAGAATAGAGCAAGAATAAGTTATGATAGGCAGATTTGGGCCAAGGGGTCCCTCTCAAACTAAGGCACCAGCCAAGGACAATACAGGTGGTAAACTTTAAACCCCTACCCAGATCTAGCCAATGGTCAGAACAGTCTCCACACGTGAGTGGAGAGTGGGATATGACTTTCTCACGTACTCTGGTGCCTCACATTTGACCATGTCCCCTGGTGGGGGAGACCTAGTGGCACTCAGAGGAAGGACAGCAGGCTACCAAGAAGAGACTTGATACCCTATGAGCATATACAGGGGGAGGTAATCCCCCTCAGGAACAGTCATAGGGGAGGGGAATAAGGGGAAAATGGGAGGGAGGGGAGAATGGGAGGATACAAGCGATGGGATAACCATTGAGATGTAACAAGAATAAATTAGTAAAAAAAAGAGTTTGAAAGAATACGTAACTTTGAGTTGGAAAGGAACAAACAGTACAACTTGTTTCCCTAACGCTTTTCTTTTGAGATCTAATGCACCTACAGTGTTTACAGTGGCTTCTCACATAAAAGGAAGATGTAAGAACTGAAGCTAAGGTTGTTACAGTTAGCGTGGCATGGACCATATTGCATTGTGAATAGTTCTGTATTGTTTCAAATCAATGTTCCAAGCAGATAATGCATGTGTAGGCGATAACCATCTAACAGAGAAGGAAGGTTTTCAGGGAAAAGTACTCTCACCCTTTTTGCTTCATGCATGTCACGATGGTCCTTCTGTAAGGTAGCTTTGTTGTTAAAGTATCTGGTTTTACATGTCATGTTCTTTTTGAAACAATGTGAGTTAGAAATGATCATGTTCCTTTAAATGTAAATTAACTCATTTTAAAATAGATCTCGTAACAAGAGCTGAAGCACAATATAAGCACCATTATTCATTTTCTATGTTTAAGAATAAGTAAACCTGTAACTTAGTGTTTCTGGGGGGCTGATTTGGAAATACCATTCCCATACAATTAGCAATTCTGCCAGACCCACAGCCATAAAACTATGATCAACCTATGCAACGCAAAGAAGCTACCTTTATTATTGGCCTATCTAAGGCATTGATCAAGACCAACATGTAAAATAAAATAAGGATTTATTATATCTTACCTGATACAAAAGCATTTGACAATGAGTTTAAAGTGTAGACTTAAACCATTCAAGCTGAAACTGTGTATCTTTCCTTTTAATTAAATCATGTGTCTGCTCCTGCCTTCGCCCCTCCCTTCTCTCTTCTCCATAGAAGTTAAAAGCAAGCTGAATGTTGCGGTACTAATATCGGTATTTTGTTAAAAAGTGGTCTCCTATGTGGTTACATGCACCCAAACAGTACATTGCAGTCCGCTTTGGTCTCTTTTTACTTGAGAAGAGCAAGTTCAGAGCATATGAGGCCTTCTGAATGCTCCCCGCACTGATCGGTCCCTCTTAGGAGGAGCTCAGCTGCCTCACATAGCCGTAGTTCTCAACTTTTATGGCTCAGTTTTATATACCATAATTTACATTTGTCCTTTAGAATGATGTTTGGGTTTCCCCAGGTTTTTTTCCCATCTTATCAATCTCATGAACTTTCTTGCTCATGTATGCAGAATTTCTACAGATAACTAAAGCTAGTCTCGCTTCAGTGGAGAGTGAGAGCAGAGACATAGCCCAATAGACCAAATTGCTCTTCTATTTGCCTCATCCTATAGCCTAGGTGAACATAAGCCATCCCACCTAAAATCTCAGTCACACAACAACAACGTGACATACCTTGCAGGACAATCATCCTCAAATTCCAGCCATCAACCTAAATCCTTTTTTGTTCATCGTCTTCTTCCCATAAGCCACATGCTTAGCCTCTGTCACTTTTAGTATCCTACCTTAGGGCATAATTATCAAATAGAGCTCCCATTTGGCCACATGTAACTGAATCCTAACTAAAGAGACATAGTGAGGCACAAGAACCTTTTTAATGTGTTCAGAAGTCCAGGGTGACTGGTTGGAACATAATGAAGGAGCTGGTTATCCTGCTCTGGTTCTGCTGCCTCCTCCTTCACTCTAACATTCATTATTTCTAGCTGAGCACATGGCTATCTTAACACTGAAGTATGATGCATGACTAATTTCTCGCTGAGAGACATAAATAGAAGTCCCCTATGTAACTTATGGCAAGTGCCTTTTAAGGGAAACAGCATGTCTTTTTGGGCCCTGCTTTCTTAGTCATAAGCTAAATGGGGGGGGGGTGATGGCTGTATACTATGGATTACCTAGCTTTTCATTCCAAAGCCATGCATAACAGTGAAAGGGTGAAAATAACTAAGAAGCAGAGCGACCATCCCGGACTCATTTATTCTTGGACATTTTTACATGAAAAAGGAATACATTTCTATCTTCCTTTACCACTATTATTTTAAGATATTTTTCTCACAGCTGAAATTACATTTAGATGATCTGAGAGTATACGGTTGCTACAACAGCGAGGCGAACTGCTTTCTGGCCTTTTGCCCTTACTGAATAGTTCTTAACCTTGTGGCCCCTTCATTACTGCAAAAACTACTATTGAACATTCTATTTTTATTCTAGGGGTGAAGAAAGGATAAAATAGAGGAAGAGGTAGTTCCTGTATCAGAAAAAGTGAACTTTCTAGAACTCACAGGTGACATCAATCTTGTCATGTTGGCCACATTTTGATATGTAATTTTAACAGCTGGACATCTCAGCACGCCATATAAAATAAAAGTCGTATGACAAGAAATAAAAAAAGAAATGGAGAAAAAAGAGGCTACAAGCAGGATAGCAGCAGTGCTCAGAAAGAATGTGTTCTAAATAGCTTAGAAACCCAAAATGGATGCTATCAAACCTCCTAAGTAGAAAAAAAAGTAGCATCTCTTTGTGACTATTTATTAGTTCAGTTTAAAAAAAAAAAAAAAGAAGGTAGGCTCAAGAGAGAGGACATTTAGAAAAGCAGCAGGCTAATGGTGCTAGTTTGCAGGAAATAAATGGAAAGAAGGTAGGTACAGGGGGAAACTACCAAAACCATAGCAGTTAAAGCCACAGTAAAATTTTGGCAATTTAAGAAAATTATGATGGAAAATTTCTATGATTACCATTAGGTGAAACATAAGCAGTGGCTACACAGTAGAATCAAGATCGGCAGGTGTTTCTGGCTATCAATTTAGAGACTATCTGCCACTCTCTCAGAAAGAATTCAGTAAAGCAGACACTAACCAGTGTTCAGGCTTACTGGTTTGGCTATGGCTGGAGTATGTCCATCATGCGCCCATGTACTAGAAACTGTGTCCCCAGTGCATCAATACTACAGTGATCTGTTAGGAGGAGGGGCTTAGTGACAGATAGTTACATCATTGAGGATACTTGGCTAGGGATTCATTACTGTACTTCCTCAGAAACCTGCTTAGTTCTTCCTAGAGAAGGTGGTTTTGTAAAGGGCAAGACTGGGTCGTGAACGCCTTTGATGTGCTGTAATCTCATGGCATCCTTTTGCCAGGAAGCCATCCCCCATGACACTCCTCTGCTAGCTTCTGAACAGCCCATGGGGTTCTTCACAAAAGCCAAACACACGGGACCACTCCATATTTGACTTTTGGTCTCCAAACTATGACTTACGTAAACATTTTAAAAAGTTTTTAAAGTGTTCATCTATGAGGAATGGGCATGGTCTCACACTAGCCATCCAGGAGGAGTAGGGAAGTAGAAAATGCTATTAATTATGATAAAATAGCTAACACTGGGTATCAGGGAACCCAAAAATAGCTGGTGGCACGATGTTTTACAACTATTTTTTGAAGAGTGACACTTTTGTATGATTCTGCCTAAATATGTCTTGAGGTTAGATGTCACAGGGCAGAGCATTAACCTGCATCATGGCTGACTGCCTGTGTGTATTTTCTGTAGGCATGTATGCCTACCCAGCACCTGTAGTTTGCGTGGCAGTCTGCATGTGTGTTCACGGATGTCACTGTGTGACTTAAATGTGCCCACGAGTGCCTACTGGTGGCTGTGTGACTAGTGTCCTTCACCCTGAGTGAATACAGTATGTCTTATCTCCGTATGGCTATTCAAAATCCCTTCAGTTTCCTAGCCTCTTGTGACCCCTTTCCTGCCATAGGAATTTCGACCTTACAGGAGATTCATATTGTGTTACAGCAACAGAAAAGATGCTAAACACAAAGACTGAGAACAAAGTAAAAATGGAGATTTGAGGAGGAAAAAGTGAAAGAAAGTAGATCTGAGTGTGAGATGAAACTGAACAGTATCAGCCCTCTTTGACTGAAGTGGCCTCTTAGAAATACAAAGAATAATCGTTCTAACTCTTGAATTAAATGAGAATAAACAGGATTTAAAATTTTTCTCAATTCTGCGTTTTTGTCTTGAAGTTATATTGACCTATAAATGCAGAAATTTAAACTGTCTAGCCAACACAGGTCACTTTTGCCCCTCCATTTGTCAAGGAGAAAGCACGAATTCTTCTGTCTTTCTCAACACTCATGGAAAGTTCTAAGTCAAAATACCTCTGATATAAAAGAAACTTTGAGTGCATTTTAAAATTTAGGTTTCACACACTTAATGTCACCAACAAATTATACTTTGGTTCACGAACCAAATTCAAAGGACAAATGCTCAAAGTAATACTTAATTTACAGAGCCACAGTTGATATGCCAGTCATCAAGAAATCATGTTAAGCCAGTCAAAAAACAAACAAACAAACAAAAAACCAAAAACAACTGGGCTGGATCCACAGGCAGTAAAGAACCACAATAGACACATCATGCTCTTTATACATATTAGTTCCTCCTTAGGACCATGAGAAGTTCTATTCTGAAACTAAGAAAAAAATAAAGTGAACTGGCTAGTAGTTTGATCAGGAGTCTGAATGGACTGAATGTCACGGCTGGACATGAGCCCTCGAGTTTCTGACACCCAGCTTGGTATTTCTAGTTCATTATCTCTGCCTTCTGAAGTAGACAAGTCAAAGGACATAAGCAAAATGACAAGAGGGCTTCAGAAATCAAGGATGCTCTTATTTTACTTTAAAAACACATTTTAAAAATAAAGCACTGAAATAATCTTAGAGAGACACTTCGGTAGTGAAGAAATGACAAAAACTACATTGACATCCTGCTTAATAATGAGTGTAAATCAAGGTAGATTTATCACTTAGTTTAGTAAATGTGCACAAAGTTATAGTCACACAGGACAGTAGATTCTTATATCTGGATAACAGACTTGTGTATATAGTAGCAAAAGTCCAGTGGAAATTTTACAAGGCTTAGAATGTCAAGGTCATTTGATTGATCCATACTTAAAATAAGGAAAATGAAAAAGTGTTCTTCTTGCTCCACAACTTTGCCAGCATGAGCTTGATCATTTCTTATTAAATATTTTATTTAATTTTTACATATATATATTTATACTAGTACACATCCATACAATAAACTATACACCGAGAAGAAGATGTATTCTTTTTTGTTTGAATGAAATGTTCTGTAGATATCTATTAGGCCCACTTGAGTAATAACATCTATTAGTTATAGTGTTTCTCTGTTTAATTTTTTTCTGGATGACTTGTTCTTGTAGAGAGTGAAGGGTTAAAGTCTCCCACTACTAATGTGTGTGGTTTGATGTGTGATTTAAACTTTGTAATGCTTCTTTTTACAAATGTAGGTGCCCTTGCACTTGGGGCCCAGATGTTCAGAATTGAGACACCATCTTGGTGGATTTTTCCTTGAATGAGTATGATGAGTATGACGTGTTCTCCTGCATTTCTTTTGATTAATTTTGATTGAAACTCTATTTTTTTTTTTTTTTAGATATTCGAAAGGCTGCTCCAGTTTGTTTCTTGGTTTCATATGTTTGGAAAATCTTTTTCCAACCCTTTACTCTGAGGTTATGTCTATCTTTCATGTTGAGGTGTGTTTATTGAATGCAGCAGAATGATGGATCCTGTTTTCCCATCCATTATGTTAGTCTGTGTTATTAGGGGAATTGAGTCCATTGATGTTGAGAGATATTAATGACCAATGACTGTTAATCTCACTTATTTTGATGTTGGTGATTGTGTGTGTGTGTGTGTGTGTGTTTCCCTTTTTGTTTTGCTGCTGTGAAATTGTTTATTTCCTGTGTTTTCCTGGATATATTTAGCCTCCATTGGGTTGATGTTTTTCTTCTAGCATTATCTGAGGGGCTAGATTTATGGAAAGATATTGTTAAAATTTAGTTTGCCATGGAATATCTTTTTTCTCCATTTATTGTAATTGAAGGTTTTTCTGAGTATATTAGTCTGGGCTGACATGTGTGGTCTATTAGAGTCTGCAACAGGTTTGCCCAGGCCCTACTGGATTTTATAGTCTATGTTGAGAAATCAAGTTTAATTCTAGTAGGCCTTTTTTTTTAATAGGTCATTTGGTCTTTTTTCCTTGCAGCTTTTAATATTCTTTCTTTGTTCTGTAATTTAGTATTTTGATTATTATGTGCCAGGAGGATTTTCTTTTTTGATATCTATTTATTGATATTTGGTGTTCAGTAAGCCTCTTATATGGTTATAGACATCTCTTTCTTTAGGTTCAGGAAATTTTCTTCTATGATTTTGTTGAAAATATGTTCTGGGCCATGGAGCTAGAAACCTTCTTCTTTTCCTATTATTCTTAGATTTGGTCTTTTCATAGTGTCCAAAATTTCCTCCATGTTTCGCATCAGAACCTTTTTAGATTTATCATTTTCTTTGGCCAGTGTATCAATTTATTCTATTACATGTTCTATACCTGAGGTTCTGTCTTCCATCTCTTGTATTCTATTGGGGAATGCTTGCATCTACAGTTCCTGTTCTCTTACCTAGGTTTTCTATCTCCAAGATTCCATCAATTTGTGGTTTCTTTATTAGTTATATTTCCATTGTTAGGTTTTGAATAGCTTTGTCTATTTTCTTTACATATTTGATTCTATTTTTCTCTATTTCTTTAAGGGATTTATTCATCTTCATGAGATGAAATTTAATGTTATTTTTCTGTGCTTCAGCTGTGTTGGGATATCTGGGGCTTGCTGTAGTAGGATAGCTGGGCTCTCTTGGTTCTACATTTCTCTGGCTGATTTTGAATGTGTTTTTATGCTGGCCTTTAGCCATCTGGGTTTTGTAATTATTATAGCTTTATGTCCTGGTTTCTGAGTTTATCTTTGTAGGATAGGTTTTTTTTTGGGAGGGGGTTTGGTTTTTTTTGGATGTTTTCCCCTTGCTTTTTGTTTTCTCTACGTTTTCTGGTATCAGTAGCCTGTGGTTCTTGTGACTGTGACTCTTCAGTTCAGTAGGTTATCTGCCCTGGGGTTTTGTGGTCTGTGTGGCCTCTGTGATTTGGAGTGCTAACATTGCCTGTGAGGTCCCTAGTACTAACATGGCCTTGGATCCCTGGTGTCCACATAACCTCTGGGAAAGCAGATGGAATTGTCATCTGGAAAATGGGTTCATGGGGATAGGATTCAGTTTATAGGTGTTGGGTGTACTTTAAGGGGTGTTGGCAGGCATTGGGCTTGAGGGTCATGTCTTATCTGGTCTCTCTAATGCCATCAGGCTTCTGGGAAAGTAGACCAAATTGTGGGCTGGAAAATGGAGGGCACTGAATGGGATCCAGTTCTGTTCTTAAAGAACTGGTTTCATTTTATGTAAAATATGTATGAGCAAGTCCAACACAAACTAAAGCAGTAAGCAGTAATTCACAAATCAGAAGGTACTTTCTAATGTCTTAGTAGGTTTGACTGTATAGTCAGTGGATGCACAATCTTTAAGTGTACATCTTGTTCAGTATAACTAGTTCATGTATGCAAGCTGCATCCTTGCCTGGATGTGTGACATTTCTACAGTGAAGAATTCTTTCTCACCCTCTGTTGTAAGTTTCTTTGAATCCTTTATTCACCACCCCTTTTATTTCTATTATAAAAAAATTGTTTTTGACTGTTACAAAGTTCTTATAAACATTATCATCAATTAATAATATATTTTTTCTAGTTCATAGAAGTCTTATTCATAATAGCCAAAACCTGGAAACAGCCTTAATGTCCCTCAGTTGAAGAATGAATAAAGAAATTGTAGTACATTTACACTATGGAATCCTGCTTCCAGGTTCTGGTTATTACAAATAAGGCTATTATAAACATGTTTGAGCATATATCCTTATTGTGTGGTGGAACACCTTCTAGGTATATTCCAAGGAGTGGAATAGCTGGGTCTTGAAGTAGTCCTATTCCCAGTATTCTGAGAAGGCACAAGATTGATTTCCAAAGTGCTTGTACAAGTTTGTATTCCCACCAGCAATGAAGGAGTGTTCCCCTTTCTCCACATCCTCGCCAGCATGTGCTGTCACTTGCGTTTTTGATCTTGGCCATTCTGATGGGTGTAAGATGGAATCTCAGAGTCATTTTGACTTGCATTTCTTTGATGACTAAAGATGTTGGGCATTTCTTTATGTATTTCTCAGCCATTCGATATTCCTCTGTTGAGAATTCTCTGCTTAATTCTGAGCCCCATTTCTCAATTGGGTTATTTGGTTTGGTGGTGTTTAATTTCTTGAGCTCTTTATATATTTTGGATGTTAGACCTTTGTCAGATGTAGGGTTGGTGAAGATCTTTTCCCAGTCTGTAGGCTGTCACTTTGTTTAGGTTTCTGCCTGCTCTAACCAGGTAGTGGGGCCTAGGTTCCGCCTCCCAGGGAGAGCGCAGCTACTGCCTTCTGATTGTTGTTGGTTGGTTAGATTTCTGCCCTAGGCCCTTCGGCCTGCCCAGACTCTCTCAAGAACATGTTAGTCCCTGCTAGGCTGTGGAGTCTGGCTAGGCTGAGTCCATTATGACCAATTGTGCCACGACAGTCCTCTGGGGCTGGCAGCTAGGCTCCTGCCTGGGTCCCACTCAGACAGCGCTGCTGTGGCTGCACGACATGTCCACAGGCGTTTGGTCCCCTGGGTGGCATCCGGGCTTTCTGTGGACTGGCACTGAGCAGGTGGTGGGAGTCTGAGGACATATCCACTCAATTCCCAAAGACTTCTGTAGGTGAGGAGCTCTGTTGCTTCACTGCTGGGATTTCAGTCCCATATACCCACTGCAGAGCAAGGCCACAGCTCACAGCTCACAGGCAGGGTCCAGTCCAGGCTCTGGCGACTGGCCTGCCATCCTCCGTGGGCCACTGGGTGACTGGAGGTCAGATCCGCCCATTTTCCACACTGCGTGGATCTCTCTCACCCAGTGATCCCCAGCTCCAGGTGGTCCGTGACTCCTGGTAGCATCTGCGGTCTCTGTCTCCTCCCTCCAGATCAGACACCGTGCGTCTTTGTCACCGCCATCTTGGAATCCCCTGGTTTTTTTTCATATTGGGGAAACTATGAGTTAACTATTTCTAAACATTATAAAATGAAGATACTGTGGGTAGTTGTTTACAGTCCTTTTGGGTAAATACACAGACATATGCTTGTGGGTCATAGAAGACATGCATAATTAACTCTTGAAAATCATCAATTTTGCAAAGTAACTTTACCTGCTTTCACTCCTACAAGCCATGTGTGGCTAAGCATTTCTTGAAAATTTGTTTCAGTTATGTTTACCTGTACAGATGTGCCTGCCATATGGGTATTAGTGCCATCAGAGGCTTGAAAACAATGTTTAATCTTCTGGAGCTAGAATCACGGGCTGATATGAGCTACTTAATATGGATGCTAGAAACCATACTCAGGTCTTCTGGAAGAACGTCAAGTTTATCTCTAGCCCTAGTGTTGAACATTTTACTGAACTTATTAAGCTACTAAGTTTTCTTAATTTGAGATGTGTACACATAAATATTTCATTTATTTTATGTGATAAGTTGAACTATATTTGAATTGTAGAAATTCTCTTTATGTTGTAGATAAAAGCCTTTTCTCATATTAATTTGGATTTATAGTTTCCTCACCTTACTTATTTTAGTGCTTTTCTTAATGGTACATTCTAATGAAAAGTTATTTTATTTTAATAAAGTCTAATTTACTATTATATCATTTACATATAAAAGCTCAACCTACTTCAAGTTCATGGAAATATTTAATTATGTCTTATCTTAGAAGGTTGACAACTTTATATCTTATTACCTTTATATTTTTGATCATTTTGAGCATTTAACAAGACAAGATGAAATGTTTTTTTAATGAATATATACAATTTTTCTTGTACAGCTCCTAAAATGTCTTTTATGTCATTGGACCACCTTAAAACTTTGTTGAAAATAACTTCTTTACATATATGTAAGTCTATTTATAGACATTCTATGTCTATGTCTGATAAAGCACATGTACATTGTATATACACACTCAAAAGCATCCACTCTCATACACCTCATGCCTGCATACATAAACAACACATTCATGTGCAACACACATATGTTTGCAATCACTCACTAATGCACACATGCACACAAACACACTGCATTCACACATATGTTTACACAATCACACACACTCTTACACATAAAAACATATACAAATATATTGACACATGAACAATCTACATGCTTCACGCATACACTCAAACATACCATACACTTATACATGCACATGTTCTCGCACACACTCATACACATGCTCACATGTTCACACACTCATGCTTATGCTATCATTCTGTATATTTTCTCACACACTTAGGCACATAAACACCCACATATTTCTACAAAATTACATGCATTCATACAAATGCTCACACACTAACAAACTCATCTACATATTTGCACACACACATAATCATACACAATAACACAGAAATCTATGTAAGCATACACATTTTTATTCATACTCACAAATACATATACATTCATACTTATAAAACACAAACACATACATATTTTATACATAAATTCACACACACCAATCAACACAATCAAACATATGCACATAATAACACACAAATCTAGACTTGCATACAGATATGCTTTCACATGCACACAAGGATAAAAACATGTACATGTAGATATATTTTCTAACACTCCTACACAGATTTTTAACACAGGTGCATGCACAAATATACACAGTCACATACCTATATGCATATATACATACATTTACACACTCACCCATGCACACATGCTCTTATACAAGTCACATTCGCACATGCACAATTACACATGCATAAATGCACATATACTTGTGGATCTAACCTCAATAGCACACAGAGAGACACACAAATACACAGTCACAGACTCACAGATACACACATACAACTACATATTCACTTATATGAACACACAAACATGCCAACGCAAAACACTCATACACAGATGCATATGTACTTAGTTCATTCCATATATCTATATCAATATCTATCTATCTATATATCTATATCTATATCTATCTATCTATTTATCTATCTATCTATCTATCTATCTATCTATCTATCTATCTATCTATCTATTCAAAGACAGAAATGCCCACAGTCTCAGACACATGAACATTCAAACAAAGACCTGCACATTTTCATGCACATGAAGTTGGGAGGGAAATGAACACCTTAACAATATTGAATCTCCCTATTACTAAAATTTTCTTCTAGGTACTTAAGTTTATAAATTTTTCCCTCTTTTCTTTCAAGGCAACTTTTGTGTGAGTTGATAGTATGATCTTTTATTAAATTAATTTGATATTATATTATTATTTCAAAGACTTTCTTAATTTCCAGTTGTGCATCACTGTAGAGGTTTGTAGAGAAGTATTGTGGTTCTTGGCAAAAGACAGGTATTGGAATAAAGGCAACTTGGAAAAGAGGATCAAATCCAAATCCAAGACGGTGCATCTGGTCTCAGGAAATCTGTTTGCTGTTGGTTTCTACATCAGAGAAGCTGTATGGGGAGAAAGTTTTAGTCTCTTCCCACAAATATGTAGGTTCATTTTTTTTTTAACCTGGCATGGATTTTCAGGAATGACTGCACTATGGATCTTTTATTACAAATTACAATCGCAAGCCCTCTCATAGGAGATAGTAATTAAACTTAAAGTCTCCTGAAAGAGAGGTTCAAAGTAAACGACATACTAAGATATGGTATGACTTGGAACATTGTGTAACCCAGAACATAGTGTGCATTAGGAATATTGATACTACAGAGGCTGAGCCTCCGCACATATAATTATCAGCAAGCAGATTATCCTATTCAAGGGTGTCTGTCATGGGGGGTTGTCTGTCACCTAGCACTCCTAGTGACTTAGCCTGTCCTATTGATGAGGATCTTATCTGAAGACTCAGCACCATGCTTGTTATAAACAACTGAAGCTGCATTAAATGCTTTGGCAGGCAGAACTGCACACAGAGGATCTATGCTCCCTAGTGTGATGAGTAATTTTTACTAAATATAAACTGCTACGTTAAATCAATATTCTGAGTTTCCAACTATTGAGAATATGTATCCTATTAATTGATTATAAGATTATACACTTTCCCAGAAAATTCCAATCATCTGTTTTGAGAGATCTTCCTCTACAATTTTAATGACCTTTCCCTACATGCATCTTCTCTGGAAACTGAAGTGAGGCACCAATTAGTCCAATCACTGAATCTCAGGATAAAAGCCGAGTGCATAGAGTTGTCAGTAAGATTTATTTTTGAGGGCCACGGGAACTGGGAAAAGAAAAGGGAAAGCACAAACACTGGGTAAGATGTTTCCAGTGTGAGGAGAAGCTTCTATGTTGTAGAATCCCTTCAGGATTAGGATCGAAATGCCAATCATGGCCATGCTGGCCAAGCAAAGATCTTTATCGTGGCCCAAATATGTTATCATTCATACTGTCTTTCCGTATAAGATTATATCTAACTCTGATTGAAAGAAAAAAACAGTCATATCAGACCTTTTTAAAAATTTAGATTTCTAAGTCCAGAATATTTAATTTTTAGTGGGAGAGATGTGGCTGATGAACTCTATGAGCTTAAAAGGCCTCTTAATTAAATAATTGTATTTAAAGTTGTTTAGAATCATTGACACAAATGTGTGTTTGCTTATAGAAGTAGCCACAAAAGGAAATCCTTAATATTGCTGAAGTAGTAAAAAAAAAATGACTGTTTTTATCAGATGATTTTACAGGTAAAAATATATGGCAATCATTTAATTTTTAATTTCTACCTTGTTATCTAAGTTTGATTTTTATTTTGTTATCAGGTATACCTATTACATTTTGGGTATTTTTTTAAACTCAGTAAAGTTAAGTATTTCATTAATCCCACTATAGAAGAGGCTGAGTCCTGGGGATTATGACTGGCCCACAAAAATAAATAAAAAACAAATAAATTAATCTTTTAAAGTGAGTCTTACAATGTTGGGGGTAAATGTCTCTAAAAACACAGTTTTAGAGTGAATGGCTCAACATAAAAATGTTCCCATGGCCAACAAGCAGTAAATTACAACATCAAAATATTTTCCCACTGGATTGGGGAGATGGCTCAGTGGTTAAAGCGCTCGCCCCCCAAGTATGAGGATGCCAGTTCAATCCCCAGCTCCCACATCCAAAGCCGCACTCAGTAAGGTGAACATGTCATTCAGTTGTGGAGACCCTGAGACAGGGAGACTCCTGGGGCTGGGTCAGACGGTGCACCAGAAGTTCCGGTTCCAGGCTCGGTGAGAGACTCAATATATCTCAATAAAAATGGTTACGAATGATCATGGGAGACTTTGGATGTTTGTTATCTGGTCCTGGGCATGGGGTGGGGCAAGGGGGTTAAACGACATGCTAACCACAGGAGTCCTAACTAATGAAATTTCTACAAACAAACGATGATGGAGGAAGAAAAATAACCTAGCAGAATTCTATTCAAAAAAGTATTTTCCTAGAAATATCTCTACTTTAGTTCCCAAGACTCACAGAATCTAGCTCTTCCAAGAACTGAAGAGTTACCACCTTAGCAGGTTCAGCAGGAATCTCCGCTGCCCTCTCCTACCCTCAGACTTGTTTAGATGCTCAAAAAAAAAAAAGTCCAAAGAACTTTATTTCAGCCAAGTCAGCCATATTTTCTCTGAAACAGCAGTACCCAAAGTGCTACAGGCAACGCTACGGTAGCACAAGCAGACAGGGTCCAGGGTCCAGGTAACACACTGCAACCATTTAAATATGCAGGGCTCTGCCAATGCCTGCATCAGCAGCCTTCTGTGGTGTGCAGACAGAGAACAACTGTCAGACTGGGAGACTGTCCCACAAGGAATTAGACATATGCGCAGGCCCCAGGCCAGCTTGCCAGCTCAACCCTCTTCCACATCGGTCGTGATTCGCAGCCTCGATTTTTATAGGCTTTTATTTGATCTTGTTAGGTTATGTTATAGAAAAGCAAGCTTGGCTCCTGTCAACTTTGAAGTGTTTCCCTTTTTAGTTTCAAGGAAACGCCCGTAAAGTTTTAAGTTGGGCAGTTGAAGATAAGGCGAAGATCAAGATTGTTTTTCAAAGACGGGCCAGGATCTTGTGTCGGGGGGCGGGGTGGAGGGCAGTCTTTTTATTCTGTAAGAATCGCTGCTGTTCACTCCAGCACCGGGGATATGAGACTGTATAAAGCAGCTCGGAACAGTTCTAACTCGATCTCTTTGTCCACTCCTGTTCATTAGCGCCCCATCTGCTGTTGCAAACTACGTTGAGAGGCACCTATGAGCTGCTCCTGAGCTGAGGAAATGACCTCCATTTGCTCTCAATACCACTGTCTGGGCACTTAGGTTTTTAGAGTTCCAGGAACTGAATAGAGTGGAAGTGGGTGGAGAGAGAGAGAAGGGGAAATGGGCCGGGGAGAAAAAGACAAGAGCTTCCAAGCAAATGAATTAAATGTAGGAAATTGTGGTTGCTCGCCTCTCTTCTTCTTCCTGGTTTCCTAACTAGAAGGATAACATTCTGAATACCATTATGTGCATGTGTTGAAGGTGTCTTGAGTCTTTTGGATAAAATATTGATAGGAAGAATAGCATCCTTCAAGGTATCGCTAATAGATTTTTTAAAGTTACATGACAAAGGGCCTTTGTTAATGTGATTAATTTTCTAAGACTTTTCTGGAATATCTATATTGACCCAGTCTCATTACACAAGTCCAAACAGCAAAGAACTTTTTTTGGGTCAAAGTCAGAAAGACTCAGAGTATGAGAGACTTGTCCTAGTATTGGCAGAGTAGAAACCACAAGCAGGAAATATGAAAACACGGGGGTGGGGGGTGGGAGTGGGGCGCAAACATCAGGCGTTGACTGAAAGCCTACCAGAAAACAGGAACTTTAACCCCACAAACAGAAGGAACCAAACTGAGCCAATAATCTGCATGAGGTTGAGAATGGCTTCTTCCATGTTGCCATCAGGGACAGCCCTGCGGACAACTTGGTCTTAACCAAATGAGACTTCTGACCCTAACAAACTGAGTTTTAAGCTGTTAAAAAAAAAAAAAAAGTGCACTAAGTTCACAATTCTCACAGCTAAATACTTGGTACTTTAAATTTTAATTATCTTTAATATGACTACTAGAAAGAGGTGGTTTGCTAGTTTCATGCTTAGAAATTCACTAGATTTATGAACCAAGTGTGTGAAATTCATTGTTTCCTCACAGGCTGTTTGTAAAAAGGAATGGCCTGTAAACGGTGACATCAATGCAGGTTAGATAAAGAACAGGAAGTGATTCGATCACTCAGGAATCAGCTTGTTTTCCTGTCAGAAAGTGAGGTGTTATCCATGCTAACCATACGTGGTGAGCTAGGACTTGCACTTAGGGACAGAGTTTACACTGTTGTAAAAGTGAAAAGGCGGCATGCATTTTTTACAATGCTCTGTCGTTTACTGGCACAACAGAGTATATTGTCAACTGTTGGATTGGAGGTGAAGAGGGGGTGACAGAGATTCCATGGCCAGAAGATGGCTTTTGTAGAAGATACTTCAGCTGTTTGTTTACATTCCTCCTGCCAAGTCATCTTCCCGTGAGTTACCAGAAACAAGCTACTCATGCTAACACGTAAAGCCTACTAAAACATTTAAAGTGAATTCATGCAGCTTCATATGCCTACAGTAAAATGGTCTAGCGAGTGTCTCCTTCCTCTCCCACATCATACATATTTTGTCACTCTGTCTTCCCTTGTTATCATAAGTATGCAAGCACGTCATCTTGGTTTACTGTATCTTAAAAGAAAAAGTACCCTTTACTCCCTCTGGCATTTCCTTGACCCCACTGATACGAAAATTCCCTTGAAAGCTGTTTTTCTCTTGATGTCTCATTATCCTTCTTTCTCATTCTCTTCCAAATCTTCTTCTTTCCTCTTTGTAAGGGGCAAATCTCCTAACTCTTCTAAGATTGTGCTTGTCAAGGTCGCTGATGAATGCGCATTGCTCACACCAGGGTTTATTTTTTAGCTCTCACCCTACTTGAACTGTCAGGAGCATCTGAAGGTTTCCACAGCACCCAGTGCATCGCTTCATCTGTCTGACACACCGCCACACTCTCCTGATTCGCTTTCTCTTTTTTTGGACACTGCTTTTCTTTGTGGGTTTCTCCATTTTACCTATTCTTTCTGATGATTCTTTGATCAACTTCTGTTTATTTTGAGACAATCTTGATGAATGCTTCAAGTTTCATGTTTGAAATGTAATTGATATCTTGGTTGCTGCTAAGTCTGTAGATACCAAACCTTCTCCCTGAATTTCTGACTCATACAACAAATCCCATTTCCAGCATCTCAACTTTTATGAAAATGAAAGATCAGAAGCCCAAAACTTCATTGCAGGTGTGTTCCCTACAAACCCTTGCTCCACACACAGCCTTCCCTATCTCAGAGCTAACAGTTCTTCTTTTAATTGCTTTGTGTTGTTCTTTGAAGAATTTTACACATGCATATAGTGTGTTTCGATACAATCCATGCTCCATCCCATTCTGCTCAATTTCTCCCATACCCCTTCACATTTCTCTCTCCCAATTTCATGTGCATTCTCTCTCTTGTTTTAATACCCCTGAATCCAAACAGTGATGGCTGTATGTGCATGGATGTAGGACCACTTGATGGAGCATAGACTGCCTTTGAGTGACCACATCATAATGAAGACTGACTCTCTCTTTCTCCCACCAGCTACCAGGTCTCATTAGTTTCTCAGCCAGGTGGTGGGACTTCTTGAGCCCCTCCCATCATCCATGCTGAGATTTGGGCTGGTTTGTAGGGAGCAGAGGAAGCCCTGAGTGGGTGCTGTTGACACAAGGTTGACTATGTCAAGGACCGTTCCTAGACTAGTGAAAATGCCAGATCCTTTCTTAGGCTAGACTCAGAGAAATGGCAAAGCCTTCCTGGGAAAAGGGAAGGGGGTCCTGCATGTGAGTGTTAATGGTGTGTATAGAAAGTGCCACTATCAACTTGCTTCCTCCTCCAAATATTATGGTCAATAAGCCCAATGCACCCAAGTCCACCTATTTCTATTCATATGCTTGTCTATTTTTCATTTGCTCACTATACCCTAGTCAGGCCAAGTCTCTGGTAACCACACAAGAAGGTGTCACTGCCTTGATCTGGCACAGGAGTTGTGCATACATTCACAGCTGCTGTGAGTTTATTTGTGCAATGACCCTGTCATGTCTAGCAAATATTATTTCACTTCAGACAGTTACTCTTTCTGGCTCTTAAAATATTCCTGACCTCTCTTTTGTGGTGATTTCTGAGTCTTAGGGAACAGGGTATGATTTAGATGTCTGTCCCAGTTGGAGCTAACCACTCCAAAGTCTCCTATGATCTGCGGTTGATCAATCATGGCTATTAATCACTGTCTCCTACAAAATGAAGCTTTTCTCATGAGGGTTGAAGAATAACAAATCTATAGGCATAAGCATAAGAACTTAGGAGGCAGTTTACTCCCCTTTCCATTTAGCAGAAGAATAATATTACTCTTCTTTTATGTGTGTATAGATGTGTTTTTAGGATGTTTCTGTAGTAGATTTCTGCACGGCATCCAAAAGTCTTTAGTGTTAGTCATCCC
The DNA here is from genome assembly GCA_907169655.1 of Acomys percivali. Taxonomy (NCBI): domain Eukaryota; kingdom Metazoa; phylum Chordata; class Mammalia; order Rodentia; family Muridae; genus Acomys; species Acomys percivali. Next base: position 73,273,047 of record OU015748.1, on the reverse strand, counting down.
TTTCCATGGTTTCACTTCTAGCCTGCCCTTCTATCTTCCACTCCCATTTAACATTTCTTTCCCTTTCCATACCACCCATGCTCTGCCTCATTCCCTGGAAATAGCCCTTCACAGCCTCTTATTAGTTTTCTGGATATTTTAATTTAAACACACACATCTAAGATTGAAAGCTAGCATCCACATATGAGAAATGACATACTGCTTATCTTTCTGCACCTGAATTACCTTACTCAATGATTATTTTCAGTTCTATCCAATTATCTGTCAATTTCATAATTTCATTTTTACAGCTAAATAATACTTCATTGCGTATGTTCACATTTCTCATTATCAATTCATTTGTTGATAGGTATTTAGGCAGTTTTCATTTCCTGGTTCTTCTAAATAAAGGAAAAATAAACATAGATGAGTAAATATTTCTGTACTAGGATGTATAATCCTTTGGGAATATGCCCAGAAGTAGATAGCTGAATCTTGTAGTAGATATATTCTAGGTTTTTTTTGGAACCCTTCACAGTGATTTCCATAATGGATGCACTGGTTTGCACTCCCACCAGTAATGAGTAAATGTTTTTCTTTCTCCACATCCGTGTCAACATTTACTGTCATTTAAAAAAATCTTAGCCATTTTGACTGAGGTAAGATGAAATCTCAAAGTAGCTTTAATTTGTACTTTCCTTATGACTAAGGATATTGAAAAATATTTAAATATTAGATCCCTCAGCCATATGCATGTCTTCTTTGGAGAACTACTGTTTAGTTCTGTGCCCCAAGTTTTAATTGGCTTATTTGTTTTCTAGACTTTTAGGCTTTTTTCTTAATTCTTTGCATATGCTAGATGCTAACTTTCTGTGAGATGTATAGCAGATAAAGATTTCATTCTCATTCTGTAAGCTGCCTCTTCATTGGAATGATAGTATTCTTTGTTGTACACAAGCTTTTAAGTTAATTAGAATTTACACATAAACTGTCGGTCTAATATTCTTTCCTGTGGCTATAAATTTAAAGGCATTCCCTGCTTTCTCCTCTAAAAGATATATTAATTATGTGTTGTGTTGAGGTCTTCGACACATTTGGAATTGAGTTTTTTTTTTTTTTAATTTTTTTGGAATTGAGTTTTGTGTGGTGTAAGAGATAATGTAATCTAGTTTCTTATATCTACAGGTAACTATCCAGTTAGTTTAACAAGTAGTTTGGTGAAGATTCTGTCTTTTTTCAAATGAATATTTTTGGTCTTTTTGTCAAAAAATCAGGTGACTGTGGCACAGTGAACTTAAATCTGAATCTTCAATTCCATTCCATTGATCACTAGGTATGTTTTGATGCCAATACCATTATGCTTTTATTACTATAAAATAGATCTTGAAATCAGGGGTGATAACATCCTGTGTTGTTATTGTTTAGGATTATTTTAGCTATCTTGGCTCTTTATTATTTCCATATAAATTTTAAGATTTTTAAAAACCCTAGTGAAGAATTGCATTGGAATTTTGAGTTGAATTGCATTAAATGTATAGATTGTCTACTGGATGGCTATTTTCATAATATCAATCCAACAAATTCATGATCTTGGGAGGTCTTTACATCTCCTGGTATCTTCTTCCATTACTTTTTTCAATATCTTAAAGTTTTCATCACACAAATCTTTCATTAATTTGTTAGATTTATTCCAAGAATGTTTTGAAGCTATTATGAATGATATTATTTACCAAATCTCTTTCTTGGTATGTTTTTCATTGGTATATTTAGAAAGGCTACTGGCTCTGTGTGTGTGTGTGCATGTGCGTGTGTATGCGTGTATGTTGTATATGCTACTACCTTGCTGAATGTGTTTATTAGCTGTGAAGTTTCCAGGTAGAATCTTTAGGGTCTTGTATATATAAAATCATATCATCTACAAATAAGGATATTTTGACTTCTCCATTTCCTAGTTGTATCCCTTTTGTCTTCTCCACTTTCTCTTATTGCTTTGGCCAAGATGTTAATCACTATATTGGACAGAAGTAGAGAGGGTGCTTATCCTTGGCTTATTTCTAATTTTAGTGGGAATGTTTCAAAATTTTCTCTGCTTATTATGATGTTAGTTGCGGGCTTTCTGTAGGCTGCCTTTTTAAAAAGTGGAGATATGCTCTCTTTATTCCTAGATTCCCTAAGACTTTTATATTGTCCAAGGCCTTTTCTGTATCTAATGAGATGGGTGAATTATACTGACCTTGAGTATGCAAAGCATCTCTTTAGAAAGAAACTGACTCTTGATGTTGTTTACCCACAAGTAGGACTGATTCTTTTTCTAAAGAGTTTTGATATGTCCTATTGAACAAAGGTCATCCTCTCTACTTATTGAACCCCACAGCAATTATGATTTTGGAATGGAATGAGAAACTTTTGTCTCTTTTTCTTAATCAACCATTTATAAGTGAATTACATGGAAGAATTTGTTTTTATGATGCGGTTGACTCAGAAAACCATAGTAAGCCACAAAGATATTATTAATTTATGCCTACATATAGCTTTCAAATTGTGTGTTGGGGCGGGGAGGGCATTGATTTTAATCTTTCAGTTTAAAATGACTTTGGTCTACTCACTACATCTTACACACACACACACACACACACACACACACACAGAGAGAGAGAGAGAGAGAGAGAGAGAGAGAGAGAGAGAGAGAGAGAGAGAGAGAGATCTGAGTTAGGCATGAATGGGTCACAAAGGAGAAAAAGGGAACATATCAGGGAGCTGAAGCTCTCTTCTACCCATCAGTGATCTCTGGGTTTTAGTCCTTTCCCTCCTTCAATTACATCTCTCTTGGACAGCTTGTACCATTATGGATAATGCCTGTTCCTAACCTGCATAGACCCTCCTACCTCATCTTACATTTCTTATTTTTATTTTTACTCATTTTAACCCTCTAGCATGTTGAGCTCTGTAAGGGCCAGTGCTTTGACTGTTCTGGCACTAATATATCCCCTGAAATGGAGACTGGAACACGGTAAGGACTCAATACCTATTATGTTCATACCAATGCTTAAGGATGGCAAACACTGGCTTGGATTTGAGGAAAGGGGAGCACTTACCTAGTGCAAATGGGAGTGCAAACTGGTTCAGCAACTATGGAAATCAGCGTGTCAATTCCTGAAAAAGTATAAGTAGATCTATTACATGATCCAGCTAGGTCACATTTGGTCATATAACCAAAGATCTCTATATCCTACTATAACAATACAGCTCATCCATGTTCGCTGCTGCTCTATTCACAATAGCCAGGAAATGGAAACAACCCAGATGCCCATCATCTGAAGAATAGATAATGAAATGTAGTACTTTTGCACAATAGAATAATTCATCTGATGGGAAAAATAAAATTAGGCATTACATGGGAAGATGGATGGAGGGGGAAATAGTCATTCTGAGTGGTGTAACTCAGACCCAGAGAGGCAAGCAGTGCATGCTTTCTCTTATTTGTTTGTCAGCTTTCAATCTTTACATGAGTCATTTCAAGGGAGCTGTCTCCCCTTGTCTGAACATGGGGTCTATATTAAGGCAAGAAAACTTCTTAAGATTCACTACCTAGCAAGCACTGTATGCATTCAAGGTCAATTGATTCTAAGAGGATGTGGGTCCTTGAGATAACTTGTGCAGGTGTCAACACTGCGTGCTGAGAATGACTTTGATCTTGCTCCCATGCCCGGGAAGTGTTTAAATACACTCTTACCAATAAAGTCGGGGGTGCAGTGTTGACTGAGAGTCCTCCAGAATTTTGTCTTTTGTTTTCTTCTCTCTCCTCTTAGGAATCTATCTCTTGTCTCTGCCTTTTTTTTCTCCCTTCTTAATCCTCACTCCCTTCTCAGGTACTGTTGGATTTTGCTGGCAGGTCCCAGCACTTCACTTAGAAAACAGCTCATCTACAACTGCTTTAAAACTTGAGTTCAGTAAATTATTTCAGGAAAGCCATTTTTTTTCCCTTTTTCTTGCAATGAGAAGAGCAAATGTCGCAATGCTGTCCTTTCATATCCCTCCCCATGACTCCCTAATCTTAGATCTTAGATTTGGTGTTGAATGTCACATCTTTCTTATTGCACATTTACAATAAGCTGAAAATGAAGCTGAGGCTGCTCTGATTTATCCATAGCTCTGATGTTAATTGTAACTGCCTGCCGCCTGGACTTGCTTCCGTGAAAGCCATTTATAGTTTATTGCTTCAGCAATCTCTGTCGCAGGAAGAATTAATTTCTCTGAAAGGTTATGGTTTGGAAGTTTCAAAGTGATTGCTGTCTTGCCTATTTTAGGGTAATCAAATTCATATTCATATATATATATTCATATCTATAACATCATAAGTTATGGGCTTTACAAATTTGTTCAGTCACTGAATGTTACTCTGGTATGTGAAATTATCTGAATTTTCCAATATTGCCAAGGACATTAAGAACATTTTGTGAAATAATTCAAATTATTGTTAACCCAGACTGAACCTAAATTAATGTTCTGCTTCACAATTTAATGAATGCATACATAATGTCACATGGCAATGAATCTGTGCAATTTAAATCACCCCTTAATCAGTTTTGCTAAAAACAGAATCCAAGAGAAAAACACCACATAGCTCATTTGCTTCCTAGATTCTTACTCTCTCACAGCTCCCTCTAGGGGTTAAATTAACTTACTGCAACATAGAGCCAATAACCCTGAGTACGATCTATCTGCTCTCAGTTCTATGACCTTCTCTGTACTTTCATCTTTGTAGTCTTAGACCTACCACTATGAGGTAGATAGATCTAATTTTATTCCCTAATTTAGATCAGTATACCTGTGAGAAAAGGTGGCCTGGTCTCACCATATGGGAAAATACTGACTTAGGCAGAAGTCTCTACAATTCAAGTGTCATAACATCCTACACATGGTCTTGGCCATGGCCCTGGTATGAAGGTGGGTGGCTTACATGCAGCTAAATCAAGAACAAAGTCACCAGGAATAAATGAGGCAGAGTTATTGCATGGAAAAATACAACCCAATCAAAGCAAATGTTCGGGGGAGAAGCAGAAACCATCTTCATCACACATTTTATGTCCCAGGTACCTCTAGGTCTTTTAGCTTATTATAGCTGACTCCTAAAATAATCCGCACAGTAGAAATTGAATTATAGTCTACTGTTAAAGTCTATTACTGACAGAACTAAACAAAATCCTGCAAGATCACATAACAAAAATACTGAAAACTTTAAGATTAGAACCCAAATCCCACTGACTGGAAAGCCTTTGCTCTTCCACTACATCTGAATGAGATTTTGGTGGCAACGTTTTAAAGTTGTTTCAGTGGTTAGTTTTTCCACTCTTGTCTTTAAATTGCTCACCCTAGGAAACTCTTTTGGAGCAACATGATGGTTACTTATTTAATACAAAGGTCTCAGTATTTCTGCTCATGTGGGTCCACTCCTGATGGGTGGGATTGTACCTTCCCCAAGAATGCAGCATCCCAGCTACAAGATCCTGTGCGTGTGATACCTTCAAATGCAAAGGTTATTTTTCACATATGATTGGGCCCTGGATCCTGAAATAAGGAGACTGCAGAATATCCATATGGGCCCAATATAGTCACAAAGGTATACTGTAATGCCAATGTAATATGTATGTATACTGTATGTATACTGTAATGCTAAGGTAATATTAGGCCTGAATATCAAAATAAAATTTGAACCTAAATGTAGTTTTCTAAAATATAAGATATGAGAAGTTATGCATCATAGAAAACATACTTTTAATTTTAAATGGTTATGATTTATTCAGATTACATCCTGATTGTTATTTCCTTGTTTGTATCTTCCCTTTCCCATTCCTACCCTCCCTCCCTTTTCTGCCCTGACCCCCCTCCCCCAGACATCTGACAGAAGGGGGCCTCCTTTCCTAGCATATGACCATAGCCTATCAGGTCTCATCCGATAGCCTGCTTCCTTCTTCCTCTGTGTGCCCGCCAGGCCTCCCCACCAAGGGGAAGTAATCAAATAAGGGGCACCAGAGTTCATGTTAGAGGCATTGCTGCTCTCCCCACAACAGAGGAGAATGAGCTGTCTGCCCCTTGTCTATGTCTGAACAAGGGGTCTATATTAAGGCAAGAAAAATTCTTAAGATTCACCACTTAAATCATACTCTATAAAACTATACATTGTTACAAACTGACTTTGAAGGGTATCAAAAATAATTTTGCTAAGGAAATACCACAAAGACTTAATATACTTTTGTTTTTATACATTTCTAGGAAATTAATGTGATGTAACCACAGATCCTGATTGCTTAGAATAAAAAAAGGAAGAGAGGATTATGAAGGGACTTAAGTGTACCTTTAGCATATAAATATACTAAAATAAAGTGGTGAATAAGACCGGTTTGCCTTCATAGAAAGCCTTCATTTTCATAAAATTTATATTCTCTTGGGAGAAAGTGATAAAAATATTCAGAAAAATCAATATTATTGGTAAGAGCTGGTAAGAAAATAAAAGTTTTGTTTCATGGAGTGAATGGGTCGGAGGTAACCTCAACCAAACACTAAGAGATTAGACCCTAAAGCAAAGTATTCCTGACATGCAGAAAAGCAAAGATACAATCCCAAGAATGAAGCAAGCTAAGGAAATGCAGGGACAGACTGTTGGAACAAAGAAAGTGAGAAAAAGGATCAGGTGTTGTCTTTTTCAATTTTAGATATAATTCTATTTTAAAGCTATCTTTAATTTATTCTTTGAGAATTCTATGAAATGCGTCTTGATCATACTGGCCCAGTCTCCTATCCAACAACCTCTGGACATCCTCCAGCACCTCCCCCTCCTACTTTCCCTGTCTCTACTCCCCTCTTTTTAATAACCATTTCATCCAAATAGCTCAGCCTGCTGCAATGTTGACTCATCTTGTTGGCTAGACCTGGAGCAAGTAGCCAGCGCTGCGTTGGATTCATGAGTGCAGTGGTCATATCATGTGATGAGACAGCATTCGCAGCACTGTTCCTCATCCACACCCTCTTTCCTCGATGGTCACAGACCCTGGGGCAAGTGTGGTGTGAAGTTGATGATGATGTTCCATTTAGGACGGAGCACTCAAGAGTCATCACTTCAACCATTTATGAGTCTCTGAAATGTTTGGCATGATTCTATAATCCGTCTGGGCCTTGAAAAGCTTCTATTGAGATGGATTTGCTATGTGGAGTGTATATCTGTGTATATCTCTGTGTTTAAGGTTTATTTGTATGTATGTGTTTGTGTGTGTGTGTGTATGTGTGTGTGTGTGTGTGTGTCTAAGTACATGTGTACATATGTGCATGTAGAGACTAGAGGGTAACTTTGGTGTAATCCTCAATTGCTCTTCACCATACTTTCCTGAGGCAGGGTTATCTGTATGGCAGGCTGGATGGCAGTAAGCTTCAGTAATCTTTCTCTCTCCAGCTCCCAGCACTGAGATTACAGGCACACACCCCTTCACAAAGCTCAGATCTGAGTGGAGGTCCCCTGGCCTGGATAATAAGCACCAACTGAGCCGTATCCCTCTCTTTAAACTCTGTTTTTCAATGAAGAATGTGTTGAATTTGAGTAACTCACCTGCAACAGCAGCAACCAAGAATGCGATGCTGCGATGCTGGTGCTGCCATAGCACCAGCAGACCCTCATGGTAGACTTCCAGTGAATGCTGATTACTGGTAGACTTGAGAAACCACCCCTGCGGTGGAAGCTTTAATTCTTATGTCTTACTTTGAGGACTTTGTTCAGGAAGCATGTGTTGGATTTATTCTTTATGACAGATGTATGCTGGACACAAAAAGTAGAATAGTGGTAGCTTCCAAAGCTCTTATGGTTTGCCTAATTTATGTAAGCTTGTCTTATGTAACTGTCACTTTAAAACATTTATAACATTTGTAAGATGCCAACAGGCGTGAAATTATTTGTTCATGAAGTATGAGCATGTATCAAGACAAGAGAAAGACATTCAAATGATTTTCAAAATGAAGGTGCAAAAACACCTTCTGTTGAAGGCCACCCTGGTCAATTTACGTTCAGACAACATGGTACTAATGTGAATATTTATCATGACATAAGATGGTCAACACTAGACATCTAGAGGGCTAAGAATGAGCAAAAATGGCTGATACCGGATATCTAGTGAACTCAAATGTATGTAATGATGTAATCTGTCATAAACCTGTAGGGACTGAATGAGTGTTTAATTGCTTGACACGGACATGGCATGTCATGAGTCCCAATGCCACAGAAGAACTATGGGAGTGTCAAAGTCATCCCCAAGTGAGATTTGTGGAAATACCAAAGCCTTCCTCTGGTCCTTGTGAAGATGTTGATAGTACTGGCAGAAAATGTACACCATAATTTGCTCCCCCAGATATTTTTTGCCTGAGGCTGCTACCCTACAGAGGCTGCTACTACTGAGATTAACTAGACTTGCCCCCTTGCTCAGCTATATGTAGTAACCCAGCCCCCTTGATTATCTGTATGCAATAATCCCACATCCCTACTCAATTGTATGTAATAAAGATGCTACTATTCCAGGGTGTTGTGGCTTCTCCATTGGAGAACTCAGTCTACCTAGATCTCAGTTTCTGTGTCTGTGTATCCTTGTGTTTGTCCTTTCTTCATGCCCTCACCACCACAGACAGATCAATCCGCGAAGCCACATCGAGCAAAGCAGTAACTATTCCTGCCATAAAGCCACCTTTGTGTGAAATTATATAAACACAGCCTTGAGGTTAGAGACAAGGTTAGGTTAGGTTTACCTTTTACCATTGCCAACCTTCCTGTGTAGGTGTCTGTGTATCAGTAGCCTGTATGCCTGTCTGTGCATGTGCAGTCTGTGCATACCTGGATGTCTGTACATATTTGTCTGCCCAGCAGCCTCTGTGCTAGTGAACAAGCTGAGTCTTGTCTGCTTCCAACTTCTGAATTCTCTTCAACCTGCTGGCCTGCTGGGACCATCATCCTTTCCCAGTATGAGAGCTGTGACCTCACAAGCAGGTCTGATAACATACACAATTTTCCTTTGTTTTCTAATCCAGGATTAAATTTGGGCTACTATTTAATGATTTCCCGCAGCCTTGCCCACTCAACAGTTTCCTGCTCTGTGCACAAGTCAGTCATCACTTTCCTCTGTAGCTGGGCTGACAGCTGTCTGAAGAGCTGTGAGAGCTGGTTTTTTTTTTTCCCTCAGAGTCAATGTAGAATGTGATGATTTCAGTTAAAATATATTTAGATACTTATAAACACATTTTATGAAATTTGGGCACAGCTGGTTTGACCACCCTTGGAGAACGATTTTGAAATTCAGTTTTAACTTTTGTGTATTTTTGGAAGTCTGAGAATTAAGAACAAAATTATGTGTGTTGAAAATTATCTCAGATCCTGAAAAGGTTGTTTATGTGAACAAAAATCTCAGGATCATGACATAAATATCACGAGGAAGAAAAAATAGAAACTTAAATAAACATTTGTGCACATGTTTTTCTTTTTAGCACATAGTTCCAAATAGTTTAGTCAATGTAAGATTATACCATCCACTAAGACATTGAACTGTTTTTATGGATATCAAGTAAAGTGATATAAAATTTCTAGTGGAAAAATTTGCAACGTGAATAGCATTTGCTGTGGAAATTCTCTTGTTGGATATATATCCTAAAAACTTCACAAACTGAAAATTTGATGATGTAAAGAGACATGATTTCTTATGAGCCTTTATCAACTGCTATGTTGGTAAACTTCCTGACTCTCCAAGTCTGCAGATGTCCAGAAATGTTTATTATTCCTATTCCATTACTGTATTCACTAGATCATCAGAAAAGCATGAAGTCAATTGTGCAACTTCACAGTGGTTTGTCAACAAGGACGGCAACGGATATGGTCTTTAAAACGGCAATAAATTTTCAACTGCCAAAATAGAGACTCTGTCCAATAAATCATGTAATGCCACATTGTCATTCCAAACACTTGTGAGAATGTATTAACAATGCTAATATCAAAACCAATGGTTAAATAGTAATTGCCAAAATATATAGATAACTTTTAGTGCCTAAATTTAAAGTATACAAAGTAAAGTAAATCAAGTGCATGAAGACAAATATTCACTTACATGCGTGGTTCACTTATGCATGCCATATTTACATGTGTAATCTTAAAAGAGCCCAACTCATGGAAGTAGAGTAGTAGATTGGTGGCCAAAAACTGAAAGTGTGGAGGTAGGGCACTGTAAACAATGTTAATCAATGGTAACACAGTCTAAGACAAGAGGAAGCTCTGGACATCTATTGCACAGCTGATGACTGTAGTTAATGGTAATGTATTTCTAAACAGTTAAAAGACTGGATTTTAAATGCTCTCACTACAAAGAGAAATATTTAAGATGTAGAGACATTAATAAGCCTAATTGGATCATCCAGAATATATTCAAGCATTATAATATTACATTGTACTCCATAATGTAGATAATTAGTTGTTAATTTAAAAGTGAAATCAGGATGTGGTAGAGATTCATGCCTTTAATCCACTTGTGAGGTGTAGGTAGGAGGATAAGGAGTTCCAGACCAGCTAGAAATACATAAAACCTTGCCTCAAGAACGTGATCAACCAATCAATATGTATATGTAACAAATGTTTTAAATAAATTAATAAAGCAACATATATAATTAATTTGTGTAAATATTTATATCTCTGATTTTAAAACATATTTATCTCCACCAGAATATGTCTTTAGGAATTATATTAAAAAAAATCAAAATACTTCAAAGCTAATGTACTTTCTATGTATGAAGAAAAAAATGTAGAGTAAGAACCTGCTTATTTATAACCTAGTGTGTTGTCAAGATACAACCTAATGACTTGTTTAATTTTTATTGGGACACTTTGCATATATTGATAGAATACATAGACACAAAAGCATCTCTGTACTATTTCATATATGCATTTTGAATAATGGGTATATTTTATTCATTACCATATTTTTACTTATTGATTGGTTTTTCAGAATGAATATAGACTATGTGGAAAGAAAAGAAATAATATCATCTTCATATTGATTGCACATTTTGAACATTACACATATTAAATGCTCATATCCTCAGTGCTGTTTTAAAGAGCCATTAGGAACGTGTTTCTCAACCTTCCTAATGATGTAACCATTTAAAGACACTTTAATACAGTTCCTTACTTTGTAAGGCCCCAACCATAAATTTATTTTTGTTGCTACATCATAAATAATTTGGCTACTTTTATGAACTGTAATGTAAATATCTTTGTTTTCCAGTGGTCTTAGGCGAGCCTTTTGAGAGGATCATTTGACCCCTAAAGGGTTTGGGATCTGCAGCTTGAGAACCACTGCATTAAAACAAAACAAAACAAACAAAAACAAACAAACAAACAAAACATCAGGGGAGGGGATGTAGCTCAGTTGACAGAGCATTTACCTAATATGTAAGAAGTCCTAGATTGCTAGTGCTATATATGCCATGCATATGGGCCTGAAATTCCAGCGTTCAGAAGCTAGAAGCAAAAAGACCCAAAGTTCAAGGTTATCCACAGGTACATAGCAAGTTTCAAAACAGCCTAGACTACATGGTATCCTGTGTCAAATGGAACAAACAAACAAAAGAACAAGTACCATTAACTTAATTGGGCAAAGCTAACATTTAAACTTTATACAGAACATCTTGCATGATTAAGGGCTCAGTCCCACCTGCATTTCTCCCACCTGTTAATGTGGCAGAGCTCCTAGCATCTCACACCTGTTCTGCCTCTAGCAGATGGTACCACTAATCATCTCTCTGAAATGGAGTGCTAGGGAGTCTCCTTTGTTCTCCAATAACACCACTCACGTAGCCGCTTTCCTGCTGCAGTAAATAATGGTTCTCAATTGTGTACCACAGTAGATCATAAATTTGAGCACGCAACAACACATGTGAAGTCAGTCATGTCATGTGAATGTATTTTTTGTTTTTGTTTCAAATATGGGATGTGGGGGTATTTTTTTCCACCACTGAAGACAGTCTCAGGACTTTTGTTAGCAGAAAACAGAACCTTGAGAGGACATGTGATGCGTGGCAAAGCTTACAATCCTTCCCGCAAGAGGGCACGTGAGGTTTTGCTGAAAGATGTCTTTGCAACTGGCAAAACCCACCTCCTGTGGACTTGAGAGTAGATTAAAAAAAAAAAGCCCGCACACAGTGAGACAACGCTTTTCCATCTCTATACCTTGCAATGGTTTACTTGTCTTCAATGGTCTTTTTTTTTTTTTTTTTTTGACACTTCGCTTTGCAGGGAGGAACTCTCCAGAGAACTTCCCGTGGTAAACTCCAGCTGCCTGGCCACTTCCGCTGACTCGTGCTAACTTGGTGGAGTTTTACTGTTTCTGCTGGATTGTGCTGCTGCTGCTGCTGCTGCTACTGATTTGTGTTGCTGTTTGCTGTTTGCTGTTTGACTGGGCTGCCTGCCGGTGTCCTGACACTTCAGAGTGGAATAGTCCTAAGGAACTACATGTAAAACAGTCTGCCTCCCCTGCCCTTATTAACCTTCTCTCCTACCTCTGATCGATGGCTTGGAAGGGAGGTAGAAGCATTTAAGAACCTAAATAAAGTAGGGTTTTGAACAATGTAAGCCTACACAGGTGCTTATAACGTATAATGATATGCTGTCTCAATATGCAGTATTGATCTATTATGCCTTATTCCTGATAGTGCTCTTCCCTTTATTTACAGTACAATCTCAAGGAGAAGACTTTCAAGGACAAAGTCTGGTCACAACATGAGAAACCTCCAAACATTCCTGTTGGGGTTTGGTCTGGTAATGTGCACTCTGGTGCTAATTACTGGCCCCCAAGATCTGGTTGCTTCCCAGATGAGCACATTCTCTTTTACAGCGGTTCTTGTGTAAACCTTGCCTCCCTGTTTGACCAATAAAGGCCTACACCTGGGCAGGGCAGAAGGCAGGCACAGCTCAGGCTTATGGGCTTTGGAGACAGGAGGAAGAACCAGGGAGATGAGGTCACGATGGGTCAGCGTGGAGAGAAGCACATGGCTGAATGGGCATGGGATGGGGCTTGTCAGGTAAAGGTAGCTTAGGAGGTAATATCTGACATGCCCCAGGTGAAATAAGGCTATTCTAAAATCTAACAGATGTCTATGTCTTTATAGATTGTGATAACGGGTTAGATGATACCACCATAATAATTACAGGATAATTTTATTTTTTATTTGTTATTTATTCACATTACATCCCAATCATCATCACCTCACTCATATCTTCCTGTTTCCACTCTCTCTCTCTCTTCTACCCTGTTCCCACTCCCTTAGACTTCTGATGTGGGGGAAGCCCTCCTCCCCCACCATCTGACCACAGTATTTTATAATTTTTATATATTTTTTATAATTTTATAATAACCTTTTTATAATAAACCTTATTAGATATTTTATTAATATTATTTAGAATAAAACCACACAAATCATCATTATTAAGCCAAACCACATTGAATTAAAGGAGATGAACAATTTATGCATGCGGCTATGCCCAAAAAAGCACCCCAGGTGGAAGCTGTCTGTAAATGCAAAGATCCTGATGTAGACCCTCCCATGTTTGAGTTTGTGGGGTATATTAAAATGCACCCAGTAGCTTTTTCTAAGAGAACAGAATTGAATCACTCTGCTTCAATAATTTGAATCTTCCTAAATTAGAACCATGAAACTTAAAATGTAATAGACATATTTTGAAAAAGTCACATATTGAGCTAATTTTCGAAACGAAATAGCAACTAATTGGCCAGTGAATCCATTCAAAGGGAGAAGAGAGGCCTGGCTCAGCTTATGTTTCTGGTGTGCTTAATAGAACAGTGATGTCTCTCTGCATCTGCTGCCATCCCCTGCCAGCAGGATCCTCGGCTCACAGCCACCTGGGAGTTTAGGCAACAAGGCTTCCAATCCTTTGCACAGCCTGTGAGTTTGCTATTTGTAAATCTGGTAAATTAAGAAAAGATTTCCAAGAAATCAGTGTTGCTATGCTTCATAGAACATGGACATCCTCAGGTCATTCTGAGTAGCATTTATAACAGGTGTCTAATTAGCAACTGCGAGTTCTGCTCTCGGGAGTGTCTCTTATGAGAGAATCTGTGATTATTGTTATAATACTTTCTGAGCTCTCTGAGCCATCCCTTTCCAAACAACGAGCATTAGATTTCATATAACGTAGCTCATGAATGCATGTGTGTGTGTGTGTGTGTACTAGTTTCCATGAAATCCCTTCATCCACCTTTTAATGTATACAGAACTGATATGAGCTCCATTTTACCATGAAAGTATCTCGACAGGTTGCCTAGGTCTAGTTGGCAGGTGACAGGTTAATAAGTACATAAAGAGACCAGACTAGGTGTAAGGAAAGCTAAGATACAATTTTCTTTCAACTCACCAAGCAAGTGAGTGCCTGTGGGACACTACCTGGCCAGGGTGAGACCAGAGAAGACACATTTCTCTATGAGCTAGAAGATGTCTGAAATTGGATACTTAAAGATATATCTGAGATCTATATCTATACAAGAGTAATCTCCTCCCCCTCTCTCTGCCACACTCTTTCCCTCCTTGGTTTCTTGATGGACTCTGTGGCTCAGGTTAACCCGGAACTCATTGTTAAACGCACACCTGCCTCAGCATTTTGTGTATCTCTCTTTATATGGTGTGTGTGTGTGTGTGTGTGTGTGTGTGTGTGTGTTTCCTGTATGTGCACATAAGTATGCACATGTGTATGAAGGCTGGAGATTGACAGAGTATTCCTGGGTTGCTTTCAATCTTATTCTTTGAGTGAGGCTCTGTTAATTGAGCCCAGAACAAACTGATTGGCCTAGGCAGGCTAGGCAACTCCCGCTTACTCCAGGAATCCTTTTATCTCTGCTTTCAGAATCCTAGAATTACAGGTAGACCACATTACCCACTCAGCATTTTCACAAGATCTGAGGATATGAACTTGGGTCCTCACACTTTGATAGCAAGCACTTTGCCTGCTGAAACAGATCATTTTCTGTCCTTTTTAAATCTCTCATTCAATAATTTTTCTTAATTAAAGTTTAATTTTCATTATATACTAAAATGGTTATCTGTCTATTATGAACACAAACAAACTGATATGTACTCTTCATTCTCAAAACATTTTGCATGAATGAAGTTCAATTTCCATCCCACTGTTAAATCTTTCTCTACTGTCACTTTGGCATGTCCTTTATTAGACATCTTGAGTGTGTTAATCATGAGTTAACTGGGGCCCTTGGTGAAGCAAAGTAAAATACAAACTGTGGAACTGATTTAAGCTATGTAAATCTGTGAATATCAATTTCAAAAGTGAGTACAAAGAAACGTAGATACTATCACAACGTTATTAAGAGTGATGTTTCTAGGTTTATTTGACCTGATAGATTTGCTCTCACCTGTCATATCACATGTTTATACCCCTGAGTTGTAGTCATCAGAGTAAACATCTTCATGTTGAATTATGAAGATCTGAGCAGTCTCTCATCAGGAGAATATCCGAATGGAAGTGTTATGAGTCTATGATTGTAGTTTGGCATAGTGCTGTTTTTATTTTATAAAGAATCTTGAAAAATGTCCCCTAGATGGGGAGACCTGGTGGCACTCAGAGGAAGGATAGCAGGCTACCAAGAAGAGACTTGATACCCTATGAGCATATACAGGGGAAGGAAATCCCCCTCTGGAACAGTCATAGGGGAAGGGAATAAGGGGAAACTGGGAGGGAGGGAAGAATGGGAGGATACAAGGGATGGAATAACCATTGAGATGTAATATGAATAAATTAATAAAATATATTTTAAAAAAGAAAAGAACCTGGCCAGTAAAACAGTAGTTCCTATGGAACAGCCTCTCGTGATCCCTTTCAGTCTGAGGTAGGTGACATTTTCCATACCCAGAAGGTCCATGCTGGGAGGCTCTCACCAAAGTGCTGTCCCTAATCATTGACTTGCATTTTTATCTTCTGAATGTCTTCAAAGCAATAAGAATATCTGTAATGCCATCTCTGGCCTGGTGAATCTGGAAAATATAGGTTCCAGTTCCTTATACTCTTTCTTGCTGCTGTTTTCTTTAGCTCTCAGACATTGTCAAGTGGATGCAGCTCTTCAAGCATAGAATCCTCTGTTGCTTAGATAATAAAGTTTAACTGAAGTCTCTTCTAATGCCAGCTTTACAAAGGCACTAAGTACTTTCAGTGTCTCTGGTATTTTCACTAGTGATCCAGAAGGGGGCAGCATTTATTCACACTACAGAAACCGAGCTGTCCTTACTAAGTCTTCAAAGCTAAAATAATGGACATTTAAACAGTTTGTGTATTTGTATATGTCAAGACCAGGAAAAGATGTGGAAATCCTGACATCCACTGTGCTGTGTAGGCATTTCCTGAAGACCTACCATTAGCTCATGAAAAAGAAATTTAATTCCTTCTATTCCCTCATGACTGAGTCCTTGAGGCTGGGCCCAGTTTTTAGTACTTATGGTCACTCCAAACACTGATTATTTATAAATACTATAGGAGTAATGCGTTCATAGGCCATATGTGTAAAATAGCAAACCTTATCTTTGGATCTCTCTTTACTCACCATTGTTGGTGTGGCCCTAACTCAGTTCTGTATATATGCAGCCCCAACCCATATATCTGCTCAACAAATATGCTGAACACCTGACATGTTGTTTTCTTTTTTAGAAACAGAATCTACTGTTCTAGACAAAATATAAAGCAACTATATGGATCCTGGGACAAAGTTCAGACTGGTAATAAGCTGTACTTTCATGTGTGTACCATAAGATAGACTTCATTGCAATACTGTAGTGATAAGGATGGGAGTTTGCTACTTTCCCAAGAGTCACATCTGAGCAGCCACACATTACTTCTGTCTGCTCTTCTCCCTAGCGTTCTGCGGCCCTTCGTTTACTATCTACCCCATCCAGTCACTGTTCACAACGGTTTTCACAGAGGCTCGGTCCTCTGTTCTTATATCTTGGCACTCTTCTAAATTATTTATTATTTCCAGTGGGCTCATGGTCTCATTTCATTCAGATTTCCTTGATGGCTAATCATGCCATCTGTGAACAGGGACATTTTCATTTCTTTTTTCTTGATCTGTAGTTCTTATTTCCCTTCTTGTCTTGTTTCATTTTCTTGGGTTTCTAGTATGACACTAAAAGAAGTGGTGAACAGAGAATACTTTGTTCCTGATCTTAGCAAGAAATGTTCTAAGTGTCTTTACACTGGAATGTAAGTTGTAAGGTGGCCCTTGTAGGTGTTCTTTATCAAATTTAGGAAGTTATCTCTAGTTTGCTGGAAATTTTTAGTCAAGAATGGATACTGAATTCCATCATCTACTCTTTTTGTGCTTGTATTATGATTATGTGATTTCTTCTTTAGCTTATTGTTGTAATGGAGTGTGTTGACTAATTGTTTTTTCACATGTTAAATCAGGGCTGGTAAAATGGCTCAGCTGGTAAAAACATTTGCCATCAAGCTTGACAACCTAAGTTTAGCTCCCAAGATCAAAATGGAGGAAAGAAAGAACTGACTTCCACAAGTTGTCCTCTGATCTCTACACATGAACTGTGGCATGCACAACACACACACACACACACACACACACACACACACACACACACACACA
>OU015748.1:73230056-73255368 GCA_907169655.1 Acomys percivali | reverse complement strand
ACACACACACACACACACACACACACACACACACACACACACACACACACCCCTGTGACAATCTCTTTTTTAAAGGCTGACTCAGGAGCTGGCATGATAGCTCAGTGGTTAAGAGCACTGGCTGCTCTTCCAGAGGACCAGGGTTCAATTCCCAGTGCCAACATGGCAGCTCATAACTGTCTGTCTGTAACAGGAGAAGAGAAGGGGAGGAGAAAGGAGAGGGGAAGAGAAGAGAGGAGAGGAGAGGAGAGAAGAGGAGAGGAGCAGAAAGGAGAGATCAGGGGTGATTCTGAGAACAAAAGGGGACTCTATGCCCCTAAACAGATATGGATGCAGGCAAAACACCATTGCACATAAAATAAAAAGTAAATTATTAAAAAGGACAACTCAACTTAGTATACTTGGTATAAATTCCATTTTGTAGGAAAGGAGAGGGAGAAAGGAAGGAGTGGGAGGAGAAGAAGGAGGGAGGGAAGAAAGAAGAGGAGGGGAAGGAAGGAGAAGGAAAGAGGAAAGGAGGGCAGGGGGAGGGAAGGGGAGAGGAGAGGAGAGGCGAGGAGAGGAGAGGAGAGGGGAGGGGAGGAGAGGAGAGGAGAGGAGAGGGGAGGAGAGGGGAGGGGAGGGGAGGAGAGGGGAGGGGAGGGGAGGGGAGGAGAGGAGAGGAGAGATCAGTGAAGATTCCAAGAACAAAAGGCAGTGGCTGGCTAGAGATTTATGGGAAGAGCTCAGATCTTGCCCAGCTTGTCCGGGAATTTTTTTCTCTTCGTGGGTGATTTGTTAAGGTCAGCCTTTTCAGAGAGTCAATTTTGGACTAATCCTCACATTTAAAGGCATCAAAGCCAAGCCGAGATTGTTTTCCAGGAATGGGGTTTTATAAGAAGAGCCTACTTTATATGTTGTGTAGAAATTGGTGACTATTCTACTTGATATTTAAGAACATAGTCACTGTGTGGAAAAAGTAGTAATATTACAATAACTTGGAAATACTATTTTTTTAAGTTTTATTTTCTTTATGTGTATTGTGGAAGCAGGTATGTGCATATGAACGCAGGTGAGCATGGACACTAGAAGAAGGCGTTGAATCCTTGTAGATGAAGTTGAAGAGAGTTGTGGACTGCTCAGTGTGTGTGTGCAGGGAAATGAATTCTGGTCGTCTTCCAGAGCAGGGCGTGCTCTTGATCACTGAACCATCTCTTCAGCACAGCAAAGTAACAAGAACCTCTGTTGATGCTCTACCCTGAAAGAACCCTTATAAGAAAACCTGGGCCAACTACAAATCCACACATCTAATGTGTGATAGGAAAACAAGGAGAGGGCCAGTCTTCCGTCAGATCAGTATGGCCTAGCTTCTCTGTCCTCCATATTCTCTTAGAAATGTAACTCCCCAATCCAGCTGAGCTTCATGGTTTTTCTAGTATAGAAACATCAAAGATGAAAGATGAAACGGCATGAAATTAAGAATGGGAGAAAAGAATGAACAGCACAGGTAGCAGAAGAAAATTCTAAAGCAGCCTAAGACAGAATTCACCGTGCTTGCAGCAGCAATCTCTGTGCGTTCTTTGCTGCCTTGGTTTCCACTCTGTCCCATATGTGGACTTATAAAAAGGAGGAAACGATTCACTCGTCTTGCCAGTTTGTTTTTACGTTCATAAATTGTGCTAATTTTCAATCAATCAGTGTTGCAGTTATAAGATTATACTTAATTGCTGTCTGTGAAAACAAAATCAGCAATTTCAATGTCCTTGTGGGAAGGATTACCATATACCCAGCTTTTTCAGAGACACCTTTCAAATACTCTGCTTCCATCTGCCACACATTAGCATATTTTTCAGAAAATGGCTTTGAAAACGGTTATTAGAACACACAACTGATTGTAATTCTATTCCTCATCTTATCTTATTTTATACTGTTCCGATTTGTTGTCATTACTCTCACACCTAACAGTCACTCCACTGATACTTGTTAACTTGTCAGAAATATTACTAATGAGTTTTAAGTGACATAGTAATTAAGATCAAGTGTTTCACGATTAAATAGCTATGATTAGTTCACTGCTTATGCCTTTGAGCATGTTCTTAAAACTTCATTTACATTAATCAAAATACATAATTACCTCCTCCATTCAGTGGTCATTAATACGCATTCAATAAATCACAAAACATGCACATAGTTCTAAATAATGTTAGCTGTTATCATTTTAAAGCCTCATTATAGGCAAATATTACATATGACTATTTAAATTTGCTTCTTTGGCTATATAAATTATATACGATTAAACTTTTTTTTTTCATTGCAAAATGGCTCATGTTGGTGTTTATAGCTAAGGTGAACCAACAAACGTATACATTAAAATCACCTAAGAATTTTCTTATCGGTCGGTTCAGGTAGATTAAGAGTAGTAGATGATGAGTGTCCATTTAACTGGGAAACTATGCAGTCCCTGAGAAAGTACCAACGTCAAGCTTGATCTTTCATGATAGGCAGAGAAGAGGGCACACACAATCTGTCTGGTTCTGGGAAAAGGAAGAGATGGAAAGAGAATAAATCTTTCCTGTATGTAGAGTAGAGCGGTCAGAGTGGGAGCGCACAGGCATGGGGTGGAGTGGAGGTAGTGTGGACATTTTATCTAGATAGATATAAATTTGGTTGCTTTCTTTGTTCAGCAACTTGCTACCTAGGTAATTTAGCAACTTCTGCCTGTGTACAGCATTTTAAATAATGTCAATAAGTAGTTTTTAACTATACTGTAGACTTATTGTAAGGACCTAATGAAATAACAGTCTTGGAAAACTTCTCAGTCTATCTTCTGATCTACATAAGTTATTTATAAAATACTTTTTTTTTTTTTTCACATTGTATAGGCAAGGGAAGTACTGAAATGCTTGCCAAAATCTGGTCTCACACTTGCTTATTCATTGCATCTATAAGCATCCTTGGAGGCTGAAAATGATTTGTCTCACATCATCTTAGATAAGCTGAACACTCTATTTACAGATGTATGTGTCATTTAGTCAACGAACTCCAACCCAGATACCTTCCTTTGGAGCAGAAAAGGTTGACCCGGCTCAGGGCTTTGGTGATCTGGTGGCCTGAGCTGATTCATGCTGACCTCACTTCGTAGCTGTGGAGTGTCAGCACCTAGGTCTCCACCTCCTCCAGCTTTGCTGCATCTCCTGTACTGGGTTCTTGAACTCTTAGATCAGGTAACATGTAGTTCTGTGACAGAGGGCACAAACTCTACCTGGAAGAAAAAAAAAGCTTCATTATTAGATAGGAATTTGGAGGAGATGAATAAACCACCTGGGTTCCAACTCATTTTCTTGGGCCCCAGCTCAGATACACAGGTTCCATCTTGACCTGGTGACCCCTTTGTGTCTTATCTTTCTAGCCATGCCTCTAGGCATCAGACTCCAGAAGCAACTCAGGAAACTAAAATTCACATCAATTGTTTCTCATGTTTTCACATTAGATACGTTCAAAACCTTATAACAATTCCCGGTAAGAAAATGTATGTATATCTATATGTTTCTATACATTTGTACTTACATTGTTATTTAAATATAGCATATGGCATTTCAAATAAAGCAAAATACAGAATATGTAAAAATTTGTGTCTTCTTCCTTACTTAGTATGTTTCTCAAGGTTCATTCACTTGGCAACACACCTCAGTATTGTTTCCTTTCTATGGTTAAATATATCTTATTTTATGACTTTATCACCTTTTTTCCTTTGTCCATTGATAGAATTTGAACTATTTCTACTTTTTTGGAACTAGACTGAGGTAAAAGATGAACAACATTGTGAAAGAATTAAAGAGGGCTGAGTGTAGACTTTAAGATAGGTAATTTTGTATTGATAAACTTAGCACTGGTTAAGAATAAGGTTATGAAGTTATAAAGTTGGTTTCCTTTAAAAAAAACCACTTCCTCTATGTATAGTTGTTCAGAACAGGACTGAAACAACATTGCTGAAATTCATGAGTGGGAAACTGTAGTAAAGAGGAGCTGTGTGCTCATGACGCTAGATGTTCCGTTCCCTGTGATAAGGGAACGCTTTCATATTTGACTAGAATCTGCTTCGTATATTATTCTTTGCTCTGCTATTTTGCTGCAAGTCTGTCATTGATTGACTTCTTGACATGCTCATAAAATCAATTTACATCCAGGCTCTGAGAATAATTCTCTTAATTGGTTGCTGCTTTCTCCATTTAGCTAACCGAGACACATTTCTTTCCACACCACTCCATACTTATTTAGGAAGGCATTTGGTAACACTTATCAGCCTGCACATGCCAGCAATTAGATGTCGATAGAATTTCTATGCTCAATCTTTTATATACAAGGACCATATTAGCCAAACAATTTTATGAACTTATCATTTTTTTTTGACCATGGGGTGACTTTAGACTCATCAGATAAAGGCCCACTGCATCTTACCATCTCTCCCTCCAAAAAAGGGTATGGACATAGAATAGCTCTAGATAGCTTTCTTTTCCAATATTTGTATAGCATTTCTTATAAGTGTGGCTTTTCTTTCAGCTGATAACTCAGCTTTTTTCTTTGGTGTTTTGTTTCTTATTTTAAAGATCTGTAAGGACTGTCCTTATCTTATAGGGACCCTTCCCTCCATGGGCAAGCTACATCCTCTTGCACTGTACCCCAGCTACACTGGAATACTAGAGAATGTAAAAATGATCCCAACTTAGCTGTTTCTTTCATTTTCAATATTCTATTTTCAATACATTCATGTAGTTTCTTCCATTTCATCATTCAAGTCTCAAATTATTTGATAACTTCTTATAGTGGGCATCCTTCATGAAAGCATCTTTCTCAACTGTCCCCTATTACATTTACTATATTTCTCAGCATCTTACCATATTTCATGTTTTTGACAATAGGAATATTACCTGACTAATTTGCAGCTACTTCTTACTGTTTCGGTAATGAATCTCAAGTAATTAGAAAATCTACACTATTTATATTCTTACTGAATGGCTAATCATGCAACTGAACATCGATTGCAAACGGGAATGCTGGCGGTATTGTTTCTTGCAATACAGGGTACTATAAAA
This sequence comes from Acomys percivali, assembly GCA_907169655.1. Classification (NCBI taxonomy): domain Eukaryota; kingdom Metazoa; phylum Chordata; class Mammalia; order Rodentia; family Muridae; genus Acomys; species Acomys percivali. Next base: position 73,250,296 of record OU015748.1, on the reverse strand, counting down.
GAATGGGTATTTATTTTAGTTCATTAGATTTGTTTGGGATATTTGTGGTAGAGTATAATAAATCAGTTCACTTTTAGGTTTTAATTTTGAAATGTTATAATCATACTGGTATCTTATTGACATGAAATTGACCATTTTATTATAGTGGACTTAAAATTAGAAGTCTGGTCTGGTAATATCATGACGTTATTCCTGCTTCTCAGTAATAAGATGATTTGGAAGTCATAGGAAGTATCAGAAGACAGGAGTGGGGGCAAGAGTGGCTGTCCTTGGGTGGGGAAAGAGCAGGTAGGTAAAAGAGAATGGTAGCCAAAGGAAGGTACTCTTTCATGAGTGACGTTTGCTGAGCCTGAAGCTAAAGGAGGATGGAAAACTTTCTGTTAAATATATTCATCTGCAGAAGACATTGGCAGTTGTATCAGTATTATTACTGAAAATATGATGAAAGGACCAAGACTGAGTTTGAAATGTAGACTTCCTCAGTATGTGACTGTCTTCCAAACACAGCTACGCAAAATCAATTTTTCTCTTTGTTACCTTGGACAAATGATATACATTTCTGTGATCAATGATTTTATAATCTTTAACTTGAACAGCTCATGTTATCTTTAAGGTTTAAGACTTAAATGGCATTCTCCACAGTTGAGTGGAGAGTGGGGTATGACTTCCACACGTACTCTGGTGCCTCATATTTGGCCATGTCCCCTGGAGGGGGAGACCTGGTGGCACTCAGAGGAAGGATAGCAGGTTACCAAGAAGAGACTTGCTACCCTATAAGCATATACAGGGGGAGGAAATCCCCCTCAGGAACAGTCATAGGGGAGGGGAATAAGGGGAAAATGGGAGGGAGGGAAGAATGGGAGGATAAAAAACCCAAAAAAACAACAAAAGACTTAAATGATAAAACATGAAAAATGCCTAGAACATGATTCATATTCAGTAAATGTAGATTTTACTTTTCTCATCTTCAAATTCTTAAAATAAAACCATTACTATCACTTGGCCATGGTCTTTTTCCCTAGGTGGAAAAAAGAAGGCTCTTTTTTTGTTACCAGTATTGGACCAATGACATCCCCAAGGTCTAGGGGCTACCCTAGCAAACCTAGAAACTTTCAGTTGGAACTTCTAAGAGCTAGAGTTCTGTTGTTCTAGGCCTTAGAATCTAGACACATATGGCTGTGAGTAGTCAAGCTGAAAGCATATTGCTTTAACTAGCAGCAGCCCTAACAACCATGGCAATCCTTAGCTTTTAGCAATACTGAGAGGCAGCATCAGGCAGTGCCTTCTAGTGTTAAAGTGGCCGAGAGAGGACAGCAGCTCAGGTTTAGTACCCCTAGTTCCAACAATGGCTTCTGTTATATCTTGGGATCATGATGTCAACACCCTTGGCCCTTAACAACTGACTACTTCCTCTTAATCCTTTTACCAACCAGGACCCACATTTTCTCATCTCTGCTCTGTGCTCTCCTGCTTCTGCCCCACAATTGTTTCTGCTGCCAGCTACTCTCTGGAAATCTCGAGATGTTCTCTCACTGCTGTTAGTGCTGCTGCTACCAAGGCTGCCATCCCCTCTTTATGTCACCAGCTAAACTCCATTCTGTTAATGATAAAAATCAAAGATAGGAAAGGAAAGGTCACTGAGGAGAAATCTTTCCTTGCATCTAATTTTTAATACCAGGGGCAGCACCAGAAGGTGTTTCCCGAGTGACTGGGGAAGCAAGATGACAATTGTATTATGTAACCTCCATGAGTAAAGTGGCGAGGGCTTTGAGTCAGTTATGCACATAAAAGATTGAGTTTGTACCTATAGCAGGCTCTCTGATAGCCTTCCAGGGGGAAGTATCTTGACTTAGACCAGAGTGAAAATGGCTACTGGAGTTCACTAAGGCTTTCATTGTGAAACGTTCTGGAACATACTGTTTATAAGAATCTTGAACAGAAAAAAAATGCTATAGTTTGGAGTATAGTGTTGTATGTATAGTTGACTATGGAGGATAGTATTGGATACTCTTCATCTGTAACTGGGATTACAAAGGAAAAACAAATTATTGATCGAAAGCAAGAAGAAAAATAAGAGGAAGGGGAAAGAGGAAAAGAAAAAGAAGAAGAGGAGGGGGATAGAGGGAGGGAGGAGGGGAAGAAGGGGAAGTGGAGGAAAAGGAGGAGGAGGAGCAGGAGGAGGAGGAGGAGGAGGAGGAGGGGGCATCTCATGTACAGGTAACAACTCTTGGTTTCCAATTAACATCTGGTGATATGCCTGCTTCATCTGTAAAGCACTGAGTTTATGTACGAGCCTTGAGGAGTTCTCCTTGGAAACTCTATTTTCTAGCTACTTAGTTCTCCTACCTATTGGTTTCCTAGTTATTATGCTTTCTATAGGAACCACTTAACATATTTTATTATTGCACCTCAGTAAATGAATATCTTTACTGTTCAAAATTGTAAGTGAGCCTGAATCTTTCAAGATGTCTGTGCTTACTTCTACTCTATAATTTTTGGGTCAGAATAGATATAGCTAATGCAAAAACAAAGATATTCATGTCTGATTTCAGCTCTTTAGGAATGTGTAACACATTATGTCCACACATATTTTTTATTTCCTATTTCTAGTTTGTTTAAAAATATATATTATGTATGTGTGTATATAATATGTTTATGTGCACCATGTGTGTGTAAGACAACTTCAGATGCCAGAAAAGGACATTGAATTCCCTGAAACTTTCATTATATGTAGATTAGAGCCACCCAATATGGTCCCAAACCTAGTTCCCTGAAAACACGCTAAGTGGTCTTAACCACTAAGCACCTGTCCATCCATCCTGTGTCTTTTTTTGACCATGAGTTCTTGTCATCTCTTTCACATATGGACACTTCAGAAACTGTAGCTTCCTTACTTCCTGTTTTATGTGTACCTTCTCTAGACTGTAGGTGACATTTGTCACAGATGGCAGTTCCCTAGAAACCTACTTTTTCTTAGACTGAGCCACCAAGAGAACTGCCAGCCAAAGCAAATGATCCCAGTGCCAGGCAACAGGGGCTGTGCACTGAATACAGAGACAAAGGAGACCATTTAGTTTCCTCCACAGCAGTATAACTAGAGTCCCACATGCAGTAGTAGTTCTTGTGCTAAAAGACCTTGACTTCCTTCCACTCTCTCATGGGTTTTGTGACTTCTTGGTGTCTTTGCAAATGAAGCTCTTTATATGGTGGGGCCAAATAAGAGCCTAGGAACCATACTGTGTATCTGGGTAGGCACTTCCTGGCAAATATATTTGTTACTCCTGGCAGGACTCAGGGAGGAAAATAAAACTTGTCCTGCCAGAGCCTCTGTCTGTTGCCAATGACTATCATGCCACAAGTATCCTCCTGGGACAGAGAACACTGAGGTGAGAACAGCATTGCAATTTAGATTGCCATTCCATTTTATAATGGGAATTAGTATTTCTTAGTGAGGAGTTAAGATTTTTTAATTAAGAAGGCACTATAAAAGGTATCATCTGGACTGTGTTTATTGGAATACATCAACATGGGGGACAAATTCAGCCAGTTGATTTACCCATGACAGCTAACAGCTAAATAGACACATTTCAATTGAACCTGTTATAATCTAGTTTTGACCTACTCACATGTCAATCTTGAGGGAAAGCTGAACAGGACCATATAGACATACGTTTTGTGTGTGTGTGTGTGTGTGTGTGTGTGTGTGTGTGTATGTATGTGTGTGTGTGTGTGTGTGTGTGTGTGTGTGTGTGTGTGTGTGCATTCTTGCCCCTGATGAGAAACAAAGATAGATGAGAAAACTGTTTATTGTGTGAGTACCAAACATTATACTGAGACTTTTTTTGGATTCTTTAAATTTGGAGCCGTAAGTCTGTTCTCTGTGTGTGAGGAAAACAACTCTGCAACTGCAGGGGAAATGGAGAGGAGAGTGAGATAGGAAGAAAACCACCCACAGGAATGATAAACCAGGTTTTAATGACAAAGTCACTTTGCCAAGTGTAACTTGGGTACTAGGTAAGATGATCTGACTTCATTAGTTGATACCCAAACTCCCAAAGCCATCATCAGCCTGGAAGAAAGCCATATGTGTTGGTCATACAAATGGACATTGATTTTTCAATAAGCTGGAACCCAAATCCAACATCCCTCCATGATATCTTTTCTCAGGAGAGAGTATTTCTCGCTCATGCCTGGCACCGCATCTCGGCTCTTATATTACAAGAATTACATGGGTGAAGCAAAGTAGAAAACATCAGCTCACTTAAGTCATGTGATAAATGAGGCAATTAAGGCAATTAGATGCACAGTTACTGAGTTATATCTGTTTTGCTTTGTAAAATATCATTTTTAAGTAGGATCATCTATCTTACCATACTTGACAGCATTAGAATTTTGTGGAGCAGAAAAATTATGGTTCGTTACTATGAAAACAGCGCCCACTCTCCTAATGGGATAAAGAAGTTACGGATGCTGTGGTTCCTTAACCCTTTCTTTTGCCAGAAGAAGACAGAACATATTTCACACTTGCCTCCATTGTTTCAAACACATCTCTTTTCTAGAAGTTGATGGCTGGCCACACAGTAATGGGAGATTAGTACACAGAACTGTGGGTTTTTTTCCCAATGAATGATTTACCAGGTGTGTCCATTCAAAAGAAAAGAGTGATGCTGTAGCTATTTGGGCCTTCTGTAAAGAGTCAGTGGAAAGACTGGAGTGAGGGAACTAGTGGCATTCTTGTCTATGGGGAACGTGCAGAGGCTGTAAGTAGCATGGTATTGCTCATCAACTTTCCGCTGCACACAGAGCTTGTTGCTCTAGAAGAAGCATATTCATCTGCAGAGTGTTAAGGAGTATCTAGAGAAGGGACCCATGAGCCACTTTGTTTTAGGAGATTCAGAACCCTCAGAGTCTCCAGTGACTGTCAGGAGACCTATACTTAAGGTGTATGGCTGGTCAAAACACCAGAAACTGTAAAGTTAAACAAATCATGACTGATGATGTCACTTTGCCGTAGTGGACTGGTATCCAACTCTCTTGACAAAAGAGACACCTGGAAATAGTGCACGGACCAACTTAAGTTCCTTTGCATCCACATGTTTTGATGTTTTGTTTAACTTGCTTTGAACTTGTAAACTCATAACTAAAAGTGAGGGAAATGTCAAATATTACTATGGATTTTTTTCTTTGGCCAACACACATGCTCTGCAGTTTGCTGAAGAGCAACTGTCTAGGCTACATATCCACAAACTTCCACACATCCCTCCTGCTTCCTTTTCTGTTACTTTCTGTGACCATAGAAGAATTCTTGATCTTTTGCCTACATGGTTTTGGGGGAAACTAAGTCAATGCTGTCATGTGATGGTGCCAAGATGGAAATCATCTGCCAACACAGGACTCTTAGGGTATGATTGAGAAATGCAAGCTGAACAAATGAGTAGAGACCATGAGTTGCAGCCAAGAAAGCATTCTTGGCTTAGAAGTGACCCTGGAGAGATGGATCAGCTGTTGAGAGCACTTGCTGCTCAGTCATAAGGGCAGGAGTTTGAATCCCAGAAACCAACACCTACATGAGGCAGCTCTCAAACTCCTATCTTCTAGCTCCAAAGAATCTGGAATGCTCTTCTGCCCTCTGTGGGCACATAACATGACCACATACACGGAGACATACCCACACAATGAAAGACACGAATAAAAAGAAAATGTAAAAGCTATTAGAAAGTGAGCAGAATTTAAGCTGTGTATGAGTGTTTTAAGTTGACAATACCTTTGAACCTTTGGGTTCTTTTTTAATTTCATAACTACCTTCCTAACCAAAAAGTTGGTGGTGTTCATGATGCACAAGTCTCTTAGGATTTATTCAAATCTTGATGATAGATATTTAGAAGCAGATGAGAATAACATGTATAGCATTACATTGACACTGTCTGGGCATTGTCCACCAAGTTCTCAAAATACAGAGCTTCCAATATACTTGGAAAAAAGATATAGCTTGGTGAACCCACGATAAGGGTTCTTATTTCTTCCCATCAAATCAACATCATAGACACTGATTATGAGGAAGGAAAGATTTGCAAGACAATTGCTCAACCAGTTCAGAAAAGATTGTTAATTCTCCAACTTGTATTTTTGGAGTATCCATGCCTCAAAAATACTTCCCTCTAAAGAGAGGCGCATTCCCTCTTTGCTAAGGAAAACTATGAAAAAAAAAATGAATGCCATCCCTAATGGCTTATATTCTCATTACTCCTATGACTCAATTTTAAAGCGATTCAAGAATGCTTGCCTTTTCAGATGAATTTTTTAAAAAAGAACTTTCATTAAAATTTTTAGGTGAATTATGTTTAATTTAAAGATTGATTTGAATTTAGTTAACACTGTTATACTATTGAATTTCCTTAACTAAAACATAGTCAATCTTAATTATAGTCACTTCAGTGGAATTACAAAACTTTCCCTATAAAAGTCTTGCAAGTCTGCTAAACTGATTCATAGATTTTAAAATTATTCTATTGCCATTGACCTGGATTTTTGTTTCCAAATTTTCTAATTAGCTCTCTTGAGTTTGTGCAATGATCTTGTATTGATACCATTGATTTCTTCTCATGCTACTTCATTTTGAGCAAATAATATGTTTGCCTAACTTATTCAATCTTTCCAATTAATTTTCTTTTCTTATTTTTTTGGATTAACTAAGATTCTTTGTCTTGTTGCTATGACATGGTCAAGTATTTTTATATATAATTTAAAAAATAATTTAAACTTAAAAGTTTTTGTCAAGACTTTGGTGGAAGTACATCTCATGTTTTTCTACTAAGTATACTGTTTACTCACTGTTATATTTTTCATTCATTAAATAACTTATTTATTTCTAGTATGATGTTAACTAGTTAATTTCTAGTCTGGTATTAACTCATAATAAATATTTTTTGTATTTGTGGCACAAATGTTCAGAATTGTAATGCTATCTTGGTTGAGCTTTCCTTTGATGAGTATGAAGTATCCTTTTTCATCTCTTTTGATTAATTTTGGTTGAAAGTCTATTTTATTAGATATTAGGATGGCTACTCCAGCTTGCTTCTTGTGTCCATTTGCATGGAAGATCTTCTTCCAGCCTGTTATTGTCAGAAAACTTCTAACTTTGTGGCTGAGGTGTGCTTCTTGTATGCAGAAAAATGTTGGGTCCTGTTTATGCATCCATTCTGTTACTCTGTGTCTCTTTGTTGGAGAGTTGAGACCATTGATGTTGAGAGAGATTGATGAACAGTGACTGTAGGTCCTTTTATTTTGATATTGGTTGTGGTAGTGTGTTTGTGTGCCTGTCTACTTTTTGTTTTGCTAAAGTAAAATGATCTATTTCTTGTGCTTTCCTGGGTGTAGTTAGCCTCCTTGGGTTGGAGTTTTCCTCCTAGTATCTTAAAAGAAAAAGATAGCATCTTCAAAAACTGCTCTAACTGGATGTCTACATGCAGAAAAATGTGAATAGATCCATATTTATCACCCTGCACAAAACTCAAGTGAAGTAGATTAAAGACTTCAACATAAAACCAGACATACTAAACCTAATAAAAGAAAAAGTGGGGAAGAGCCTTGAACTCAATGGCACAGTAGACAACTTCCTGAACAGAACACCAATAGCTCAGGCTATAAGATCAACAATTAATAATTGGGACCTCATGAAACTGAAAAGCTTCTGTAAGGCAAAAACACTGTCAACAGAACAAAATGGCAGCCTACGACTGGGAAAAGTTCTTAACTAATCCTACATCTGACAAAGGGCTAATATTCAAAATATATAAAGAACTCAAGAAATTAAACACCACCAAACCAAATAATCCAATTTTAAAATGAAGTACATAGCTAAACAGGGAGTTGTCAACAGTGGAACATCGAATGGCCAAGAAACACTTAAAGAAATGCTCAATATCCTTAGTTATTTGCAAAATGCAAATCAAGATGACTCTGAGATTCCATCTTACACCTACTAGAATGGCTAAGATAAAAAACTCAAGTGACAGCACATGCTGGCGAGGATGTGGAGAAAAGGAAGCACTCCTCCATTGGTGGGAGTACAAACTTTGACAGCTACTTTGGAAACCAATCTAGCCCTTTCTCAGAAAATTGGGACTAGTACTACTGCAAGATCCAGCCATACCACTCCTGGGCATGCACTTGGAAAGATGCTCCACCATACAACAAGGACATTTGCTCAACTGTGTTCATATCAGCTTTATTTGTAACAGCCAGAATCTGGAAACAACCTAGATGTCCCTCACCAAAGCATGGATAAAGAAAATGTGGTACATTTACACAATGGAGTACTATTTAGCTATTAAAAACAAGGAAATCTTGAAATTTGCAGTGAAATGGATGGAACTTGAGAAGATCATCCTGAGTGAGGTAAACCATACCCAGCATGGTATATACTCAATTATAAGTGGTTATTAGGACAACATAGATGTCCTCTGAGAGATTCCACCCAGAGGGGGAATGTGACAGATGCTGGAACTCAGAGCCGAACTCTGGGTGGGGTACTGCGAGTGATATGGAAGAGCAGAGGGATGGTAGGACACAGAACATTCAGGAATCCCACAAGGAGACCATCAAGGCCAGCCCCAGAAGGACCTGCACAAACTATTGCAGCAATCAAGAACAAAGCATGCAGTGAACATAGACCTCTGTTCAGATGTAGCCAATGGACCGCTCCTTCTCTAAGGTTGTGGAAGAAGTGGGGACTGCCTCTGACATGAACTCTGGTGCCCAGGATTTGGTCAATTCCCTTCAGTGGGGAGGCCTGGAAGGCACACAGAGGAAGGGGATGCAGGCTATCCAGATGCAGACCTGATAGGCTATGGTCATATGGTGGGTGAGGAGGGCCCCTTCTGTCAGAAGTCTAGGCTAGGGGAATATGGTGGAAGAGGAAGGGAGTGCGGGAAGGGGAAGATACAAGCCTGGGGACAACAATTGGCATGTAATCTGAATAAATTATACTAAATTTAAGCAATTAAAAAAATAAACTGTCTAATTCTTAATTTTTAGAAATTATGTTAATATACTTCCCATGTTAGAACATGTACTTATATGTACTTAAATGCTATTTGATAATTTGTATTATTCTCTGAAAAGTTAGTGATATTAACTTATGACTAACTGTGCTTGAGTTTATTAATAAAATTTATCTATGTCATCCCTGTATTTTTCTTTATTTTCTGGTTTTGTAACAACATTAGGGAACTTAATTGAATGAGTTTTGAAGGTTCTTAACACTTTGAAGTCTTTGGGAAATTTATTTAACAGAAATCTTCTGATCCTTAAAAGCCAAATATAATTTACTCATAAGTTTTCTTTTTCTTTAGTTGGGGTAGATTATTAATATGGCTATTGTATTAAATTTACCTCTTCCTGTGTCATTTAAATAGCTTGAATTTCTCAAAAGCATCCTGTATTTTCTTTGGTTTTATGATGGTTTATATTGTTGTTTTGTTGTTATTATTGTTTATGGTATTCTGAGATTTATTGAATTCTATATTCCCAGTTATTTCATTATTTCTCATTTTCTTTAATATAGTTACTAATGAAAATAAATTGCCAGCTTCATCTTTTATTCATTAAAGTTGTTTCATATTCTTACTAATATGTGCCCACCAGTACCCTGCTGTCCCTGAATTAGTGGGAGTTGTTTATACTTTAGTGAAAGTTTTTAAGATCCATACTAAGCTACCTGGGACTAAGTTAGACTTTTGTCAAGTTTCGCAAACTTTTATCAATCATTGTGATTATATAGAAAGGCTGTATGGGAATGTTCACATCTATAATGGGTCAGTGATTATTCAGCCGTGACGTATCTGCGTCCTTCAGTTCTGTTTTTATTTTTCTGTAATAAGAAATTAGCATAGTGATATAATCAAACCACTTTAGTGGTTTCTTCCCATTTGCCTATTCTCTGTGTTGTATATAAAATTATCCTTAGCCATTTCCAGCCTATGAATCTGCTCCATAGTCAACCAGAAAATTACACCAATAAATAACTATAGGCAAAGAATTTCAACATATGAAAATAAATAGGATGTAACCTATAACTCATCTTCAGTACTAAAATTCTAGCCAGGTGAGCATTGCTTCTTTTCTTTCAGAACTCTCACTATTTTAAAGCAAATGTTTTTTTTTTTTCTGATTATAAAACAAAGCAAAAGATTTAGAAAATAATATGAAGGGGAAATAAAAGCTACTTATTATTTGCACACTGATAGATAACAATAAATATTTTATAATATCTCTTTATATATCTCTGTATATAGGTGTGTGTGTGTATGTGTGTGTGTGTGTGTGTATGTGTGTGTGTGTGTGTGTGTATAATTAAAATTTCTAAAGTCAGAGGTGGTGAAGCACAAAAGGAGGCACAGCAGTTAAGAACATTTGCTCTAGCAGACAACCAAAGCTCGGTTCCCAACACCCACATCAAGTAGGTCACAACCACCTGTAATTCCAGTTCCAAGTGATCTGAAGACTTTCTGGTCTTTTCAAGCACCTGCATGCACCTGTGCCCCCCCGACACGCACACAGGCACACATCCATGCACACACACTATATATAATTTGTTATATATAATATTACTTATACGTATTTTAAAAGAATAAGAGGTAGTATTCCTAAAAAGTATTTTAATCAGCAGAAGAGAGGCCAGAAAAAATTAAAAACTGGAGAGATGGGGTGGAGTGCTGTGAAATTCTGCTTTTGGCATGATGTGGCTATTGTATCGTAACTTAGAGCAGCCTGTGCAATCTCAAGCCAGTCAAACTTCCAGTATGGATCAGGGAGAGGCTAATGAGCTAAGGCAATTGGTGGGTGTAAGGGGAGAGGGAGTCACTTTTCTGTGGTGGTGTGGCCACTTAGAGGCTAGCAGTGTTCTAATGGCACCACAACCATGCATTTATGTTGAGCACTTCCTGGACTTAATGGGATATAAAGAAATAAAATGAAGAAGCGGTTCATGGAAGATGTAACGATGGGATTCTAGGAGAAACTGGAAGAGTGGAGCAGGGATTAATGTGATCAAAATCCTTTTTATACTGGGAATAAGGCTTCCTCAAGACCCAGCTATTCCACTCCTTGGAATATACCCAGAAGATGCACCAGCACACAACAAGAAAATTTGCTCAACCATGTTCATAGCAGCCTTATTTATAATAGCCAGATCATGGAAACAGCCTAAATGTCCCTCAGTAGAAGAATGGATAAAGAAACTGGTACATATACACAATGGAATACTTCTCACTATTAAAAACAAGGAATTCCCGAAATTTGTGGATAAATGGATTGAGCTAGAAATGATCATAATGAGTGAGTTAACACAGAAGCAGAAAGACTCAAATGGTATATACTCACTTATGCCTGCATACTAACCCAAGGAGCATGTCCCACGAAAGCCTTCCCTTACCAGGAGGGACAGAGGGGAGGACATCCTATTGGGACTCTAGATAAGAGAACCATGTGAGAATAGCAATGTAGAAGGATCCAGAGGGTCCTAGAAACCTACAAGTAGAACATTATGATAGGCAGATTTGGGCCAAGGGGTCCCGCTCAAACTAAGGCACTAGCCAAGGACAATACAGGCGGTAAGCTTTAAACCCCTACCCTGATCTAGCCAATGGCAGGACAGTCTCCACACTTGAGTGGAGAGAGGGATTTGACTTTCTCATGTACTCTGGTGCCTCACATTTGACCATGTCCCCTGGAGGGGGAGACCTAGTGGCACTCAGAGGAAGGACAACAGGTCACTGAGAAGAGACTTGATACCCTATGAGCATATACAGAGGGAGGTAATCCCCCTCAGGAACAGTCATAGGGGAGGGGAATATGGGGAAAATGGGAGGGAGGGGAGAATGGGATGGGATAACCATAGAGATGTAACAAGAATAAATTAAAAAAAAACAAAATCCTTTTTATACATATATAACATTTTTAGAGAAGAAATAAAAAGAGAAGAAATAAAAGTATCATCAAAACAAGAAAGCGAACTATGATTGAGAAGACAATAATCATGCTCAGTGTGTTTTAAAGTATACAAACTTAAGGATAAAGTATTAAATTGCACTGGATTTATTTTAAAACAATGGTTTTTAAAAGTTACAAGTTATATCTACCTTTAAAAAATTCACTGCTCTCAGCCAGGCATGGTAGTGCAAGCCTGGAATATCAGCACTCTGGGAGGCAAAGGCAAGTCAATGTCTGTGAGTTCGAGGCCAGCCTCGTCTACAAAGTGAGTCCAGGACACCCAATGCTACACAGAGAGACCCTGTCTTGAAACAAAACAAAACAAAACTAAACAAAAATTCAGTGCTTTCTTAGAAAATAATTTTCTTTTTTTTTCTCTTTTCAACTTTTTATTTATTCTTTTTTTTTACTTTTTAAAATATATTTTATTAATTTATTCTTATCACATCTCAATTGTTATCCCACCCCTTGTATCCTCCCATTCCTCCCTCCCTCCCATTTTCCCCCTACTCCCCTCTCATATGACTGTGACCGAGGGGGACATCCTCCCCCTGTTTATGCTCATAGGGTATCAAGTCTCTTCTTGGTAGCCTGCTATCCTTCCTCTAGGTGCCACAAGGCCTCCCCATCAAGGGGAGGTGGTCAAATTTGGGGCACCAGAGTTCATGTGAAAGTCAATCTCCACTCTTCACTCAACTGTGTAGAATGTCCTGTCCATTGGCGAGGTCTGGGTAGGAGTTCGAAGTTTGCTGCACGTATTGTCCTTGGCTGGTGCCATAGTTTGCGCAGAACCCCTGGGCCCAGACCTGCCCATCATAATGTTCTTCTTGTAGGTTTCTTGGACCCTCTGGATCCCTCTATTTCTCCATTCTCCCTTCCTTCTCTCACCTAGAGTCCCAATAGGATGTCCTCCCCTCTGTCCCACGTTCGTGGTAAGTGAAGACTTTCATGGGACATGCCCTTGGGCTAATGTCCAGATATAAGTGAGTATATACCATTTGACTCTTTCTGCTTCTAGGTTAACTCACTCATTATGATCATTTCTAGTTCAATCCATTTGTCCACAAATTTCGGGAATTTCTTCTTTTTAATAGCTGAGTAGTATTTCATAGTGTATTCACCAACCCTACATCTGACAAAGGTCTAATATCCAAAATATATAAAGAACTCAAGAAATTAAACACCACCAAACCAAATAACCCAATTGAGAAATGGGGCTCAGAACTAAACAGAGAATTCTCAACAGAGGAATATCGAATGGCTGAGAAACACTTAAAGACATGCTCAACCTCCTTAGTCATCAGGGAAATGCAAATCAAAACAACTCTGAGATTCCATCTTACACCCATCAGAATGGCTAAGATCAAAAATTCAAGCAACACCACGTGCTGGCAAGGATGTGGAGAAAGAGAAACACTCCTTCATTGCTGGTGGGAATGCAAACTGGTACAGCCACTTTGGAAATCTATTTGGTGCTTTTTCAGAAAACTAGGAATAAGGTTTCCTCAAGACCCAGCTACTCCACTCCTTGGAATATACCCAGAAGATGCTCCACCACATAGCAGGGACATATGCTCAACCATGTTCATAGCAGCCTTATTCATAATAGCCAGAACATGGAAACAGCCTAAGTTTCCCTCGGTAGAAGCATGGATGGGAAATAATTTCTATGTCATTGTTTTCATTGGGACAAGAAATATTTCCCCAAAGTCAGTCTCTATTTGGTTTTAGATTATTCAGAGTGTGCCACAGTTTGCTTTAGAGGAAGCTCTTACTACATTTAAATCTTCACTCTTTACAAACGTCATCATATGGGTTTGCAGTTAGTAAAACATATGTCATCACCCTTAGCCCTTGCTGTGCCACAGCTTTCTCACAGGTTACTGACTGAGCTGAGTTGGGTGTAAATGGAAAACATTGAGTTCACTACAGCTTTGCACTTTTCTAGTCTTCTTTACCTGGTCTGATGAAGGAATTAATGATAATTTTAACTAGCTTTTACGTAATGTAACCTAACAAAACTGGAAAGGATGATGATGATAAAGTTAACAATGATAGTAATAGATGTGTAGAAGGACACTAGACAGGCAAATTAAGACATCTGATTTAATTTACCAAAGTCAATATTATCAAATTATCAAAATCTAATTACATAATATATATTATGCAGTGGAGTTATTTTGTTGTCATTGAAAGTTTTCATTTATTATTCTGCTAAAAGTTACAGAATGTTGTAGTTCTTTGAAAAATGTAGATAATGATTCATGTATTTTGTGTTACAGGGGTTGCTTTGTTTCAGACATCACTGTAGCGAGACTCCTCCTTGAGATATGGACATTCAGTTAACATATGTATTGGAGTTATTTATAGAACCATTAAGTGAGTGTTTACTTACAAGAGCACGGGTGAACCAAATGCAGGAGCTTCATTAAAGAGCACAGCATAGCAGAGTTAAGGACTCTCAAACGCTCCATCTCTAGAACCCCATGTACAATTTCCATGTAGCTAAGCTGATTGAAAAATCTCCTCTCCCAAGCAATTATCATTGCTTACATAACATGGGGAAGGGCCTTCTGACCTTTTCCTCTTTCTGAGATTTGTATGTTTCAGTCTTCTTAGCTTCCTGAGTTATTTTTCTATTGATGTGAAGCGACCGCACAACCAAAAAGATTTACAAAAGAAATCAGTTAAATGGTGCTTTGCTTATAGTTTCCGAAGGTGAGTCCAGAATCATCATGGCCAGATGCATGGCAGCAGGCAGACAGGCATGGAGCTAGCAAAGTAACTGAGAGAATGAGAACCAGAGGAAGAGAGAGAGAGAGAGAGAGAGAGAGAGAGAGAGAGAGAGAGAGAGAACTGGTATGGGCTTTTGAAGCCTCTAAGCCCACCCCAAGTGATACACCACCACCAACAAGGCCACAACCAAACAGTTCTACCAAATATGGACCAAACATACAAATATATATTCCTATAGGGGGCGTTGTGCACACTTATGAACCCTTCTTCTTCCTGTAGGAGGGAGTACTTCAATTCATAGGAAATAGCTGAACATTACTACTGAGTAGCATTTCTTCTGGAAAAAGACAGCATTAAAAATAGCTTCATCATTAAAATTTACCTGTGGTCATGATCAAAGTAGAATCTGTCCATGGGCTTTTCAAAGCTATAGTAAAATTAGGGCAGGGAAATAGAGCAGGGTGGACTAGAAACAATATAAGGCTAAGCCCTGGGCCCCAGTCACTCATGGGAACTCATTTATATAAATACTTCTGAAGGTGCAAGTCCTATTGCGAATGACCCAGGCTGATCCAAATTCATGGCTCCAAGGCTAATTAGCCAGACAGTCTCTTGGCCCAACAGAAAATAAAATGCTGGTCAGCACAGAAAGATGAATATTGTGACAAAATTGCTAAGTTAAAGTAGCTGTCATTACTTGTCAATACCCCGTCTTGCCACAAGGTAATGGTGGAAAAATGGCTACAGTTTGATATATTTCTGGAAAAAAGTCATCCATTCATTCAGATTGCCCATGATTCATTTGTTTTGGAAAAGGTCAGAATACCAAGACTGTTTAAGAATTCACTTTAGCCAAAAGTCAATTTTTCAAATTAAGTTTAAGATCTTATATTTTCAAATATTTTAAACTCTTTAATTCTAATTTAATTATAGCTCATTGTTATGCATAATGCATTTTACATGTTAATTCACTATTTGAAAACAAAAGCCTTTTTATAGGACCATTAGTATTTTTATGGTCATGGTCAGTGTTTAGATACTGTTTCACTAGTTAACATCTAGTGAAAACACAGGTTTGAAGGACTATTGGCAATCACTGATAGAAAAAATGCCTAGATTCTCTTCCCTTTTTGTTACATTGAGACAAATACATCTACATCAGAATTTATCTTCTAGAAACTGTATTTGAAACACAAATTTTAAGTACAATTTTTAACTTCTAGTGTGGGAAAGTGAGATATAAGGTTTATAATGACTTATTTCACAGTCGAGGAATGAACTACAAGTGCCAATGACTGGAAATAATTAGTCACCCTTTGAATAATGTTTTGATTTACATTTGGGGGCTTGCGTCCATAGTAAAGGATATGCTGAAATTCCCCCTCAACATGTATAACTTTGATTGTCAAACCCATTAAATTTTCTGGTTCTTTTGTTTAGATATTCAGTAACTACTTTGTGCCAGGAAGTGACAACTGTGGGAATAATATTTTCATTCAGTCCTTTCATAAATAATCCTGAGGTACCCATTATATGTCAACCATAGCTATAATGTTGAGAAATATCAGTTAAAATTATGACATTCTAACCTTGAAATTGTTTACATTCCATTTAGTAGAACAAGGGAAAATTAAATAAAAGATAAATATAATAAACATTATACATTCTTTAGAAAGAAAAAATATGACTTGAAAAAGGGGACAAGGTAGGATTTCTAGGTAAGATGTTAGACTAGGAGCTGCCTACATGTAACCTAATAAAGGAAGGAGAATCAGAAAAGAACAGACTTTGTTCCAAAGAGGAAAAGAGTGCAGGAGTATCAGCAACTCACAAGGGAAATTATGGAACCCACAAATTGGAAGGAGAGTTGCGACAAACAATTCACATACAAAAGAAGCCAAGCTGAATAAAGCTACTTATGTGGGGTTCCCCTGTCCTCGAGATACAAAAGACTCCTACAAAAATTAAACCACACCCATCAGAATGGCTAAGATCAAAAACTCAAATGACACCACATGCTGGAGAGGATGTGGGGAGAGAGGAACACTCCTTCATTGCTGGTGGGAATGCAAACTAGTACAACCACTTTGGAAATCTATCTGGTGCTATCTCAGAAAACTGGGAATAGGGCTTCCTCAAGACCCAGCTATTCCACTCCTTGGAATATACCCAGAAGATGCACTACCACACAACAGGGGCATATGCTCAACCATGTTCATAGCTGCTTTATACATAATAGCCAGAACATGGAAACAGCCTACGTGTCCCTCAGTAGAAGAATGGATAAAGAAACTGTGGTACATTTACACTATGGAATACTACTCAGCTATTAAAAACAAGGAATTCCAGAAATTTGTGGACAAATGGATTGATCTAGAAATTATCATAATGAGTGAGTTCACCCAGAAGCAAAAAGAGACAAACGGTATATACTCACTTATATCAAAACGCTAGTCCAAGGGATACGTACCATGAAAAACTTTTCTTACCAAGAAAGTGGGTCAGAGGAGAGGACATCCTATTGAGACTTTAGGTGAGAGTAGCATGGAAGAATGGGGAAATAGTAGGACCCACAGGGTCCTGGAAACCTACAAGAAGAACTTTATGACAGGCAGTTCTGGGTCCTGGGGTCCTCCTCAAACTAAGGCACCAGCCAAGGAGAATATAGGCAGTAAACTTCGAACCCCTACCAAGACCTAGCCGATGAACATGATATTCTCCACCATTGAGTGGAGAGTAAGATCTGACTCTCACACGAACTCTGGTTCCCCTTTTCTGACAATGTCCCCTGGATGGGGAGGCCTGACGGCACTCAGAGGAAGGATAGCAAGTTACCAAGAAGAAACTTGATATTCTAAGAGCATATATAGGGGGAGGAGGTCTCCCTCAATCACAGACAGAGGGGAGGGGAGAAGGGGGAAGTGGAAGGGAGGGAAGAATGGGAGGAAGCAGGGGAAGGGCTAACAATCGAGATGTAATATGAATAAATTAATAAAAAAAAAAGATAAAAGTTAAACCAGATGGCCCTGGTATAAATACATTGGCATCCTATCCACAGGTCTCCAAGCCTTTAAAAACAATTGTGGGGCTTGGTGAGACAGTGATTTTTCCACTAGATGCTTCAGAAGTGGAGTAGAACACTCGCATCACTCTCTTCATTCTGAGAGCATGGCCAGGGGCTCCATTGAGAGTAAACTTATTCTTTAAAGGAGCTTATTCTGGGAGCCTACGTGAGATATAAGGTTTATGATGACTTATTTCACAGCTGGGAAATGAGCTACAAGTGCCACAATACAGAGATCCTAAATTTACTCTCACCTAGACCCAGGGTAAGAGGTAGCCCTGAAAGGCAGTTATGGAGACATCCGGGCACAGATGCTGACAGGATTAAAAGTGCAGTTGGCATGAGGCTCCTCTTAGGCAGTAAAGTGCATAAAGAAAGGCAGCCATGTCCTGAATTGCTGAGCACAGATTTCATCAATGGAGGATAATCCTAACGTTTGATTACCCAACTCAATGAATGTATCAACCTCTGGAAACTTCCATTTGTTGTTCATTGCTACAGAATCTGAAAACTCAGAAGCTCCAGTTGTACCCTTGATTCCCACAGCTGCATCCCTCCAGCAGGTTAATACTTAGTTTTGAAAATTATAAATACAGGTCTTGCACATATATAGATCTCAGTGTCCTTTTTATTTTCTGTGTCCCTTTCTTTTCGTTATCGCTTTAGTAATAATTTACTTCATTGAGTTTTAAAACTGTTTTCATTCTTATACCCATTCATACATTCTTCCAATTTTGTTAAAGTAGTTTTCATATTATTGAACAATATTTTTCTTTTATATTTGATATGTTTTTACCCTCATATGGCTTCTCCCTCTTTTCTCTCTTTAGTATATTCTTAATGATATTTCTTTTTCCTGCTGTTTAAAAATGAGTTTATTTTTATCTCTTTTCTAATTATCTATATTTTTGTAAATTTCTCATTATTGGCAAGATTTTTCCTGAATCTGTATCTTCTTTTCTTTCCTCCACATCACTTTCTATTCTTTTTTCCATTTGTTTGTCTTTGTTGCCTCCTTTATTTTCTCTGTTCTTCTGTTCTTCATTTATCTTTCATTTATCTTCAGTTACAATTCCCACATTTATTCTAAACATCCTAAATTTCAGAGAGAATTCTGTGTTAATTTTCACATTCTCTGGTTAATGACAAATGACGACAAACTCGGGGTTTTTACAATGATTTTAAGTATAGTTTTAGGTCTTGTACATTTTTATACTGTTTTCATAAAAGTTTTCAAAGCATTGAGTGGAGTTGTGCATTGAACCCTTATTAGTAGGCTGCTCAACAGGGTGTTCACTAAGATCATTCCCAATAATGATAAGAGAGTTATCCAAACCAATAGATAGGAAAATTGCATCACAAAATCATAAGAAATATGAAAAGGCATGGCAATGTGGCTTCTCTAAAAGATGACTCTTCAACTACTGAAATCAAAGATATGTGAAATGGATAAAATGAGTGATGATGATTTCAAAAGTTTACTAGTAGAAATGATTAATGAATGTTCAAGGGCTCAAACAATCAGAAAAAGGAAGCAGCTGGGATAAAGACAGGTTTACAACATTTTACACTTAGAAACCACCAAAGGAAACAGTGAGCATGACTTCAGTATCGCAAAACCCTGAGAGCAAGAGACTAAACCTGAGAATTCACAATACAGAAGAAGAAACTGATATTAAAACATGAAAAACACAGAGAATCTATTTGAGAAAATTTCCAACACCTAAAGAAATAAGTAGACATCCAAATGCAATAGGTATTTAGAACCCCACACAAACATAACCAGAGAAGAACTTTTATGTGACATATTGTAGTCAAAATATTAAAAAAAACAAAGCAAAGAAAAAGGCTTTAAGGAAAAATGGTAAGCACATAATAATAGTATTAGAGATCTCTATCAATAACTGTACAAGTCAAGAAAACACAAAATGATATGTTTCAAGCAGTGAAAATAGTAATCCCAAACTAACTATAACCAACAATCTTATCTTTAAAAAATCATCCTGGATAAATAAAGCCATTTCAAGGTAATCACAAGCTAAAGCAGATCATAATAACCAAGGCAGCAATGAAGAAGATATGTAAAGGAATGCTGTGCACAGAGGACGAAGAAAGTCTCAATATTAAGAGCAAGGGAAAAATAAATTTTATTAAAGAAATAGAGGAACAAAAATAGCTTGGATCCATCATGATCAACTCAATTAACCAGCAAAATCCAACCCCCAAAAGAAAAATAATTATAATACCATAACCAGAAAAAAACAATAAAAATAAAAGGAATTAGTGAACAACTTGCAATAATAACCTTAAATATAAATGCCCCTAACTCACCAATACAGATATAGAGACAGATTGACTAGTTTTAAAAACGGGATCCTGGAGCTGGCTCAGTACCAGTGGACCAATATGCTTAATTTTGGATCAGATTCCCACTCAAATACAACACACA
>OU015748.1:73204651-73227635 GCA_907169655.1 Acomys percivali | reverse complement strand
TGGAATAGGAACATATCAACAAATATGAGTAGCTTGGGCTGAGGTTCATATCCCATTGCAGTCCATTTTAAGCGATGTGCCAGACCATTTATGGTATATATGACACACATTGTGTGTGTGTGTGTGTGTATTGCTGCTTAGTTGCATGAAAGGTTAACAGAATTGTGCTTTGAAAAATAGAATAATGCTGTGTCAGAATTGTTTTACAGAGCTTGTAATAACTGAGTGGAAACAGAAGCAGCATTCATCTAAATACCTGATGACTCACTGGGTTCCACTAATTGGAATTAAGATGTTAATTCCATTACTATATATGGTAGCTGAGAGAGTTTCCTGCTAGACTTTTCAGGAATACTTGTTCATTGTGATTGATGGCTGTTAAAGACCACTATTCCAATTTGAATAAAGAAGGAATGCCCCTCTCCCAAGAAACCATAGTGACAATTTAGAAATTTCTAAGAAATCTGGCTTACATCTTGTTTTAGTTTTAGATCTCCAAGAAGAACCTGAGGTAAGGATTATAGCTTAAATAATTTAACAGGTATAAGCAATGCTGAAGGAAAGTGCATAGACAAAGAAGGAAGTACTCAGGATGTGCTGTTGTGCCCCTCAGCGTGGGATATTACCACCTGAAAATCTGACATTAGTCTAAAACATGTGTATCAGAATTATCCCAACCAAGAGGAGAGGGAGCTGATGTGTATTTCCACCAACTTCAACTTCTATTAAGAGCCTTTTCCCCTTTGGGGTGCAGATGATTAATTCTGCTCTGTGTCTGACCCACCACTTCTCACAGTTGGTGGGAAAGGATTAATCCTTGGGTTCACCTCAGGGGTGGAGTTGGGTACAGTCACATGAATGGCGGCACGTAGTATTAAGTCTTCATGACATTCATGCATTTGACCTTCAGAAAACTATGGTACAGGGTAGCGTTCCTGGCAATGCCTTACGTCAAACAATAAATCTTGAAGGATTAATGAGTATTTAAGTTTTCCCATACAAGCATCAGTATTTAACTGCAACGGTCAAGTTGAGTCATCCAGTTCGAGCATTCATGTCTAACAAAAACATAGGAAAGTGTTATTATACCATCTACCACAGTGACAACTGGAATGAATTCCCAATGGGAATTCTGGTATTTGTGTAAAAACACATGCCTCAGCAAAATCTGAACCAAGAGGACGTTTAATTTTGTATTTTGTGAAAACAATAGGAAATTGTGAAAATATTTTAACCTACACACTGACTTTATAATGTGCGCGCGCACACACACATACAGCACAATACTTATAGAAAAAGAGGCCATGAATTTGAGAGGAGTAGGGGCTGGGCACTAGAGGAATTGAAGTGCTAGGGAGGGGTGGAAATTATGCAAATACAGTGTACTCATAAATGAAACTGTCAACATGAAGAATATGTAATTCTTCAGACATGAACTTCAACTGATGTATTACTTATAAGACAAGTAATCTTCAATATAGTTCTGATAGCAGTAATCATCTATTAATTTAAAGACAGACTGGAACAGTGGCCACTAATTGTTCCATCACAAGCAGAGTCTTCTAGATTTGACAATTTCCCACATTTCCAAAAATGTTTTCTCTTTGCCCTACACAAAGTTCTCTTGTATTGTGTAGTCCTGAGAACCCTCTTGAAATCAGTTTGAAGTCTATCACTTACCTGCATTTGAGTCTTGTTTTACATTAATGCTCCCTCAAAAATGCCTGGCTCTTGGTATCCTTGCTTACATGACTTCTCCCTGGATGGCATTCTCTCTATAATACTCCTGGTCTATATGAGAGATGACTATATTCATCTCTGGGCATTTTGAAGATTTGTCTAAGATTAGGGCTGGTACCCAAACTAAGCTTTTCATTTTACAATGTCAGGATGCTTCCAATGTTGCTATTACATGGCAGTGTACCACTAGAGGCCAAGGATAGGAAAAGCATAAACTAGCATTTCTAATATCTACCGGGCATTCCACTTAGTTACCTATTGTACCAGGTAAGAACAGAATATAACATAAATGTTGTTCCTGAAATAAACTTCCCACTGTGTGTGAAAATTATGAAGTGATTTCATAAGACTGGTAGGCAATCTAGTTGATTCTTAAAATAGCGTAAAGTCTTGTGTTAGTTACAGCATCATTTCCTGTGCCATACCTTTTCTGGAATAAGGTAGACCTCAGGAGCTGGTGTTAAAGCACTTCTTTACCACAGGAATGATCCAACTTCCCACATGCATATATTTTCCTTCCAAAAGTTTGATTATAAAAGATGAACAATAGAGTATATCCATATAATTATTTCCTCCCAAAAGATTAGCGTTAGCATTTTCTATCTGTTGCTCTACAGGCTGAGAGTATTTACTTCTAAAGCCACATTAGAAAGGCCACAAGATCAACAGAATGGAGTAGAGAGAATTTTTAAAGTACGTATCCTGAATTATGAGCAGCTCTTTGCCAACACATGACTTTATAAACTTCCATGTAATTGGTGAGGAGACTGAAGCCTGAAGTTGGGGATTGTCTTAAGATTTATATTTATTTCCTTCAGAATACTATGCCCAGGATTTCTTATTTACATTTCTGCTACACCGGGAAGTTAAACATTTTAGTTCATTTCCACTCTTTTGCATCTCTTTTGAATATTTTTTTAGTTCAGTCCTCTCTGAGGCAGCGTTTGGAAGCCCTGTTTTGTGGACCATCTTATGCTGGAGCCTTCTTGGTCCTGTTCATTCTCTGTGATATTGTCTCAACCAAAAAGCAGTAGGCTTGAAACACTTGCTCACAGAGGCTGAAAGGCATGCGATTGCGCATCTTAAGAGATTTGGTGTCCTTCAACATCTGAGGAAGTCTTGTGCACTAATCTTTTTCATATAGGTCTGAGAAAGTGAAGAAAGTTAGATGCATCCCTTTGTATATTTTAATCCTTGGGATTGAAACACTACTAAAGTTGACTGGTTCATACCAATGAACAACCAGCAGGGGATCCACATCTCTATAGCAGTGTCACATGGAACCACAGTTCCTCAGAGGCTGGAGAGTGTCCCTGGCTGCAGACTGGCAGAAAGCAAATCAGATCTATCGGTCCAGTGTGCATCGATGGCATAGCCTTTCACACAAAACTCTAGCTAGCTAGCTCAAGCCAACAAGTTGTTGAGCCTGTCATAAAGAAGAACATATTAGCTTTCCCTAGTTTTGTAAACATCAATAGATCTAGACAAGTAAATACATTTATAGCTTTATCTCA
The DNA here is from genome assembly GCA_907169655.1 of Acomys percivali. Classification (NCBI taxonomy): domain Eukaryota; kingdom Metazoa; phylum Chordata; class Mammalia; order Rodentia; family Muridae; genus Acomys; species Acomys percivali. Next base: position 73,224,381 of record OU015748.1, on the reverse strand, counting down.
ATATTTGGTAATGTTTAGACATAGCCTACAGGCCCTAGATGAAGTCATTCCCTACTGTTAGGAATGTTTTCTTCTCTCCTGCCCACTCCAAATAGGCTCAAAGTTCTTTATTTAGCACCATAGAAAGACTCATATGCCAGCATTGCCTTCTCTTCGCTTGGCTTCAATTACACAAACTAACCACACTCCATTGGATGGCAGCTGCTGGAGCAATGTGCCTGCCCTTTCCAGATGCATGAGTGGAGATTTTCCACCCGCAGTGTCAGGTACAGAAACCCAAAGAAGGATCAAAATTCTCTAGTGCAAAGAAGGAAGAATTCCAACCCCGTAGTCCTGTTGCTAAGGTTAAGTTGTTTGGCCTACTCCCACATAAGGAATTAAAAAAAAAATAAAGCTGCCAGGGATTTAATTGATTAGTCACTCTGATCCTAGCACTAGGCTAACTTCCTTGCATATGTTATCTCATTTAACACTTTTCTTTTTAAGGTAATAAATATAAAAAATTATCTATAAAGCAATTTATCAAACTCTTAGCTGCTCAAATGCATTCTTATCTTATGCTTTCAGTCATAAATGGTTTCAATTCAGTTGAGCTGTTACTCTTCCTTTGTTTGTGGTCCCTGTGGACTGTCAGCTCCCAGCTGCTGTGCAATACCAGTTACATATTTGTGGCACACTAATCTCTCTCCATGCTGCCAGCTTCCCTACTCCAGACCACAGAGTGACAACATCAGCTCTACCATGCCATGGAAAACAGGACTCAACATTTCAGGAGATCCAGCCCGTCGAAGAGTTCCTTGGCTTGTGAAAACCCTCTTAAACACATCCATATTGCATTAACCTCAGACTCACCTGCTTCTCTTTGGGTCGCGGGGGTCATTGACCATGGGAAAATGTTCAGTGCAACCAAAAACAAACAAACAAAAAATAGGATGGTTGCCTTTGGCACAGGAGACTGTCTAAATCTGCAATGTGTTGGTACAGATCAGTGGGCATGTAGAGTCGAGTAGAATCCTGGTTTTATGGGACCCTGAGCTGGTAGTGAACCCTTGACTTTGCTCAGAGACTCGGTGAGGTGTCCTTTAAAGCTAGTGCCAGACAATATAAACTAAACGACTTTCAGGAATGAGTGCTGACCATCACATTTCTGCTGAGTTCAGCTCAAATATCTTACAACTACATTCAGCTAAGGCTTCTAGGGACTCTATCAGATCCTAGGTTGTTCCCTGGTTCAGAAATCATTGCTTTGTCAGGATGAATGGTACTTTAAAAATCTGATTAAACCAATTGGTTACTGACTGCAATCCATCATCTCACTAAGCATGGGTATGTTTGTTAGGTTAAACTTTTTCTCTAGCCAGCTTCTTTCTTAACCTGCTCACTAGTCATTCTCTAGGAACATGATGCAGCTTGGCTGGAGATTTTTATTTATATTTTGTTAACATGCAAAATGTTATTGATTGACTTTGTTTCATTTTGTTAGTTTGGGACAGTGTCCTATGTAACCTAAATGGGTCTCGAAAATGAACTTTGAACTATTCCTCTTACTTCTGTCTCCAGGTTGCTGGATTACATGGCTAGGCCAACATGTCTGTCTCATTGACTGACTTGTGAAGGTCATGTTGGCCTAGAATTCCTGGGATAAATCTCATTTGGTGATGGTGTATCATATTTTTTATATATGTCTGGATTTATCTTGCTAATACTTTTATACAATTGGTTATTCTTTTATTTGACTGTGTTAACAAAGTATTGGTCTGCAATTTTTGTTAATACTTTTAGTGCTAGTATCCTAAAACTCTGTGGCTAGTGGCAATTTTCACTTTAAATATTAATATAATTCACCAATAACATCATCTAGGATGAGTCATATTTCTTTGGAGTTTCCTTATAATGCATGGATTCATTTCTTTACTACATATAAGACTATTCAGATTTTTAAAAACTTTATCCTGAGTCAATTTTGATAAATTGTGATATTTTTCTTTACAGGAGTACATTCATTCATTCATTCATTTTTATATAAAACAGAATAATACAAAATAAAATATAAGATAATAAACTATTACATTAATGTCAGACAGGACAAAACAAAGGAAGAAAAAGGCTCAAAAGAATTAGAAAACCAAAGGTATTGTTCACCCCAAATCAGCTAGAAGAAATCATACGATAATGACATCCCATTTCCCTTAAGGGGAGTTGGCTAGGTTTTTGGTTGCTTTCTTTTCATTGAGAGTTGGTTATAAGTTATTATTGGTCTTATTCAGAGAGAAACAAGGTTGGACTCAGGGATGTCTCTTTTCCTTTATCTTTCTTTCTTATGTTTGGAGATAGGAGTTGAAAAAAAACGAGGGGGAATATAGAAACATATAGGGATAATAGGACAAAAAGTAGATTATTGAATCTACTCCTCAATTTAATGCCTTAATTTGTTACAAGGTTATTTTTTATTCACGGGTACAGAATTTTATCTATTGATGCAAAATAAGTTTAATTTTGATACATTGTTATAGAATTCAAATTTAAAATAATTTTTCTTACTTATTTTATATATATTTTACTCTAATATGAAGTACATACAACTCAACTATAGTACAAAGTTTACTTCCAATACTTTGAAAGTGATATTGCAGGCTGCTTAGAATAATTAAGTAATACAAGTTAATTGGTAGGTGATCAAATCAGGATCATATCAATTACTAGTCTATTTTTATCACAAGAATATACATTCTAGGCTTAACAGATAGATATAATTCTATAGGTAAACAAGGTAAAATAGTTAGATAAGATCTTCAAAAACCTCAGAGACTTACAGAATATGGCATATGAAGATGTTTTTATTACTTTGAAGATTCTTTGACAATAAAACAGGTTAACTCCTGCCTACCTCAAAGATGATGAGCATCAGTGAACTTCCTTATGGAGATGGCTTCAGATGTTGCAAATCAGCCACTGGGCAAAATATCCTTGTTTCAGTCACAGACAGGATTCTACCTAAAAATGGGCAAGCTCGCATGCAGGCAGAGTCTACGGCCAAACTCTACCAAGACTGTGTAAGCAAATCCTTAATAGTTCCTGATCCACAACTGTGTCTGTCAGATATACTGTGCCAGAAGGCTGAAGATTATGCTGCAATGTTTTGGGTGACTGATCAGGCAGCAAACTGTCTCTGTCATTTTTCTCATTTTGGAAGCGGCTAACTTGTACTTCCTGTCTATTCAGGTAATTAATTTTATTCTTTCTCAAGTCTCTGATGGAATTGAAGACCAGATAGTTTAGTTTTACAATTAAGCTTAGTTGTTTGGGGGTGAAGATGTTTTTAGGTCTAGATAGATATGTTAAGTTGATAAAGATGAGCTATGATAGATATTGATTTACAGTCAGTATTTTAGACACAGCAAGATAGGAAAAATGTTTTCTTCAAGGTTGCCAAATACAAATATCCAAAACACTATGGATATAATTCCTAATTGTTTTGTGGTTCTTCTTGCTGTAGGTAGTTTATTGTATATACGTGTAGTGATATAAATGTCTATGTAAAAATTAAAAATAATTTTTAAAAAAAGAAAGAAAAAGAGTCAGAAACTCATTTGCTCACGTGCTCAGGAATGCCATAAAACACTAACGTAGAAGCCATAATCTAAGCACAGAGGACGTGGTGCAGGAACTGTGCAGGAACTGTGCACGCTGCCTCAGGCTCTGTGAGTTCACAAGAGCTTGCTCGTGTTGACTTAGAGGGCTTTGTTTTCCTGATGCCCTCATCCTCTCAGGTTCTTATATTCATTCTACTTCCTCTTTGCCCAGTTCCCTGTACTCTGAGGGGATGGGTTTGAGGGTGACATCCCATTTAGGGATGAGTGTTTCAAGATCTCTCACTCTTTATAATGTCTTGCTGTGGCTCTCCCATCTGGAGGAAGCTTCTCTGATGATGGTTGAACACGGCACTGATCTACGAATATGGAAGAATATCATTAGGCATCATTTTCCACTACTTTTTATTTTGTTTTCTTTTTTTGAACGTGTGTGTGTGTGTGTGTGTGTGTGTGTGTGTATTGCCCTATGTCTCTGTGTATTCCACATATGTTTGGGTTCCTCCTGAAGCCAGAAAAAATGCAACAGAAGCTCTGGAACAGGAGTTACAGGCACTTGTGAGATGCCCAATGTGGGTGCTGAGAACTGAATTCAGGGTGTGTGCAGAGCAACAAGCTCTTCTAGCCATTAAAGCATCTCTCCAGCCTTTGTAAAAAAAATGCACTTGCTTCCCAATGATTGTTTTTAACTGATAGTTTGCTTATGTTTGCTTTGAGAGAAGCTTTTTATCTGAAGCCGTCTCTTCTCTGATCTTCCCACTTGAGCTCGCTGAGCGCTGGTATTATAGAGCCATGCCGCCACGCTTATCTTAAATTTCTAAGTCTTAATGTTAGACTGAACATGGCTGAAAAAGAAGGTTCACTGGTGGCATCTTTTAAATCACTAAATCCATCCACCTTCATAAATATTTTTAATACAGATCTTCCACAAAAGTATAAGTAGTGATTCGTTACTGTTTGATAAAATTAGATTTAGGACTCCTAAAGTATTGAGATAAGTTTATTTAAGCCCTCTTGAGAAGCTGAAAAAGTGAGTAAAAGAGTCAAAGGTGCATCTCAAAGCAAATTGTTACTATTTTTATTTGTTTTTAAAGTAGAGAAGAGGTATCATAGGGTACAGTAAGACTTAGTCATAGCTAAATTGCTCTGCAGGTTACATAATACTCAGAATCTGAATCTAACCCAAAGTTTTCATGTATTTTCTATGAAAGGTGTGGAACTGCACCAAACTGGAGCACTCCATTCTATCCAAAAGTTTGCAGGGTGTAGCACTTTCTAAACAAAGGCTGCCTCTGCATCAGTGCCAGCCACTTTGCTACAATAAATGCTGAACACAGCAGGGATGTAACTATAATGCTTGATTCTTCAGAATAGAGCTAAAATAAAATAGAAATCAGCCATTTTTTTAAATCATGGAGTAAAGAAAGGACCTTTAACATAGACCAAATAATTTATCTCAGTTCAGAATAAACATTTATGCTCAATATTTTCCCAAGCGCAACAAAAAACTTGATGTGAAGAAGGAAAGTTTCATTGTTCACCTCTGCTGAAGGGCAGAGCATTAAAAAATTATATTTATTGTTTGTGTATGTGAACACGTGTGTGTGCACACACACATGATCAAGGTTGGCATGTGCAGGTTAGACAACGTCAGGAGTAAACGTAGGAGTCCATTCGGTCCTTCACTATCACATTGGGTCATCAGGCTCGCTCAGCCTGCCCTTCTATGTGCAGACTCATCTCACAGCCATGAAAGCTCTGTTCTCTCACTTTGGAGAAGTTTGTTGCTTTCATCTGATTTGTAGCTATCACTTTTGGGCTGACAGTAGAAAGGCATACAAATATATGTCATTTCCTCTGAGTGTGTCTTCCTCTGATTTCAGAGAAAAAAAGTTTGAATCTTACTAAAATTAGGAAATGGCCCTTAGCGTTGAGGTTCTAAATCAAAATCTGATCAGCATCACCAGTTCTTTCCACTTATTCCCAAGAATTGGAGGACGGGTAGTTTACTTTTTAGGCAAACAGGAGGTATCATCAACCACGTATCATCTGTATTTCAGCTCAAATGAAAATGACAATACTTTGGGGCTTGGTAAGTCCTCAAATATTAAAATGACAGCGAAGGTTACCTTTCTGTAGTAATGTGTTTGACAGGGCAATTTGGCTGTGTTCTCCTTATATTCACTTTGTCCTTCGCAAATGACCAACACCTGGAGGTAAAAAGCCTAGAGAGTTTAGTAAAGTGAGAAGCAGAAAGAGAGAACTACTACTCGAGGTTCAGGAACTCTGGATGGAAAAGGAAAGAAGAAGGAGGAGGAGGAAGAAGAGGAGAAGGAGGAGGAGAAAAGGACTAGGAAAAGGAGAAGAGGAGGAGGGAGAGGAGGAGGAGGGAGAGGAGGAGGGAGAGGAGGAGGAGGAGGGAGAGGAGGAGGAGGGAGAGGAGGAGGAGGAACAAGATGTGTTAATCATCTGAAACATAGCTTGAATTAGAGAGGAAGGTATCTAAGTTCCCTGACCAAGGGCCCTGTGCTCTCTGAAGGTAAGTCTATAGGCTGTGTAGAAAGCCAGGACCCTGGTTCCATAGATCATCAAATTCCCTTGTCCTCAAGGTTGGTACATAACCAGTAGAACTCCAGACCTGAGATTGCTGTGTAACATACACTAACATAGCAGCAGAGACTGATGGCTAAACGTGATTGACCACTGCGTTAGAGCAAGTAGGATCACAAAGCTTTGGAGGATCACACAGACTCATCAAAGTGACCAAGAATGTCAGGATTTATACCTCAAATATTTTAAAATATCATTTACTGGATTTGTTCTCCAACATTTCATACATGGATGCAGTGTGCTCTGATTACTATCACCCGACCTGCTTTCATCTCCTTCCCACTCCCAGAACCTCTCCTCCTCACGATAAGTCCTTTTCATACATTCATATCTGGTTTTGGATTTTAAAGTGATAATTTTGTACAAGCACATGTGTTTCTTTTGCTTTGATAAGAATCACACACACACAGTTGCGTGCATTTATAAGAGATAGCTAAATAATACCCATATTTGAAAAATTCTTGTCCCATATTAACAGTATGAGTGCATCTTTTGATAGTGAATACCTCACTGAAATGTGCTCAGCTTCAGTTATCTAATCACTATGGTGTCAATAATCATTCCATGAACTTGTCTCATACACCCAATAGCTAGAGAAATGCATTTAATACTAGAACTAAAAATCCAAGTTAATGCCATTTCTGCTTCAGTCCTTTGTTCAGATATGTATCTCAGAAATAGGGTTGCTCTGAGTTCCACCAAGGACCATTATTTAACAACCAATGGATATAGTTTCTCAAGGTGGAAAATGTAGATGTTACAATTAACTCAAATGTGTTTTCATATATTTATGTGTGGATATATATAGAGAGATTGGTACATTTGAGAATGTTTAGAAATAAGCGTATATATTCTGTGTCTATGAGGAGTGTGGTAAAATACATACAATTAACATACATACTTTTAAGAATGTACATATGCATACATACATGTAACAATAACTGATAAAAAATAGGCCACGAGTTTGAAAGAGAACCAGGAGAGGTATATGTGAGGATTTGCAGGGAAGAAAGGAAAGAGAGAAATTATACAATTATATTCTAAAAAAATAAAAGTAATTTCTAAAGGAGTGTGGTAATAGAAATCTTAATTTAAAAACAGCACAGTAAAATTGTCACCTAACTGAGAAGACACCTACCTCATTTTTGGTCATGTGAATAATATTCAAACATTGGAATTGTTTTTAAATGATATTCCAATAGCCAAAATTTAGTGGCATACTGGTTTGAAATAGAGCATGGTACTTTAACCACGCAATATTTTTTGCTTTAAGTCAGGGAAACAAGAGATTCAGAACCAGGAAATGTGGAAAGAGTGGAAAATATTTAATCAACAGTTATCCCTCTGCAGGAAAATCACCACTGTCATAAAATGAGTCAGATGACTGCATTAGTCTCAGTATTATAAGGAGAGGTACTAGTGAGCAGTTTAAAGGGGAGAAAGTATAAAGCTGTAATGGAGTGGGTGGAAAGAGGTGTGGACTCTACAGTGCTCATTCCGAGAATGAATAAGAGCTAGGAACACTATTTTTAATAAGTGATGCACACTAAGGGAAAATGAGTTAAACATTGACACACCTAAGGGGTCTGAATTTCACTTACTGAAGTCATTTCTATAGCAATCTAGTGAGGATAAAGGAAACACTGAATTTTGAAAAATTATAAACTAGTAAAGTTCTAATCCCTTAGAAGTGTCAGTGGTTTCACTACTGTGAAACTGATAAGCAATCTATCCCAACAAGAACCTTGAAACCTGTTTTAATACAGCAGTCAAGTATTTCAATGATCTGCTCAACAGAAACACGAAGTGATGGTATATGAGCAGGCAGAATGATGTCCAAAGCTGCTACAGAGACAAAGTGAGGACCAAGGAGTTGGTATGTCACCATGCTAAGCACTTGCATCAAGGCTAAGAAAATTAAGTTACAGGAGAGTTGCTCTTTCTCCCTGCCCATCAGTGACTTTGAGACCACTGACTTTTTCCCTAAGGAAATCCCTAAGGGATGACCTTTGGAAGGCCATAGTTGTGCAAAAACTGATGCACATGCCCAGAAAATGAGTTTTAAGACAAAGGTAACTTTAGGTCTTTTCTTACTTGCTACTTTAAAGAGAAGACTATTTTAATAAAAAGTATATATTTTTGAGAGGAAAATGAGCAATGACAACATAATGTTTAAATATTACATACCCTTCTCAATTCTAGCAACTGTAACAATAGCCATTTTGAAAACCACCCAGACTCTTTCATTTTACACACACACACACACACACACACACACACACACACACACACACAATCAGTTTGACTTTTCTCTACAACTATTCATTTGAGAAGCAGGCATTGATCCTGTGAGCACAGGATAAAACTTGATATTTTATATACCGTCCCTCCAGTTGAAACGGATTTTCATGTTAGAAAGCGCCCTACCTGTTGGCTTACTTGTGGTGTGTGTAATGATTAATTCATTCACTTACATATATTACTTGCACAATGAAATTACTATTCTAACATGTACCTGACCCTATTTCTGCCACAGAATGTAGCATGGGAGAAGGTAGTTTGGGAGAGGGGATTGGAAGCCTCTCAACCTGGCCTTCCCCACTGCTATTCATTAGCTCTAGAAATTTGTGCCTAACAAATATCAGGGAAAATGGGGACATCAAAGTATTTAATGATTAGGAAGAGAGGTAACACACTGTTTTTCAGAAGAAAAAAGTGTGTTATCTAGCTGAGTCCAGTTATCAGAGTGTGCCCTTTTCTAATGGAGTTCCTATTTCTTTCATGCATATTACATGCAGGTGTGCCCTCTGTCTTTTCTCACTCTCATGTGCACTTTCTCTAACCAGACTGTCTAAGGCTCTGTCACTCAAATCCTCCTGTGGTTCCATCCACCTCTTAAAATATATTTTCAATCATCAGATCCTTTCATTGTGCACCACTCTATTTCACTTCATTCAGAAAAAAATGATTATAATCACTGTCACCTTGGAATCAGAGTTTAAAAATTTATAAATGCTTATAATGAAATCATCTAGTCCACCAATGTTGATTTTCATTATTACTCTCTCTTTTGCAATTGCCTCATAAGGTACATGGAATTCTTTAGTTTAACAAAAACCCTGCCTCCTCAGAAGGCCATTTTCTTCTTGTGCATTCCAACACATCTACCTCTTTGCTGGTTTGTCACCATTGCTCTTCTAAGGGCTGGTGTCACCCAGCCAGAAAGAAGACCAATATCATCAGCGGAGAATCAGACTTGAATTCTTGCTTCTTGCTTTCGAAGTTCCCTTTGCTTGTCTTTATAGCACATAGCACATTGATTAGGATTCATTGCAGTCTTCCCTCAGACACACTTCTTAGGAAAGTAAAAAACATGGGTACTTTCAATGATGCCTCACAAGTAGTATTCCATAAATGTTTCTTCAATAGTACTGGAATTCTAAGCAATAAGCAGTGATCTATGCCAATACCCTGTTTTTCAAGTGTCCCAACCTTAAACTGAAAACAAAAAGGACAATGTATAATTACCTATAAGCCTGTCTGTGTTTTCCAGATGAGCTAGGCAAAGAGACACGACATTATAAGGGAGAGGGGAAAAGACAAGGTTCTGTGGCAAAAATCATGAAGCAGTTGTTGCACAATCCTAAACTGAAAACATCTTGACCACAAAGATTCCCTTTTAAGTGGAAATCCTATAATTAAAAAGGACTATTTGTGTAAGGGAAGTGGGAACTTTGGCCAACCATTCTCCTGCCTCTGATTTGAGAATCTTAGGCTAGGTAATTCCAAGACAGAAAGGCTTAAAGTTAATGAAAATATAGCCAAGTCACAGTGAAAGGGAAATGCTGCAGAGGAGATTTTTGGGTGGAATGTTTTTCAGGGCCTAAATTACACCACATGCAAGTCTTTTCCAAGTATCATTTAGGTCAATGTCTTGAGAATAAGAACTTTAGTTTAATACCAAACCACATTTCATCACAAAGATGAACCCCAAATTTGTTTTAGTTGCTCATTGGCCACAGCTGTCTGTGCTCCATACGCAGAATATGGGGTACGATGTTAGCATTTTCAACTCCAGCAAGCTGGAGCTGCGAGAGTAAGGAATGAGCAATGATTACACTTTGTTCTCTTTCCCCACTGACCTGAGCTACTTCCACTAAATCGTTTCAGTGGGGGTATCAGAGCTAATTTTCCACAATGAAGCATAGCGGTGTGATGTCTTTAAGTCATTTGATAAACAAGCTCTCTAAAAGCCACAAGCACTGACCTGAAGGTTCAAAAGACAACAGCCCTAGGCACTGTTTACATCCTAACTTCCTCAGTAATACTCATTTATTAATTATCCAAACATTTGCAGTGTCTCTTACGTAGACTCCACGGGGATTATGATATAATGTCCAATCGTATGTTTATTTTTGAAGTTGAATGCCAAGGTAAGACTTGACTTCTAAATGTCTGTTTAATAAAGTAAAAATTCTAAGTAGTAGTCCCTATTGGTCACTTCCCCCTGGCAGGGTGGCCTTGCCAGGCCGCAGAGGAAGAGGATACAGGCAGTGCAAATGAGACTTGATAGGCTGAGTTCATATATTAGAGGAGGAGGGCTCCCCCTTTCTGAGTATCAGGGGAGAAGGGAAGGGATATGAGGGAGGGGGTGCAACCAGGAGGTGACAAGGGAGGCGCTGCCATTGGGATGTTAAATGAACAAATTAAAAATTGAAAAATAAATAAAAAAGTAAAGAAACTCCAAGCAGTAAGCAGTGAGCTGTGGCAGTGTGTCTTCTCTTACAGCAGCAGTTAGAGGAGTTGGAAGGTTGTGCTTCAGTGAGGATGAGAACAGTGTCTTTTATAGATCTGCTGATTGAGTAAAATTATACCCTTTAAGTTTACTGTGACAGGATTGCCATGGATGTGCAAATTAAACTGGAACATTGGAAGCCAGGTGAGAACAGTAGAGAAAGTAACTGGAAAACGGGAGAAAGAAATATGAGAAAGAATTGTCAGACCTTTACTAACAGGAGGATGAAAGGGTAAGGGAGGTATGACATGTGGATTTCTAGTCTGAAGCACAACTAATGACAGGTGGGTTGTAACTGTATTCTCTGGAAGTAGAGATACAGATACAGAAAATTGCCAGTTGGATTTTCATTAGAGATCAGATTCAGCGGAAGGGAGGTTGTGGAAACAGGGTCATGCAGAAGACATCCTGCAAGGTCAGCCTGACAAGGTCTTTCTTAACTTCACAAGCTCTGGAATGTAGAGAGCCCCTAAGAGTTGCCCCAGGAAGGCCACAATGACTGGGCCTTCGTGTTGTCGTTCTACTTACTGGCTGGTTGGAATCCAGCTTTGCAGCGGTTGGGGTGCAGGTGGAAGTGTCATAAGCTCACTTGCGATGCCTCTTGGAAGATGAAACAGGAACTGACCATTGAGGCTGACGTTGATCTTTCCAGCTGTGTTGAATCCTACCTTGTGGGGATCTGGGCACAGTAAGTTAGATAAGGAAGTTCAAGGACTTGTCCCTATGGTGGTGCTGTGGACATGGCAGAGGTCCTTAGGTCACTGGCCATACATCTTTGAAGAAGATTATAGAGCTGTGGCTCATCCCTACACATCCTGTTTTCTTTCTGGCTTGTGAGATCAGCTGGGTTTGCTGTTACTTGCTTTCTGCTGCAATATGCTACCTGTCCATATACCCAAAGCAACAAGGCTATCCAACCATGGACCAGAACCTGTAAAAACTGAGGCCCCAGATCAATCACCTTCATTCTCTCTGGCCTTCTCTCTCATCAGTCTTCCTTGGTGGCCATAGCTGGACTGGAACTAATGGAGACAGGGTTAATCTAGGATGTGTGAACATTTTCTGTGTATGAGTTGATTCTTTCACACCATGTGGTGGTGCACGCTTGTAGTGCCAAACATTGAGGACGAAACCAGGAAGGTCAGCAGTTCAAGGATAGCTTCAACTACAGGGCAAGTCCAAGGCCATACTGTACTACACGAAGCTTGTCTCAAAATTAAAACAAAACAAAAATGAACAAAACAAAAAAAACATTCTTTTATATAACTATTTAAAATCATGGGAATCTGCATAACATAGTTATACTAAGATTGATGAATGGAGAAAGCTGCTAGCTAAGCCAGCCGATGCCAGAGTTCTAGTAAAGAGTTCAAAGAGTTCACCAAGAGATTTTTCTGTTGGAGTTTACCAACATTCAAGCGCAAATGGAAGCTAAGAGATGGGAAGAATTTTCAAGAAGCATATGGGAAGAGAAGAGCCAAGGCAAGCACCAACAGCAGATAAGAGGCAGCCAAGCAAGGAAGTCTTCAAAGCTGAAGTAAGGGTGAGAATCCAGAGAGAATCATTCCCTGAGAATCAAAGGAGGGACATTTTCTAGAAGGGAAACTGAATAAAAGTCATCGGTTGCTTTAGAAAACTTGAGCACAGTGCAGTGAAAGCCCAACGGTTCAGTAAATGACACAAGTGTGCATGGACTCCAGACTCCTGTCTGCGGCACCGTGGATAGCTCTAGGTCTTGCCCTTAACTTTAATCCTGAAGGAGATTGTCCTTCTGATTGCTAAATCACATGTTGACTTATATTTCTCTATATTCCTTCCTTCACGCAGGCTATTTTTTATCAAATATGCTTATGTTCACAGATCTGATTTCTCCGTTTTCTTTTATTGATTATGTCTCTTATATCCCTCTGACATTGATGCTGATGGTGCAGCTATAATGTGTAAATTATTTTTATGTCCTCTCTAGTCATCATTTTAGCTTCCAGTTTTCACAACTGAAATGCCCATTTTCTCAAACCTCAAAATAATTAGTTAATTATCTATTAACCATAAAAATCTTCTACCTTTCCATTGATATTCAAGTTATTAGGCATGGATCATAATTTCAGATTTGTCATTGACAATCAGAATATTGGAGTTACCAGAGAATACAAAGGTACTAAGTAGATTAACCAGGATTCAGGTTTCTATCTGCCTGGCTCAGAGCTTTCCTCTAGCCACCAACTGTGTTTTATATTTGTGGTTGTTTTTATATCTTTCTCATAATCTTCTGATGGACTGCATTTGATATACCAATTTTTCCTTTCACAGCTTTTGCTACTATAGAACGAGCTCCTTTGAATTATGGAAACAATATTTTAGTTTGACCTTTGGAAATTCTGCTCTCTTCCTCATTTCTAATGTTTCCAGAAGATCTGGCTTTACCCTCGAGCCTAAAGACAATATTGTCACATTAAGACAGCAAATACAGTCAGTTAAAATGCGTATGGGTAAGTTTATGCTTCTTTTAGAACATCCTTTTTATATCAGGCTGCCTCTGGGAGACTTCTAAGCTTCAAAGATGAGACTGCTGAAAAATAGTATCTAACCTATGTGATTTCACAGAACCCCACGTTTTTCTCTGCACCCTGATGATCTGCTGCCTGCTGCTGTCCTCTAACTCAGACATGATACTCACAATGGACATGGCCAGCAGCCACCAGAAACGAGTCACCAGCTGGCCATCCTGCTCTCTGCAACAGCCATGAATATTCCATTTTCTTTCCTCTTGTCCTCATTCCATACCTGGTCCTAGTGATGACCAGACTGTTTATCCCTGGGATTTTAATTTATGGTGATTAAAGTCCACATCTCAATATAATAGATCTTGGAATTCTCCAAGGGCACTTTGTGTTATAGTTTGGTTTTTACTTACCATGTACTTTGGCCCATTCCTGGATACTTCAGAGCATTTGCCAGCCCAAGCTTCAATATTCTGAAACTCAAATTTAGCTCTACTCTATTTGGCCAATACCTGAGCAAACTACCCCCCATGCCTTAGAAGAAAGGCACATACCTAATCAGTTGAATCCATGTCTTTCTCTCCAACTTAAGTGGAAGAGACGTGGACACTGATTCTGATTGTCTTTTGGATGTCTCCATGTTTTCGCACCATGCTTTATGCTTAGTAGTTAATAAGTCTTTACAAAATGAAGCTGGCTAGACCTTAGAGTTTCAGTTTTTAACTGTGCCAGACATTCTCCTTCTCAACTGTAATGACTCAACATTTCCTTCACATGTAAATCAGTATACTGATTGGAATTGTCTATAAAATAGTGTAACATTTAATAGTCTCCAGTGAATACTGTAAAATGCATTTTATAACTATTACATAGTCATAAAACCCCAAGGGAAAAAAAGGTTTTCATTTGTTATGGATTCTGAGCCTAATTCCATTTTTATAATGATTCCTTTAAAAAAAATCTAGGCTTTGGATGGAATTGATTTTAATTTAAGTTGAATCTGTGAAAATTTTAAAATAGTGGACATCCATATGATATTATATAATATTTGATTTTCCAAAGAAGAAGTCAGGATTTCCCTCGGATGTTTCTTTCTTCTTAATTTTATATTTTTAGCATATTCTTCACTTTGTTATCTACATTTCAATGTAGGAGGCACACATATGTGACCACAGAAAGTCTGGCTGTATCATTCACTCTGCACTGGATGTGGTGAATACAACCACAGAGGGCTATACACTTGTTTCTTCAGGAAAATGCATTAATTCTAAGAGTAACTACTTCTCAACTCAAGGGAATCAGAAACTAATAACCACAGCTAGAACAGCATGTTTATGAACTGACAATTTTCACTAGTCTGGCACGGTGGCACACACTTTTAATCCCAAATTCAGAAGGCAGAGGAAGGTAGAGCTCTGATTTCAAGGCCTCCCTGCTATATGTAGTGAGTTCCAGGACAGCCAGAGCTACACAGAGAAACTCAACCTAAAAAAATCAATCAATCAATATTTTAAAAATATTTTAAAAGTTTTTAAAAATGCAAAGGTGAACAAACAAAGGGGTCTCATGGCTTCATGTCCATCTTTAGGATACTGACATGAGCCTTAAGTTTAAATGTTCAAATAAAAGAAGAGTTGGGATAAGGTGAAAAAGTCATGCACAATAAGTCAGTGTGAGGCAAAGTATGGTCTGTTAGCTCCCTGTCTAGTAAGAACAACTTATCTCTGTTATTGCTTGAGGGTCATCACTTTGTTCCTATAAGGTAATGACTATCCTGCTACACAGTACAGCCTCTTCATACTGTGCAATTGCACTTGGTGATAGGGGCTGTCCTGGGAGGTTCTCCTGTTCCTGGAATGTAGGATAACTGTGTGTGTAGGACAAAGTCTCCAGTCTTCGTACTTTGAAGGAGAATGAGATTGGATGAGCATCACTGTTTTCAGATAGATACTCATTGAGGGATTGATACACCTCTAAACAGTTAAGCAGAGACACATGAGAGGAGAGGTACTGGGCTTTCCTGCTGCTTTTAGTGTCTTTGGGGCCCAAACGACTAGACGCTTCTTGGCAAAAGCAGTTTCTAAGGCCCTCTTGTAAAATGGAGAAACTAGCATTGGCATTTGAGGAGAAGACTGTTAGATACGGACTTACTTTCCCTTCTTTAATTCTAAACTAACTCTGAAATACAACAGAGCAATGTAAATGGAGATCAGAAGAGGGCAACTGGAGGACCACAGAGAGACCTCCTGACTCAGAGCGTAAGGATGCTGAAGCAGATGCATCCGCCCAATCAGTCTGTGGGGGAAGGCAACCCAATGTCTTCCCCAGCAAGTTTCCACAGTGTCTACCAGAGCGGACTCCCTTCAAGCAGGCAGACAGCTGGGAGTGGGAAGAGCTCTACTTGCCAGTTTTCCCTGGAAATCTTGCCAACCTTTGAGTCCTTTTGCATCTCCAGGGAAGACGGAGCAAAGAGACAGAAAGGGGGACACTCCAATGGAAGAAAATAAAAAGGAGTAGAATACAAGAGCATTTCCCACCCTTCTCAGAGCTACCAGCTGACAGGGAATGAATCTACCCCTAAACTGGTGTGTCTGCTGTGTAGAGGAGTGTTTGAGGACTGGTGAGAAATAAGAAAGAACAAATTTCCATGCAGCTGAGTTTTTAGGACTGTACTTCGGTTTCTTTTTCCAACAACGGTGTTCCTTTTGTAATGCGCCTTGCTAAGCACTTTAAAAAATGTACACCATCATTGAACACCAGAAGAAAAAGTCATCTTTTCAGAATTGGTGTTCCCCTGGGAGAAAGCAGACAATGAGCAAATGACATGGTTATACAGTACGTTAGATGGTGATGGACACTAATGGGAGAGCTTAAGTAGGGGGGAAAGGATATAGAATAGTCAATGGTATCAGGCAATTTTGAATAAAGAGATCAGGCAGACTCAGAGAGAGGAAAAATGTTGAGCCTGAAATAAGCAAAGGTCAAGGCAAATGTGAATAATACATTTTCCGGGTTGGTCAATGACAGGTTATGTTATATTTTGGGGGGCCTTTCCTATTTAATGATGGTGTAGCTCTAGTTCCTAAATAAATGACACAGCAACTTGGTAGATTTATTAGTAAGCTTTACTCATCTTAACTGGCCAGATATCCATGTATACTAATGCCCTATACTTGTCTGAGTATTTCCCAGCCATACGTCCCAAGTTATTTTCCATATTGATCCTGCCTGGACTGTTTCTGCTCTTTCATGTCAATTCTTAATCACCATGTCTTTTCTCTACTTCTTCTTCCTTCTTTTCCATCTCCTCTTGTGATGCCTACCTGAGCCCCCAAATACCAGAACAGAAGTTCCACCTACCTATCCTATCTCCTCGGCCCAGATCTTGGGGACCCAGAATTCAGAGTCTGAACATACAGAGCAACAGGCCAACTCCCAACAAGTCTAAGGTCAAACAAGGTCAGCATTTTCAAGTCTTATCAGGGAAGGAGATGAGAGAAAATAGAGGCTGTGAGGTCAAAGAGGTCACAGTTTACCTGCAAGTGCAACAACGTTGGCTTTTATGAGAAGACGATGCGAGAAGAGAATATGTGGCCAAGAGTATAACCTGATTTATATTTTTGACGGAATGATTCTAGATGCTGTCTTGGAAATAGATTGTAGAGTCACACTGGAAGAGAGGGGGTCACTCAACAGAACTGAAATAATCCTAGCCAAAACCGTTAATGTCTTGGCTAACTAGAATGACTACAAAATTGAAACCTGAAACAGAAGTTGAAACTGATGGTGATATGGGAAATTTTAGGTGTCTTTGAGAGTGACAAGACCTTTCTTAGTGCTTGGGCTGGCTTTTAATTCAGGAGTTAGGATTCCAGACATACCACACAAAGCTTTTAAAGTCACTGGCTTATCTCATGAATTCAAAGAACACAGTTCACAGAATTCGCAGTGTAAGTTTTAGAAAAAAACATAAATTCATAGGTGGGAGTTTAGGACAAAGAAAGGGAGAGCTCAGGAACAGATCCCAGGCAATAGGGTGTCAGTGAGATGTGAGTCTGGGAACTTTTTAAAGGGCTTTGGGCAGAAAATGGGGTAAGTCATGGGAAAGATGACTGCCCAGGCCAAGTAGTTGGCCTAGCCTCAGGGTACCAAATATCTGCATTGATCACACCCTCCCATAGCTTCTGGGCAACGGTAAGCGATAACAAGGGAGGAGGAACCCGAATGATTTTTAGTCATTCCTGGCCTGCAGGACAGACATTTTCAAAACTACTGCCTTGGGCTCCACGCATTCCTGAACAACTTTTATCTCCTGTTCTCATCAACAGTACAGAAAATCCTGGTTCAAACTGTTGAGATACTTGTGTGTGTAGATGGGTTCATTTGCTTGTTTGGAAAGTTAATTTTGTCTAATCCAAGTATATAAAAGACATTGAGCATATCCCCCCTCATATCCTACTGCTTCCCTTTCTCGCCCCTCTCACTGATCCCCTTTAATCCCCAGGTTCACTGATACTTTCATGTCACTAGTGCATACATGATGTTGTACATTTATAATATCTAGGGCCCTCAAGTGAGAAAAGCTTGCAATATGCTTCTTTCTGAGACTAACTTACTTCACTTACTGTTATCTTTTCTGGTTGAATGTTAAGAAACGTAATGGATACACAGTAGAGTTGCTTAGTAGGTCTCATCAAGAACGAATGGAGGAATCCTAGGGAAAGTTCCTCCACAGACTCCATGCAGCTTGTGCACACTGACCGACTTTACATACACGGAAAGGAAGGGTGGATGCTGCCATGTGCACTTTCATGCTCTAGGGCAGGGGAAATGTTTGCATCTGGTGATCTCTATTTTCCTGTCAATGTTGAAGCTATTCCCCAAGAAAGAAAAGTTTGTAAAGCTGTTAGCCATTATAGAATGGAAAGATTACCAGGCACTAGTGAGAGCCCTGTCAGCCTTGAAGATTCTACATTTTAAGTAATTCTAGTTTGTGGACACAAACAAAGTCTTGGTTTTTACCATGTTTTATACCTTGGATGCTAAGAATATTACAAATTTCAAGCTTAAAATTTTACTGCAGTGGCATGGGAAAAGGAAATAGTAGTAGAAATGAGTGGTTCCGGTGAGGGTATTATAGAATTGAAAACTATGGAATCCAAACAAAAGAAAAACATTATCTAACAGATACACTTCACACCAGTATATTACAGGAAATTAATATACTCTATTAATAGAGCTCAAATAAGCTACATAATATTATTATATTATTATACATATTTTTGTAATTATTATCATATTATAATATATGTACTAATAATACATATGTAAATATATGTATAATAATGCATATTATTGACAGAAATTATGATTTATACCATTAAGATCCTTATTCATACTAACCAAAGAAGTTCATATAACATATAAAATGCACAACACATAGGACATTTAAATAAGAACAAACTTCATACTAAAATGATTATGTTTCATACTTGTGACATTAAGCTTACCACTCTGACAAACTATCTTCGCTTTTTACATTCCATGCTGGTTTTATTTGGTTCAAGCCAAAATCCCATGTGATTCTGTCTGTTGTTCCCTGGAATTTTTCAGCAGACATAGGCAGAATAAAATAATTGAGGTTGGTCAAGTCTCTTAACAAAGGATTGAATGTCCTCTCATGACATTCCAAAGAGATGACTTAGCCTAAGCAGGGAAAAGCACAAAAGAAGCCGGGTCCTTGACCCATGGAGAGTCCCTGTAAGCAGATCTGCCTTATGAGGACTTGTTTAAATGGAATAAAAAGCATTAAGGATATTTAGAATCAATACTCTGCAGAACATAAAAAATATTTAAGAAATTAAAACTAGAAGGAATGAATATCTACCATACAACACTTCTGAAATATCAGGGTGTTAATGAATGTGTCATAAGGAAGTCTTAAGCTACAGCCACAGAACTGACAATTTAGTAGTAGCAGAAGCCCGACATTACTAGCTTAGGCACAAAGAGGAGTACATGGAAAGGGTGCCAAAGAATATCGAATTACTGTTTGGGAAAATTATCAGCATGCTTCCAGTCCATCTCTTTCTAGGTTCTACACCTAGATCACAATTCCACACTGTTGACAGAGTTAAACGGAACCTTCACCTTATATTAGCTGCCCACCCCGGAGCAATGGACTGTGTGTGTGTGTGTGTGTGTGTGTGTGTGTGTGTGTGTGTGTGTGTGTGT
>OU015748.1:73190051-73202965 GCA_907169655.1 Acomys percivali | reverse complement strand
ACATGTGCCACAGTATGTGTCAAAGGTCAGAGGGTAATGTGAAGGAGCTCATTCTCTCCATGTGGGTCCCTGAGCTCAATCTGAGGTCATCAAGCTTGGTGACAGACACCTTTACCTTCTGAGCCATGTCATTGGCCCCCAAATTCATTTTTAAGTAACTAAATGTAAATTCTATTTTATTTCTCTTTTTGATTTTGAACATTAAGATAGATTTGTCAGGTGGCTATCTATGTGTAAGAAACCACCCCAATATGTAAAAAGTAAACCTCAAAATCGCCCCTAATAATAAAAAAACTGTTTATTATTATAGTACATGTTTTCTGTGGACAGCCTGACTGGTTCTTCTGATCTGTGCCAACATAGTTAATCTACACTGGCTTCTGACATGAGTCTGTGGTCACTTGGCCAGTTTTCTGGCAACTTGGTGATCTTGCACAGTATATTAGTTTCATATTGCTGCTGTAATTCATTACCACAAACTTAGTGGCTTAAAACCACACAATTTTATTACCTTAAAGTTGTGGAAGTCATAGTATAATGGTAACTAAAGAAGCCAGAGACAGAAAGTTGAAGATTCTACACTGGTAACTCTTACTCCGATGCTCCTATCTCCTTGTGATTACAATAACTAAGTGAGAGCCAGTCTCTCAAGATGATCTCGGTCCCAAGTTTATAATTTAGAGCATGCTTGGAGTAAGATGTCTACAGGTTCGGAGATTAAAATCTGGATACCTTTGGAGTAATGGGAAGCTAATTTTGCCTTCCACAGATACTTTAAAAACATATTTGATAGTTCCTTCAGGTTAGCCCAAGATTAAGAAACAGGTGGCTGTTCTTTGACACATTCATAGTCTTTGATCTAAAGGAGTCAAACTTCCAACCCAGAGTCAGGAGAAACAGATTATCCGCTCCATCTCATTATGGGACAGTATAATTGTCAAATGGATTTGTTGCTGTTGTTGTTGTTGTTACTAAATACCCAAGAAGAATAACTAAAATGGACTCATAGTTTAATACCTGTGAGCATTTCATGGCATGGACTATATAGAAGAGAGAGGTTAATTACCATAGCCTCAGCCAGGAAGCAGAGAAGGGGCAAGGAAAGATATGGTCCCTGAAAGAAACACCCCCAGCCACTTAGTTCTCCAACTAAACCTCATGACTACCATTTGCCACTTTGCAATAATGTCATCACACAATAAATCCACCAAAGAATTACTCCTCTGAGTAGGTCTCTTCTCTTGCGATCTAATTGTCTCTGGAAAGGCCCTTTATGACACACCTACTCATTCCTTTACTGGTCTCAATCCAGTCAGATTAGCAATTAAGATTAACCCTGACTAAAGAGCTCTGTTTTCTATCTACTATAGTTAGTGTACCATGTGAGTGAGACCTTTAGGGAAGTGCAGCAATAGTTGTGATAACTGACATATTTCGACTAGCTGTTTCCTCAGTTTAAGATACTCAAAATACACCTCTCTTTTCCTGGCCAAATTATTTATTTCCTTGTGTTTGCTCTGTTGTTACCTCCTCCTAGAATTTTCTTCTAACCACAAGACTATAATGCTTAGTCTTTGTCCTCTCATTCTCAGTACCTCTGTGTAATATAGTGCTTAACAAACCAGTGAAACCACCTATTTATCTTTGTGCCTTCAATCCTAATTGTAACTTCTTATGCACTAACTAAGGACAATACAAGTAGTAAACATCGAACCCCTACCCTGATCTACCCAATGGACAGGACATTTCACCACAGTTATGTGGAGAGCAGGGACTAACTCTGACATGAACGTGAGTGACCCATATTTGATGACCTCCCCTTGGTGAGGAAGCCTGGTGGCACTCAAAGAAATAATAAGCAGGCTACCAAGATGAGACTTGGTAACCTATGACCATATAGTGTGTGTGGGGGTGGAGGTCTTCCTCGGTCATAGACTTAGGGGAGGGGAATGGGGTGAAAACAGGAGGGAGGGAGAAATGGGAGGATACAAGTGATGGGATAACAATTGAGTTATAATCTGAATAAATTAAATTTTAAAAAGATTTAAAAAAAAGGTGAATTTTAGTTGTCTTGCTTTCCCTGTGATGCAACAATAATTCCCTCTGTAGAAGTACAATAAATATATAGGCAAATATTCTGTAAACTTCCAAATTGCTGTTTTCTTAGTTAATGAATTGCCAGTGTTATACTGCTTTAGTTTGGGTTTTATTGCTGTGAGGAGACACCATGACTAAGGCAACTCTTATAAAGGAAAACACTTAATTGGGGCTGTATTACAGTTTCAGAGGTTGAGTATATTATCATTATGGCAAAAAGCATGGCAGCTTGCAGACAGACATGATGCTGGAGGAACCGAGAGTTCTACAACTTGATCCTCAGGCAGCAGAAGGAGACTGGGTCAACCTAAACACCCACAGTGACACTTTCCTCAACAAGGCCACACCTCCTCATGGACCAAACATTCAAACACATGAGTCTATGATGACCATAGCTATTCAAATCACCACATATACTTATTTGTTTTTCCACATTGGAACCCACATTTCATTGATAAGGTAAATAGGGAACAAAAGAAAATAGTCATCCTAAATATTGGTCACAGGAATTTTTTCCTTTAAAGAAAGAGTTGCAATATAGGAGCCTTCATATAACAAATTGATAGTACGAAATTTAATGTATCTATAGACTGTTGCCAAGAACTCTTAACAGCAGACCGCTAAGGCAGTGTTCAGTTGGGTGGCCAATCAAAATTACAAACCCAAGGCCAATTTGATTGTAATTTTTTTTCAAACTAAAACCAAAATAAAAGCTGAGATATTTTGGGATGTTTCCAGGAAGGCCTTTTGGGGATGGCTGATTGCTTCTAATACACAAGGCAAAGGCAATGTTTCTGAAATTAGGTGATTCAGTACTGAAGACTGAAGTTAAGATACAGCATGAGCAAGCGGACTGCCCCAAATTGCTAGTGGAATTAAAGAATCAGAAGGGAGATAGTGAGTTACAAGAACCAGATCTTGTTTGGGGGAAAGGATATTCTCTGTGTTGTAACCAGGAAAGGCAGCTATAATCCTAGCTAAAATGAAACATACATGTGTTTAATATGATGACATAAGCAAGGGGAAACCTACGCCTGGGCTATTGTCACGGAATACTCTGTGGTTCACACATTGAGTGGAAGAAGGAGGTGTGCAGTGATTTCTTTTAGGTCAGAAAAGCTGTTTTTATAATCTGAGTCATGAAGGACAAACAAGAATAAAGACAGCATCAAATCCCAAAAGCAATGAAGTTAGCCAGTGTGAGTACTTTCAGAGTATTTCAATTTCAATGTTAAAACTATCACTCATAGTGCACTGAATAGCATACAGAATCTTAGTTAATCTCTCCTGAGATCACACTTTAACAAATTCTAGATTTTGGGGTGTTATTTTAAAACTTTAATCCTCCTAGGAGAATATTCCCTAAAAGACGTATTTTTGTCTAGTTGAATCTCAGTCTTGTGATAGTCACCCACACAAACTGGCTAAAGCTCATGTTGTCACTGATGGTGAATTCCAGCACATAAGGACTCTGGGAAAATATTCAAAGTCCCCAGAACAACCCCAAGATGTGGGTATTAATTTTATGCTTACTTTCCAAATCCACTAGGTACAAAATGTTTAATCATCTGGCCACTGTCAGACGGAATTTCATACTTGAATCTAGCTGGTTTCTGAACCACCAACCAGAGCACCAACTAGCTCTTTAATAGCACTACCACTGAGCAACATGCCCAGCTTGACAAATATTCCTCATATATAAAGTTTGAAAGTCTTTTTCTTTTAATTTTATTTATTTATTTAGTGTGTAAGCATCTCTCTCCCTCCCTCCCTCCCTCTCTCTCTCTCTCTCTCTCTCTCTCTCTCTCTCTCTCTCTCTCTCTCTAGTGTGTGTGTGTGTGTGTGTGTGTGTGTGTGTGTGTGTGGTATGTGCACACATGTGCACACATGTGTATGCATGTGCAAGCTACAGTGTGGGTGTGGTCAGAGAACAACTAATAGAAGTTAAGTTCTCTCTACTACAAGGGTTTCCAGGATAGAACTCAGGATTGTCTGGCTTTGCGGTAAGTACCTTTGCCTACTGAGCTGTCTTACCAGGACCTGAAGTTCTTCCTTAGACTTATTTCTCAAAACTCATAGAAAATGTCTATGAAGTAGTCACTTACTATTTTGAAATTTCTCTTATAGTCTATAAATTTCCTCAATAAGTAAGAAAAGTATAAATCTCAGTCCAAAAGCTTGTCTATATAAAATAGCATTTAGTCATTATAATTAATATTTAAATATTTATTTGTGCCTTTCCTGCATTCAGGTAGTAAGAAATGCCTTCTGTTGTTGTGGCCCATTCTTATCAGATTAATAAGGTGAATATGGCATCCATTTATTACTGATCACTTAGGATATCTGAGTTTTCATTTAATTTCTCCAGCTTGTATGGTCCCTGCGAGTCTAATTGCTGAGCTCTACAGTGCCATGTGTTGGCCATAAGACCAACATGGCTCAGAGTACCCATGCCCAGGGTCATCCTCTTTTGATGCTTCTCTTGAATTATCAGATTGTCTCTTGGAAATAATCTTAACAAGGTCATACTAACCATCTAATCACAGACTTCTAGTTATAGACTACACATTTCTCTAGATTAACCAAAATGTCTCTTCCTTCCAGAACTCATAAGACTGTTTCTTATCCACTGGAACACCCGGCACAACTGTTTAAGATGCAATGATAACTTATTTTTACAAAACCTCTAACTTCAAAATGTGCTTCACACTGCAAAATACAGTGAGAAAAATGTCTAAACACCAAACTCTTTCCTTTAGAAAGCAAGCAAGAAAGCTAGGTGGTCATGGTGCATGCCTTTAATGCCAGCACTCAGGAGACAGTGCAGGCAGATCTGTTGTTTGAGGCCAGGTTGGTCTACAGATTGAGCTCCAGGACAGCTAGGGCTACACAGAGAAATACAGTCTAAAAAAAAAACAAAAACAAATAAACAACAACAAAAAAAAGCGAAGAAAGAAGAAATATAGGTACCTAAAATAATATTTTAATAACTTACCCAGCCTCCTCATTATGGCAACAAGGTTTACCTTGTCCTGACCAATGCCTGTTTCAAAGTCACATTTTTCTCAAAGTGTAATCCCTGGATCATCTAAAAGTTTAAAATAAATATTTTCAGCCCTATCCTGGGTCTACTTAATCCAAACTTTAAAGATAGGTCTAGCTATCCGTGTTTGTAAAAAGCCTTCTAAACGATTGTGATGTTCAGTGCTGCTAAGAACCATTGGCAAAGTGTGTATATTTCTCTACAGTTGCATGTGATGTGTATTTGTCAGCTTTCTATCAAGGTGGACAAATGCCAGAGATCACTTTAAAGAAGGAAAGGCATAATCCAGCTTATTGTTTTCAAGGTTCTAGACTAAAATCATCTGATCCATCTATTAGACCGGGGAGAAAGCAGAGTGCCATGGCTCTAGGAACATGTGGTGCAGAGGCTGCTTGCCTCACACAGCCAGGAAGCAAAGATAAAGAGAGAAAGATCCAAGGGGCAAAATATACCCTTCAAGGCTGTGCCACCCATAAGCCACTTCCTCCAACTACATCCATGCATCGGCAAACTCAGTATAGAGTCCCACTGGTGAGGTCAGTGCACTCAGGGTCTCATCTTCCGCACAGTACCATCTACTCTCAACCAATCCTTCAAACTACCATAGCCTGCATGTCTCCCAAATTAACTAACTTAATGTCGTTTCCATAGAATTAAATTTTCTAAAAGAAAAAAAAAACCTGTCTTTCACGTTACATTGTAATTACTTAATATTAGGAGTAGAAATGGTGGAGTATAGAGAACAACCATGACTATTTGTTGAGTATAGCAATAAATAAGTGACTTAAGAAATGTTTTGTCTACAAGATTGCTGTTCTTTAAGAGGTCATCAATAAGGTTAGAGTAGGAACATGCAATTATTCCTAAAATGAACTCATCAACTTTTGATGATATAATATACCCTTGACTCAAAATCATTCTTAGGAAAAATAAGAGGAGATATATCATGCAGTGTTCCCCCAGACAACTGTGTAAAGTGATGGGTTTCTTCCTTCACTAAGTTTTTATTGAAAGCTTACCTATTTTTAGGTTATAGCTATATGCTTTGGAACCTTGTTAGATAAGTAAAGTGCATTCTTATCTCAAAGAAACACATATTTCTTTAGCTAAATTAAACGAATTCTAAATCATTACACAAATGAGTTGTACATTAGAAATTATTGGGAAATGAGCAGGTATAGTTTTTTTTATGTCTTCTGATTCAGGTTGAAGCTTAACAGACCCATGGAATTTTCCAGTTTTATCAATGGCTCAAAAGTGTGATGTCAGCTATTACTAATAGACTATCACTCGAGTAATTAAATACTTGCATTTTTCTCAATATGTTTTACATTTCTAACTATGTACTAGTCATATTAATTTGGATGATATATGATTCTTTCAGCTTTCAACTAGAAGTCATTGTGTTTTTTAACTATTAGTCATGTGATTATTTTTTACTAGGGAAGATAATACGCATTTTATGTCATCGTTATACCCAAGTAACATTATTCTCACAAGAGCAACTCAGTGGTGTCTCAAAGACAGAGTGATATAGTGAAATTCAGAAAATCCATTGTCTGTCGGATCCCTTCTACCTTGAGTTTAAGTACAAAGCTTGGTTAAGAAGAAAGATTGTTGGCCTGTTCTACAGATCCATGGGTTCAATGATATTGTAACTGTCCTGCATTCAGTTACCAGACTAATGAAGCAATGGGTCCCAAGAAATCTGAGTTTGTAGAGGTATCAGGTGAAAATTAAAGGATTGGTTCCTTAGGGGCAGGAGGAGGAACTTGCAACCAAAAGCGGAACTGGTCTCCTAGAGAAGTCTTTACTACTTGTCAGAGACCTTGCAGAGCCTTAGAGCACAGACACGGATATGAATAACATACCTTGGCCAAACTGCTTGGTTAGCCCTTTGGTTGGTTGGTTGTTTGGTTTGGTGGTTTGGCTGGTTGGTCAGTTGGTTGTTTTTTGCTTGTTTGTTTGTTTTTTCATTTTACTTTTGGCTTGTACTTTAACTTTCCCTCCTGCCAGGACCTGAAAGATCAACCTTGGGTATATTGGGTCTCAGTGTCATTCTCATTGTGGATATATTGAGTAAATTTTATGTCTGCTTTTCACTATTAATTTGGCTTTCTTTGTTATTTTTTGGAGAGATTTTCAAGACAGAGTCTTTCTGTATTAGCCTTAGCTGTCTTGGACTTGCTTTGTAGACCAGGATGGCCTCAAAATCACAATGATCTGCCTGCCTCTGCTTCCCAAATGCTGGGATTAAAGGTGTGTGCCACCATGCCCAGCTCATTTGGCTTTCTAAAGTACCAAGGAGTAGTGCCAAATTTGGCTTGTTGGGACATACTCCATGACCCTGTGTCCAATAATATTACTTTGCTTCCTGACTGGCCATGTAGACTGTTGTGGTCACAGATTTTCACACTTTAGAAGAATGGTAGCCATAATTCAAAGGCCTCATGGAATGATGCAAATAATAAAATCCAAAGACTATGGTTGCTCATCTAAAATTTTAATTTCTACCTCAAAGTCGACAAGAGGCAGTTGCCAAATATGACTGACCATGAAACCCAGATTCTGGTTACCCTAAATTCCATGTTCCAATGTGATAACAATTGTATGAAGTGTTATAGTAACAACAAAGAAAAAATTTAAATCAAAACATTCTTAAACACATTAGGGGAAAAAAGGAAGTTAGAAAAGCTTAACCATAGGCCTCATATATTATCAGAAAACATTCTTAGGTTCTTTGTTGGTTGAAACTAGGGTTTTTGCTGTGAGAGCCAAAGTAAGCTTTTAAGTTTTAATTATTGTGCCTAAGAAATGCATAAAACAAAAATGCCTCTAACCTGTAAGCTTCTTGCCCAAGGACAGATACTCCTGAGATACTGGAGGCTATTTATATAAGATAACAAGCCATATGTTTTCACCCTCTAAACAAGTTTGTTTGACTCAACTGCATCAGATGTGTTTGATCACATATAGGGAGAATACTAGGCAAGAAATATGTTAAAATGTATGTTTGCCCCTAATTGGATATAGGCAGGAGGTACACAGGGAGAAAGTAAATACTGAAGGTGTTGTAGTCACTGTTCTATTGCTGTGGAAAGACACCATGACCAAAGTAACTTATAAAGCTTACAGAGGGCTAGTCCATGACCATCGTGGCTGGGAGCATGGTAGTAGGCAGGCTGGCATGCTGCTGGAGCATTGGCTGAGAGCTCACATCTGATCACCAAGCTGCAGGCAAAGAGAGAGAAAACTAACTGGGCCTGGTTGAACTTTTGAAACCTTATAGCACCCACATGATGATACACTTTCTCCAACAAGAGCACACCTACTAATCCTTCCCAAACAGTTCCATCAGCTGAAAGCAAACCATTCAAACATATGAGCCTCCAGGGGGAATTCTCATTCAATCACCACAATAGATGGATATTCACATGGTAGGTGACCACGTACAGAGTCATCCCAACAATATAATGACACCTAAAAATGGTAAGAGAAAGGAAAACAGACCAATACAGACTAGGAAATAGCACTGGCCAGGATTCTGAGGAGAAAATTTAGACAGTGGCAACAATATGTGGTTCCTGAAAGTGATAAACAACCTCCATTATGAGAAGAGAAACTAAAATGGACTGTTAATCAGGCAGCCACTCATTCTGTAGTCTATTTTCATCAAGGTTCACTCTAATGAATATGTATTGCTATTATAATAATAATCAAATAAGTGGTTTGGGTTTTGAGCAATACTCAGATTTCCAGGCAATCAACTCACCTGCCAACTTCAAAAGGGTAAATACTTTAATTTCTTTATTGTACCCTAAGCCATATGGTTTTCAAAATCATTCTGGCTAGAGTACAGAATTAAGAAAGATAGATATGTAACCCCAAACAATAGCTCTGTGACCATGCATAATGACTAGAATTTGATTTTTTTTTTCATAATTTGAGAGGAAAATATCATGAGATTGGAGAAAAAGACAAAGCCGAAGGAAAAGCCTTTTTTATATCTTATTTGTGACTTTAAAGCACAATATGCAAATAACTAAGGTGATTATGTCACTGTTGACCAAGTATGGACTGGAAAGAATCATTGCTAATAGCTCCTCTGGAAGCCAGTCAAAACCCATTGCTTGAAACATCATTATTAATCCTGTTGTTTAATAACGTGTCCTTTCACATAGGCTGATTATATGAATGATATTAGCATGTTTTTATTTTTCCTAAAAGGGTGTTCATCTCATATATTGCTGTTTCTGGAATTTAAGTAACTAAATATCCAAAATCCTTCAACAACCCAGATTTTTAAAAATAGAATGTTTATAGGCTGGGAAAAGGTTGAAAGAACATACTTAAAGCATATTTGATTGCTGAATTTAGAACAGAAAGTCAAGCAGTGAGTGCTACAAAACTTGGGACAATAGTTACTTCTGAGGGGATGGGAAGGATTGTGAAGGAGAGAGGAGTGTCAGTGCTTGGGGACAAAGAACTATTATTTTAACTGCTGTCAGAGATGTTTGTTATAATTATTTCTTAAACCATACCATTATTTCAAATTAGGATATAAATACCCACAAAACATAGCATATTTGGCATTAAATCTCATATCCTGAAAATTCCAACACTGATTATAAACTGGTAGTGCTGTCCTATCTCATCATTCCTCATTTAAGGTGTAGAAATATAGGGTAATGTGTAGGCTTCAACCTTAGCTACCATAATTACTGTGGGGATTTTTAATGATCATTTTAACAAGATAAACAAGTAGATAGTATTAATTCTTTAAATAAATAGGTCTATAAGCATCCAAAAGCATGAGAGAAGCTCCTGATACACTCTTAGAAAATTTCAAAATAATTTAAAATAATTGCATGTTTAATAAATTATCACAACAAACATCTTTTACTTCTATACCACACCTCACATGCATGTATATGTATGCTACATATATATGAACATATATATATTTATATATATATATGATTCATCAAACTAACACATTAACTTATATTTTCAACTATTTGCTTCAGCTTGACAAATTAGTTTTCTAACGTATTGATAATTTCATGGGTTCATAAGCTAATAGTATAAGCAAGATTCATAGCAACATTATTAATGTTTCTAAAATTCAGGTAGCTCATAAATGAAACAAGAATAATTTCATTGATGTGATACTAATTAACTATTGGCAAGTAATTAACTACACTAAAAATTAGTCTTTTAAGCAATAGCCATTTGTCAGAAGTTGCAGTCTGCTATGAGCTCATTTCAGTCAGAACTCCCTCTGGTTTCTGTGGCCATCCAAAGGGAAGCTGAAATGAAGACATTGTGTCTTTCCCCCACCTGTGTCCAGTGTTTTCTCCATAAAGTTAACCTAAGCCCATTTAATGACAGCAGTGGAGGTCCAAGAGCTAGAAAAGAACTATACAAACTTTTATTTGAAGCTTCTTGCATCCAGTTCACAATTATCCCATTTGTCAGGGAAAATCACATGGTCAAACAGTAAGTTGTTCTTGAAAGAAACTATTGAAGGGTGAAGACATGGGGACTATATGAAAAGTTGGGGTAATGGATACAATCAACCCGCTTTAATAGATTACAGAGTGGTTTTCAGAATCACTATTGGGATCTAAACTTTCCCTTCAGGGAGTGGAGACTCAAGAATCTAAGAAAACCTAGAAGATTCAAGAACTTCATGAAACATGAGATTTTTCAAGGATTCTTCTCAAGATTCTAAAAGCAGTAATCGACTGTTGGTGTGGAAGAGATGCTGTGGTGGAGCTGCGTGAAGGCTGCACATTGAGTTCCAGGCATTCATGGCTTATGAGCTGGGCTTTCGTGCTGCAGGTTCGTTTGACTCACATATGCTCCTTAGCCACGCACACTTTTGTAAATAAACCCAACAAACTCATTCGTTCATTAAGCAAAGAGTTTCTTTGGCTTATTACCTGTGCCCAATCATGGGTAAATACACAGTAGTTCATGTCTCTCCAGGAAAAGTCATGCAACTATCACAAATGCCTATATATGTAAAATATTTAGTGCAATATATGGGATACAATGTGCCCCATAAGTGTTAAGTGTCTAAGAGGAGCAGTAAGAGGCTACACATAACATTTCAGACCTTCTATCTAGTATACTTGAGAATAATAAGTTAAAATTATAGTAGTATTTATATGTGTTTGTTTTTAAAGAAAAAATTTAATGGTAGAGCTTTGGAAATTTAATCATATCATTGAGAATTTATTACTTAGATATGGGTTGACTTTGAACATTTTAAAAAACTACAAAGCAAATAGTGAACAAAACATTATAAAGTGGGGTTTTCTATACTTTTAATAATGATCGACAGTTAGTATAAATGATACATGTAAATATTTATTTTAGTGTGAAGGGTTTATTCTCTCCAGTGAAGTCTAAGAGACAACCTTGAATATATTAAACTTTGTACTCCAAGGGTGAAGAAAAAAATCATGGAAGTTTCTAAGCAAATTTCCCCATTGGGTCAGCAAATAAGTCACATTCTTGATAAAGAATTATGAACTGACATAGTATTGTTGAACCTTGAAATGGCTTGAAAAGGCTTTAGAAAAGCAAAGGTTTTCACTGAACCTTCAGAATGTGCACCGGCCCTGCCTATAGTTCTGTTGTCATTCTCAAACATGAAATGGGTGAACTTAGGACAACTCGGGGTATAGGCTGCAGTAGCAGAGTGTATGCTGAGAGAGAGGTTGGAGATCCTGGAAACCAGGAATACAGAAGGATCCTATCAGATAAGACGGGCCAAATAATTCCCTTTCAATGAATAACGTCATAGTTTGTCTTCTGCTTATAAACCCAAGGATATAATATAGGCTGGTTCCTTTGTTTGTTAAAGGTATATCACTAATCTTCTCTTTCTGTTTAGAGAACATTCTGCTCTCTACACCAAAGTGAAAGGCCAGTAGTTTTATTAAGTTGCCAACCCTTTCTTTGTAACTGTTTCGTTTACATTTTGTGAAGTTTGCTTGTGATTGATGTTCTATCTCAACTATTCTTTTCAACATGCAGATTCAGTCCTCTTCTGTGGACGTCACAGGATTCCTTTGCTTATTTTTAGCCTGGTATTTATATCACAATTGCTATGGAGATATACTATTAGCACACATCTGGTGACTTAGAACAGCATAGGTCTCATATCTTCTATTTCTGATAATCAAAAGTCCTAAAATAACGGTGTCAATAAAACCATTTCCTTGATTTTTGAGATTATTTATTGTTATTGTTATTGGTGATGATGGGGTATCTGTCTGCCTGTCTGAATGTGTGTGTGTGTGTGTGTGTGTGCGTGTGTGTGCCTGAGTGCATGCATGAGCATGCATGCATGCACACATGAATGCAATGGCACACATGTGGATGTCAGAGAACAACTTCGTGGAATTAGTTCTCCATCTTTCCACTTTTATGTGGGTTCCAGGGGTCAAGATAAGGTCATTGAGCTTATAGGAGGAAGTCCTTACCCACTACACTATGTGATCAGCACAACTTTTTAACTTCTTGATATTTCTTACATTCCTCAGTGCCTGCCCCATCCTCTCCATTATGCTCCCTTTTTTGAAGAATAAGAGGGAGGGATGAGTTTGATCAAAACATTTTATACATGTATGAATATTAAATAAAACATTTTTAATAAAGAGATCAACTGAAATTTAAGGTGGTAAAACTCCATCAAATTTTTAGGTGAGGGAGACCAGAGAGCCTCATCAAAAAAGGTCATGAACTGAGATTGGGTTTTAAT
>OU015748.1:73146015-73190041 GCA_907169655.1 Acomys percivali | reverse complement strand
CCAGTGCAAAAAGACAAGCAACAAAACTCAGAAACCAATGACCCTACCACAGCAAGCCCTGGAGATATAAACACCCACAAAGCACAAAAAGAAAACTTCAAATCTGAGGTGATGAAAATGATCACAGTCTTAAAGGAGGAAAATAAATCTCTCAAAGAAATAAAGGAAGATACAGTCAAACAGAAGGAATTGAATAAATCTGATAAAAATTTACAGGAAAATTCAAGCAAATAGGAGAAAAAACTGAGAGAAATAAATACAACTATTCAAGATCTAAAAAGGAATTAGAAGCAACAAAGAAAAGACAATCTGAGACAATATTGGAGTTGGGAAACCTAGGGAGGAGAACAAAAACTGAAGACATAAGCAGCACCAACAGAATACAAGAGATGAAAGAGAGAATCTCAAGTGTAGAAGATACAGTTGAAGTTATCAATACATCAGTCAAAGAAAATATTAAAACTAAAATGTTCCTGACACAAAACATACAAGAAATCTGGGACATTATTAAAAATAAACAAAACATAAGAATAATAGAAATAGAAGAAGGAGAAGACTCCGAGCTCCACAACACAGAACACATTTTCAATAAAATCATAGAAGAAAACTTCCTTAATCTAAAGAAAGAAATGCCTATAAACATATAAGAAGCCTATAGAAGTCCAAATAGATTAGACTAGAAATGAAATCTTCCCACCACATAATAACCAAAACACTAAAAGTACAAAACAAAGAAAAAAATATTAAAAGCTGCAAGAGTAAAAGATCAAGTCACATACAAAGGCACACTTATGTGAATTATACCTGACTTCTTAACAGAGACTATGAAAGCCAAAATGTCCTGGACAGTTGTCCTGCAGACATTAAGAGACCATAGATGCCAACCCAGACTACTATACCCAGAAAAACATTCAATCATCATAGATGGAGAAAACGAGATATTCTATAACAAAGCCAAATTTAATCAGTACCTAGTCACAAATTCAGCCCTCAAAGATATACTAGAAGGAAAACTCCAAATCAAGGAGGCTAACTACACCTAGGAAAAGACAGGAAGTAAATAACACCACATGCACAAAGCAAAAAGGCACACACTCCATTACCATTACCATTAAAGAAAAAATAAACAGGAACTATCAATCATCTGTCATTAATAGCTCTCAACATCAATGGCCTAACTCCCCAATAAAAAGACACAGGCTAACAAAATAAATATGAAAACAGGACCTATCATTCTTTTTCTTAAAATATGTTTTATTAATTTATTCATATTACATCTCAATTGTTATCCAATCCCTTGTATCCTCCCATTCCTCCCTCCCTCCCGCTTTCCTCCTACTCCCCTCCCCTATGACTGTTCCTCAGAGGGATTACCTCCCCCTGTATATGCTCATAGGGTATCAAGTCTCTTCTTGGTAACCTGCTATCCTGCCTCTGAGTGTCACCAGGCCTCCCCATCCAAGGGACTTGGTCAAATATGGGGCACCACAGTTTGTGTGATAGTCAGTCCCCACTCTTCACTCAACTGTGGAGAATGTCCTGTCCATTGGCTAGATCTGGGTAGGGGTTCAAAGTTTACTGCACGTATTGTCCTTGGCTGGTGCCATAGTTTGAGCAGGATCGCTGGGCCCAAATCTGCCTATCATAATGTTCTTCTTGTAGGTTTCTAGGACCCTCTGGATCCTTCTATTTCCCCATTCCACCATGCTTCTCTCACCTAGAGTCCCAATAGGAAATCTTCCCTTCTGTCCCACTTTCCTGGTAAGTGAAGACCCATCATTCTTATGCATACAAGAAACATACTTCAGGAATAAAGATAGACATTACTTCACAGAAAATGACTGGGAAAAGAAAATGGACCCAAGAAGCTACCTGGAGTAGCCATTCTTGCATCTAATAAAACAGACTTTAGACCAAAACTAATCAAAAGATACAGGGAAGGACATTTCATACTCATCAAAGGAAAAATACACCAAGAGGATTTCTCAGTCTATGCCCCAAACACAGGAACCCCACATTCATCATAGAAACATGACTAAAGCTTAAATCACACATATAACCCCACGCGTTAATACTGGGATACTTAAATACCCCACTCTCAGCAATAGATAGATCATTGAGACTGAAACTAAATGGAGACATAATTAAACCAATAGACATCATGAATCAAATGGACCTAATAGATATCTACAGAACATTTCACACAAACACAAAAGTATACACCTTTTTCTCAGCACCTCATGGAACCTTCTCCAAAATTGACCATATACTGGGCCACAATACAAACTTCAATAGATATAAGAAGATTGAAAAAGCCCCTTGCATCTTATCAGACCACCATGGATTAAAACTGGAACTCAACAGCAACATAAAGAACAGAAAGCCTACAAACTCATGAAAACTGAACAACTCCCTATTCAAGGACCTCTGGCTCAGGCATGAAATAAAATAAGAAATTAAAGATGTTATAGAATTCCATGAAAATAAAGGCACAACTTAGGAAAATTTATGAGACACGATGAAAGCAGTGGCAAGAGGAAAGTTCATAGCATCAAGCACCTTCATAAATAAATTGTGGAGATCCCGTACTAGCAATTTAATGTCACACTTGAAAGCTATAGAAAAAAAGAAGCAGACATACAAAAGAGGAGCAGATGGCTGGAAATAATCAAACTCAGGTCTGAAATCAATAACAAAGAGAACAACTCTAAGAATCAACAAAACCAAGAGCTGGTTCTTTGAGAAAAATCCACAAGATAGAAAAAACTCTTAGCCAAACTAACTAAAAGGCAAAGGGAGAATAATCAAATAAACAAAATCAGAAATGAAAAGGGAGCCATAAAGACAGACATTGAGGAAGTACAAAGACTCATTAGGTCTTACTTTAAAAGCCTATATGCCACAAAATTAGAAAATGAATGAAACGAACAATTATCTTGATAGCTACCAATTACCAAAATTGAATCAATACCAGATAAACAAATTAAATAGTCCTATATATCCTAAGGAAATAGAAGCAGTCGTCGAACGTCTCCCACCCAGCCCCCACTCCCCCCCCAAAAAAATCCCAGGCCTGATTGATTCAACACCGAATTCTACCAGACCTTCAGAGAAAAGCAATACCAATCCTCTTTAAACTATTCCAGAGAATATCACATGCCCTCCCATGGTCCTGTTTTTCTGCTAACAAAGGTCACCAGCTGTCTTTAGTGGTGGAAAAACACTCCCACATCCTATACTTAGGAACAAGAAAACAAAAACAAACAAACAAAAAAACCACATTCACATGACTTACCTGAGTCTCCAAAGAAACCAGAAACTTCTACTTCATACCCTTATTGCGTGGATCACAGTCACTTATAACTGCTGCTCCAGGGGAGTCAACGCAGCTTAGATTATAGGAGGCACAAGGTCAAGTCATTCAATATTCAGGAATGGAGGAATAGCTTTCAGGAGTATGCACACATGAGTAGATATATGCACCTACCCCTAAGTAAAAATAAAGTTTTAAAAATAAAGTCTGTAATAACATGACATCTGAGATACAAGAGTTAGGAATTCAATGTACAGATGAGATGGACAAAATATAACCTGCAACAGAATACAAGGTCCAAAGCAGAGCGATTTTGGTAGGTCTGAAAATTGTCTCTTCACCCTGTTTAACATCATAGGGAACTTTTTAGAGACTGTAACCTTTTGCTGGTATCCTTCTAGTCCAAAGCTCTAGCAAGGCCATGTCTCCTTTTCCCCTTATTTTTGTATCTCCTAAGGGCAGCACTACTACTACATTTAGCTCCGAGAAAATGCTATATTCTTAGATCAGCTTCCTGGTGTAGAATCAACAGGGCCTCCAAATGTAAACAAAAAATTTCTAATTTATTTATCACTTAAAATGAATTAGTAAGTGTACTAACTGCTGTGTATTCATTATCTGATTTTTATCCAATTTATCTATGACACAGATCTTATTTTACCACATTTTACAGATGAAGGAATTAGATTTAAGGCTAAGACATTTTTCATAGGGTTACTGGTTTTTAAAATTGTTTTAATTGATATAAACCTGGGAAATCTGACACCCTATGGAGTAAGGCTATACTACATTTACAAGTACAGCTATGATCTCTCATCTTCGATGCCATAGTTAAAGGGAGAACTGATCCAGAAGAGGAAACTTTTTAGCCGTAAATGGTGGTATCTATGCATATGACGTTCTTTCTCAGAAACCATGCTCCTTGGACACAAGGGTCGTCCGATGCTATAGTCACTCCCAGTCTTCCAGTAGGGTTGGCCAAAAGCAATCTACTTAATGAACACTATATAGAGGTCAGATTTGGAAGTTAACATATTTTAAAACAAATTAAAATAATAAACACCACTATCTCTATCTCCATAGGGAAAGCACTTAGAATTCCTACCATGCCTCTTGTGCCCAAAGTTATGTAGGAGGAAAACGTCAACTTAGGTGTACATTTAAGAGTTAATTTCTTCAAAAGACAGCTTGCTGTTTCAATTTTTCAGAAAATAATACACAAATCTAGTGATATAATTCAATGGATATAGCTTTTGAGACAAATTGGCTGTAATTGAACTTTTGACATATTTTGTCTTCTACAACTCTTAATCTACTAATTAATCTACATTCTTTACCACCTTCTCAATGATATAACTAGTAAATACAATTACTTAATTTCTATAAACCATTCTAGAAATTACTGAAATTAAAAATGGTATCATGGAATTGTTCTACTTCTAGCTAAGTTAGACGGAAGTTATGGGTTATCGAGAGGCCCGCAGCTTTCAAATCATGTCAGAATCATAGTAAATTATTTAGCGAAAAAGTTCTTAATTTGTGGGATACACACTAACTTCAAGTATATAGTAAACAATAGTAAATATTTAAATTATTAATAATCAATTTATAAGTCATTCATTTGCCATCTACAGAGAATTAAAAGGTTCATTTTTTTTTGTAGGAACAGCTAGTCCTTTTGGTCACAAAATATTTGTGTGTGTTTAGTGTGAGTATATAGAAAGTTTATTTTCATCTGTAAACTCAGAAAAGATGGGATCTTGGTTTGAGATAAGCACATAGTATCTAAACAGAGGTGTTAAAGCTTTGGTCACTTATATTTGACAATTTATGCCAAGCACAGAGTATGTGAAGATACTGGAACAATTCAGAAACTGGACGTTAGGGTATTCTAAAAAGTTGATTTGTTTAGTTTCTTATAGCTACTAACAAGCCTCAACAAACGGAATTGCTCCATTGTGTAGACCTCAGTGAAAACTCTGGTCCCTTACAGAGGGAATTTGTCCTTAACTATTTTTTGTATTTTCTTACATTGCAAAAGTACTATGAGTGTAAGAAGTCTTTCTCAATATGCTTCCTTGGGTACAGAAGCTGGGTAAAAATAATGAATAATCTGTTGTGAGTTTAAATCCCCAGTAAAGGCTACTGTACTTGGATTTAGTATGTCATTTATTCTCTATAAAAAGTCATGAAGTTACTATTAGCATGTATTGCTATTTTACATGTGATTTCCTTAAAGCACTCAATCAGAACACCATAGAATCAAATTATGAACTCCACATTTATTATTCTGAATCCTATGCTTCTATTGTATAACATCTCACATTGCTATGGATTATTTTTAATGTCCACAAGTAACCATGGGAACTAAAAACTGTCCCTAAACCAAAATTCCTAATTCCTTTGTCTATAGCTGCTTTCTTCAAAAAACAAAGCAGGACTGTGTAATTGGGAGAGTAGTCAGAGTGAGTCCTCTCCTTTCGCTGTACACGAGATTAGATTGTGAGCCATCTTTTCAATAAATCCAGTTGCAAATGGTGAGTGAAGATGGAATTTGTACATTCATTCTACTGGATTAATCAGCATGTTGATTTATTTTTGTACATTTACAAAGAAAATAATATTATTAAAAAGAGAGAATAGAATTTAAATGTTAAAAGATATTTTAAGTCTCCATACAATAACTTCTAGCTAGTTCAAGATTGCTTAATTCTAACTAGTAATGATCATTAAGAAATCATTTATAGATTTTTTTGGTGAGTGTTCAGAGATACTAATGGGTTTTAGAACTACTTGGGACTCTTCCTGGGGTCAAAGGAAGAAAATAAATTATGAAGTGGTAGCAAAATATATGAGGTGACTAATGGACAGGTTGTATATATAGAGAGATTCCAGGAGAAAAACACTGAATTTTTACAGCATACATTTAAACAAATAGGAATCTAACTGCCATAGCCTCTTGTCATCACTTACGAGCAAGGAAGGGTGATAACATTGTTTATAGTCATCTTCCATATCCGATTGTTAATGAGTCTTAAGTCATCAGGTGACTAGCCCTGAACACCTCTACAGCCACTGTCACCCTTGGCTGACAAATCTTATGAAAACTAGTTAGAAGATAATGCCACATTTGATATGGCATTAAATTGAAAACTCTATGTTATGTAGCACAAATGAATAACCCATACATGGGGTTTTGTATGATAAACACCAATACCAAATTCAGCTCATATAATGGTCAGCTAATTCTCTAAGCGTTCATCACGTATTTCAGCCAAAAAGATGATAATAAATCAAATGAAATTGAAAATAATATGATAGCATAATATTCTAAATTCTAAGAGGGTAGTTCAAAGCATAATTAAATTTGAAAACTTAGCTTTAAATTGTGCAATGTCACTCATGATTTTCTCAATATGAAAGAGAACTAACACTACATATAATGTGAACATGAAGCCACATAATGTAACATACAAAATGGGTATACTAGAAATAATAATTAGCTGATTTGTCATGTTTTAAGACTGAGTCATCAATTATGCTAATGAAAGAACTTAAATGAGGTTTTGAATTAATTAATTGATTCTGGCTTTCAGAAAATCAAGTTTAAATGATCATCAAATTAATTGACTGCATTAACCAACCTGTTGTACATTGATTATTCTCATGAGTCTTGAAGTAAATAAGGTTTATATAAAGCATGCTTGGCCTGCCATTTAACTTTTATACACTGTTCTTATAGTTGAGGAATGCATTTGTTTTAGATGGGATGTAATTGATATTTTACAAATATAAAAATCTTTTTTTAGGTATGTCAGTCTCTATCCCTGTAGTAAAATTAAGCTTGCTTCCAGGTTTATAGTAAGAAGAGAGTCATAAAAAAATGAATAGATTTTTCTCAAGAGCAAAATAATTCAACAAGAATTATATTTGCATAGTGGCCAGTCATATAAGCACATTGGGGCTATCATATGATATATATTTGATAAAGTATATTCTGCAAACATTTTAACTTCAACATTTTATCTCTAAACCCTAAATTATGATCTTACACTTAATCTCAAGAATTCACATCTGCAATATATAATTTTGTGTTTTGTTTGGAAAAGAGCATTTGAAATGTCCAAAAAAAGAAGTTTTAATGGTGAGAAGGGAAGAGAAAAACTACTTGTGAGCTGGAAAGCAATGGATTAAAATATTTTCAACGAGATACTGTAAAGAAATATGTTAGTGTTTAAGTGTGATCTCATCTCATAACTGTATAGAATGTTTATCTCATCATACGGTGATTTGTTCTCTGCAGTGTGACTATACTTTTAGAAAAACAAATGTGGAATTGCAAAACTCTGTGCCTTGCTTTCATGTTTCACTGTTGCCCTTTCACATGTGTGGTTTGTGTTCAGTTAACAGTTTAGAATCTTTTAGTTCTCTCTTCCACATGATTAGCAAGTATGTAAGATAAGCTCTTAGGGTCTAGGTCACTGCCTCTCACCATTTGCTGTTCTGTGAAAAACACACATCCAAATTCTTATCTTTCCTCACCTCTCACCTTCCTTCTCTCTCCCTCCATAGCTTGTATTACAAGAAAGAACATTCTGTGGGAAAATTGCAGAAAATCTAAGTGTTTAAAAATATACTAAAGAGCTTAGTTCAAGTAAGGGTGGTTCTCTGTCTTTCTACCCACCACTACTATGTGATCCCCCTAAGTCTCTGAGACAGTTAGTTAGCTCTGTATATTTGTGAGTTCTATGGCAATGAATTCAATGAAATATAGATCAAAATGTGCAAAAAATCACGTTACTGAGCAAATATAAGCTTTCTCCTTGTTGTTTCCTAAACCCACAATATAATTGGCTATTTTCATAATTTAGTATTAAGTGTTGTCAGTTATTTTGAAATTATTTAAGTCATTTTGGAGGATGTATATAGGTAACATGTAAACATTTTAGATTAAGACCTCTCATATTACTGATTTTGATATCCACAGACTTCTTGAAGTCAATTTCCTGACAATAAAAAATCTGCTATATTTTTAAAAATTTCTAATAGAATCTATTTAGATTATATTAGAGGTTTAAGAAAAGTAGAGAACAATGAATAACTTCACTCATCATATTATAGACACACAAATTTCTGTACATTAATAATAAAGGTTTACATATCTTTAGTTCTACTGTGATATTCAATGAGATCATGACAAAGAAAAACCTAATAATAGCATCTAGTAAGTGCAAAACAAAGTGTCTATAAAATTCATATTTAAGTAGACAAAGTCAATAGTAAAATGAAACATAAACACTATAATACCTTACCTTTAAAATGTTTAATTAAAGATACTACATATGTTTTAAACAATATATGTACATTTATAAATACATCTATATGTCTTTTTAAAAATGACAGAACACAGAGTCATGAAAAGTTTAAACTTCATTCAATGAAATGTAACATTCTTGGACTAATCTACAAAAACTAGGTCTTAAATCATTAATAGAAACTGTAATGCTTTTATTAATATGTATTAACTATATATAATAATGTGTTTCATTATGACATTTTCATTACATGTGTACTATTTTTAGTTATATTCCCTCTCATACATTACTCTTTTTCCCTCTCCTACTCAGTAAACGAATGACTGAAGACACTACATCTGTGGACCCACTTCCTCTTCACAGCTAACTCCCTCCTACTTTCATGACTTTCCCCACCCTGGTGATCCAGTGAATTTTCTACGGTTTTTCACTGGAGCACAGGTAGGGATTTATTGACAGGAATATGAGTGTTTCACCTGTAGCTACACAACTGAAGAAACAGTCTCTCCCCATCCATCATTAAATATACATAAATACTCAGGGAAGAGTGAGAGGGCATGAGCTATTCTCCCTTCTGTGATGGGGTGGTAATGACAATGGATTATAATTTGTAGCAAAGATATGGATGGTTTGGAGAAAGTTCTTTTTTCTTTATATATATTTTATTAATTTATTCATATTACATCTCAATTGTTATCCCATGCCTTGTATCCTCCCATTCCTCCCTCCCTCCTGATTTCCTCCTACTCCCCTCCCCTATGACTGTGTGTAAGGGGGACCTCTTCTCCCTGTTTATGCTCATAGGGTATCAAGTCTCTTCTTGGTAGCCTGCTATCCTGCCTCTGAGTGCCACCAGGTCTCCCCATCAAGGGAACATGGTCAAATAGGGGTACCAGAGTTCATGTGAAAGTCAGTTTCCACTCTCCACTCAACTGTGGAGAATGTCCTGTCCATTGGCTAGATCTGAGTAGGGCTTCAAAGTTTACTGCACATATTGACCTTGGCTGATGGCATAGTTTGAGCAGGACCTCTGGGCCCAGATCTGCCCATCATAATGTTCTTCTTGTAGGTTTCCAGGACCCTCTGGATCCTTCTATTTCCCCCTTCTCCCTTGCTTCTCTCACCTAGAGTCCCAATAGGATTCCTCCCCTCTGTCCCACTTTCCTGGTAAGTGAAGACTTTCATGGGACATGCCCCTTGGAAAGTTCTTACAGTAGGAAAACTTGAGAAATGCTGGTCTACTTTTATCACAAGAATATACATCTTAGATACATCAGATAGATATAACTCTATAGTAAATAAGGTCTTCAAAAACCCCAGAGACATGCAGAATGTGGCATTAAAAATGTTTTAATTACTTTAAAGATTCATTGACTATGAGACAGGTTAACTCCTGGCAACACCCAGCCTACCTCAAAGAAGATGATAAGCATCAAAGAACCTCCTTATGGAGATGGCTTCAAATGTGGCAAACTGGACACTGGGAAAAAGGTCCTCATTGCTACCACAGACAGAATTCTGCCTGAAAAAGGGCAATTTTGGGATGTAGGCAGAGAGGACGGCCAAGACAGAGTAAGCAAGTCCTCAATAGTTCCTGCCTCACAAAAGTGTCTGTCATATATACTGGGCCAGAAGGCTGAAGATGTTCCAATGTTACAGAGAGTTTTAGGTGACTATTCAAGTAGAAAAATGTCTCTGTCATCTTCTCATTTGGAAAGCTACTAACCTGAATGCTAGGCATACTCAGATAATCAAGTTTATTCCTTCTGAAGCCTCTGACAGAGTTGAAGACCAGGTACAATAGTTTTAAAATGAAGCTTAATTGTTTAAGGGTTAAGATGTTTTTAGGTCTAGATAGGTGTTCTAAGTTGATAATGACAATATATGGTGGAGATTGATTTACATTCAGAAATTTAGAGGCACCAAGATAGGAAAGATGTCTTTTCCAAGGCTGTCAAATACAAATAGCCAAAACACTAAGAATGTAACATTTATATAATTCCTGATTGTATCACGGTTCTTCTTGCTATAGGCAATCTATTGTATATATGTGCAATAATAGGAATGTATATGTAAAAAATAAAAAAAAGTTGAACTCACAGCTTGGGTCTACTACATATTAAGATACATGAAGCCCTGAATCTAATGCTTGGCTGTTTTAATTCATTAACAAGTTCCTCGAAACTTGACATAGGCTTTATTTTTTAATTAATTTGTTTATTATGCGACCCTCCTTTTGCACAGATGAAAGGAAAGCACTAGGAAATTAAATAACTCAGTCCAATCAGTAAGTTATAGGGACTGTTTGAACCCAGAAATCATGTTTATAATCACAGTACAATTCACATTTCTCTCCAAGGACATGCACTTCTTATTCTATAAAGTTTTTAACTGTCAGGTTGACTTAGGTTAGAGTCATCTGATAAAGGAATATCAAATAATTGCCCAGTTCAGATTGGCCTGTCGACATATCAATAGAGGACTATTTTGCCTGTCAATTGATGTAGAAAATGTCCAGTCCACTATGGGCAGCAGTATCTCCTGAGTCATTGGTCTTGGGCTGTATGAGAAAGTGTGAGTGGATCCGTGAGTGAACCAGCAATACACTTTCCTCCACAGTCCAGTTTTAAATATGTACTTGACTTCCTGCCCTGATTACTCTCAGTAATGTGACCTGGGAATCCAAGCCAAATAAATTTTGTCCTTTTCTAAGTTGGCTTTGGTCAGAGTATTTTATCATAGCAATAGAAAGTAAACAAGGACACTGCCTGTCATTTGTACATGTATATGGAATCTATAGAAAGATGCTGAACACTTCTGCACTCAGTACAAATTCCTCCATAGGAGAACCTTTGGATACCCGGGGGCAAACCTGCACAGTTTTCCCTTTCATTTAAATGTACAGGAAAAGTCACAATAAGTGAATACCTTTTCCCCCTGAGCCTCTCCAAACCTTGGCTGGGGGCTTTTTCCAGGACTTTGGAAGCAGGGTACACAAAAAGACGTGCTTACCCTAGAACTACAAGTGCATCAAACTCCCTTGGCACAATCTTCAACCGATACAAAATAAGACCATATAAGAATGTTCCCAGCTTCCCATCTCATTCCTTTTCAGAAAGTCCTCGGGGCATTGAGTCACAGCAGTAACCACGGCAGTAATTAGGAC
This sequence comes from Acomys percivali, assembly GCA_907169655.1. NCBI lineage: Eukaryota > Metazoa > Chordata > Mammalia > Rodentia > Muridae > Acomys > Acomys percivali. Next base: position 73,178,247 of record OU015748.1, on the reverse strand, counting down.
AGCTTTTGTTGGCTCCTCTCCCTTCTCAGAACCCAGACTCTACCCCTTTCTGGGATTGCTTCTCTGATAAATTGCTTACTAGTCCTTGAAGACTTAGTTTGCTTCTCTGCCTCTGCACATTTTCTCTCCCATTCATGACACCCCACATAGGAAAAGAAACCATCAACCATTTTCCTAATGATATCCAATCTCACATGTGCCATGATAAAGTACTCAGCAGAATGAACCTCCTATAAGTCTACATTATTATTTGTGGTCAGAACTTTTATCAGTGTTCACTTCTTCTCTACCTGCTACTTGCAGGGTTATATAGGATAACTAAGGAAATTAAAAATGTCAGATAAAGTATAGATGAAAGTAAATCTATTTTGAAACCACAGTTGTATTACCATAGCTGAATATGGGGAAATAATCTTAAATCAAGTGTGAGATTCTACTGTCATAGAGCAGCTTTCAACAAACTTGTTTAGGAAGAGGAGGTAAGAAACAGAAGCTATGGAAGAGGTTGTCTGTCCTTATGTCTGATTCCAACATAGACTTGCTGTCGTTTAGATTTTTCCCACAAAGAGTTCTATGCTCTATAAATAGATGATGCATAGGGAGGTAGCGGACAGAGCTGAGACAGTTCTCTTCAATGTACTTTTTAATGTTTTGTATTGTTTTTCAAATGGCAGTGCTCCCATGTAGAACATGCACACATGTGAATAACTTTCCCCTAGTGAATGGGACCCTTTCGGAAGAGAGGAGTCTTCTGTAATTCTTTAGCTACACTCAAGAATGTACTAGAAACCTGATAGAAGCATGGGTGAATGTCTTGTTTTGTTTTTTTCATCACTGACAGCTCACAAGTACACCATTCTAGCAAGACAGCAGTACAGGGAACTGTGTCCTGAGAGCTCTCATTCTCTGGCACTTCTTTGGTGATGGGAAGCTGAGGACCAGGAACAAATGTCAGACCTCACACTGAGTCTCACCTAAAAGAAAGCCTCCTATGCACATGGGATTCAGAGAAGATTCTGATACTTCCAAAACGAAATTTCTTCCAGCGCTCTGTAACAGACCTTCCCACCATGCTTGTACCTACACCACTAAGGTGTTGGATCGGGTACCCATCTGACACTGCTGCTCCTTCCTGGGAAGCAGTGGTCTATGGAGCTGATACTGCTTGTTACAATACATGAAAATATTGAATCTTAATGCTGAGAGTGCGTCTCAGTGGGGGAACACTTGCCTGGCAGGCTCAAGGCCCTGTGTTTGATCCATAGCACTGCAAAACAGAATAGACTTGGGCATTTACTACTTATCAGCTACAAAAGCTCTGTCTTGGTTTACTTGACAATAGAAATCTAACATTTTGCATAATCCTATACAATACAATTGTTCTTTTGATTAAATAAGGATGTGCAACTGCTACAAACTATGCTGTTTGGTGAAAATGTAAAATAGTACTTTTCTTCTTAGAAGGGAGCCCTTTGAAGAGAGAAGAGTTGTTCAGGTTTTTTGATACTCACCTGGATCTCACATAACATTATCTCTTCAGTAAACATCAGATAGTGTGATTATTATATTGGTCCAATACATCTCCTTACACTTTTGTTGTTTGGATTAGTTTTTTTTTTTTATGAAAATTTCACCATTATATCTGTTTTGTTCTGTTAATCCATGTAAATATCAAACTAATGTTCAAAGGTGAAAGCAATGTTTTCTACCTCAGCACAACAATAAAAATAGTAAAAGTAAGGAGTTGAGAAAGAGTGACACCTCAACAACCACAGGACTCACCGCATTCTCCGTTTCAATGGTAGAATTTCAGAGCATCACTGTCCGCAACTGCAGAGTGCTGGAAGATGTGGGAGGCAGCTTCAAATTGCACACGACCAACCACTTACTGAGCTACTCCAGCAGGTCTTGATGGTCAAGAGCAAGTCCACACTTGCACAGGACATGACCTGCATCTTCCCACTGGAAAAGGGAGCCTGGAAGCTGCCATTCATCCGATTCCTTACCTCACAGATGAGAAAATCCGCAACTCCCTCTCTGCTTCATGCCAGAACTCCTAATAAAAAAGGGGAGAAGAGAGGAGTGGAAACAGGAAAATTTAAGGGGATTGTTTGAGAAACAGAAAGGCTCCACATTGGTCTGGTTTTCCTTGCAATAAACAGAGTCCTGGGGATAAAAGAAAAATCTCAAATTATCTATTGCTTAGGCAAAAGGTTTCCCACAGTGAGGTTTGTGGCCTTTGGGCCTTTGAGCCTAGTGATTGTCCTTCGACTCACTGTTGGAAATTGGTCTTCTGCAATGTCTTCATCTTCTGATCCTCTAGGCGATCCAAAATCTTCTAAGATTCCCTATGTGGAAAAGACAAGCCCAAGAACTTATTTGGTTAGTTCACTACTGTATTTGTCTCTTCTCAAAAATTCATATTGTAGAGAGTAACCCATTTAATGCATGTCACCATTTTGACACGGGTCTAAGGTACTCACGTCTCCATATAGTATGCTGTAGTTTGCTATAGGACTCTACTTCAGTATGCATGTAATAGTGTATGTCTTTGAACAGTTTACTAATTCCATAAACTTTGTTTGGATAGATACACAAATTCCAGTGTATTTTACTACTGATATCTAGTTGGGTATAACATTTCACTTCTTCACTCATCTGTTCACTTATTGGTTCATTCATAATCCCTTGAAATAAGTATAGTATTAAGTTCTCTTCCACTGGCCTTCACTCCAACAAAGTACCCCATTGACGTCATTTATAGTTTTGATTCACAAAATCCCCCATAAGGATACAACTTATTTATCATCAACATCCTCGTGGCCTCTACTTAAACTTTGGCACCTATATTCCTAGCATTTAGAAGCTCAGATTCATTCCTCCTCCCTCTAATAGGAATTTGTAGCACTGTGTTGATGTTTCCTCCTACTACCTCTGTGTCTATTCAACATTCTATCCACTTGCCTTTTTCATTTGCTGGTTATATACCTAGAAAGTTCTCATTAACTCCCTCATCGGAATTAGTACATTGCTTGTAAGGAGTTATCCATAAATTCAAACTAAAATAACATTAACTGTAAATAATATGTGCTCAGGCTTATTAGAACTAGTAAAAAATACCAATTTGTATTTGCATAAAATGGGTGTCAGACTTTAGTTTATACTAAAACGTGAAAAGAGGAAGGGAAAGAAAGGGTAGTAGCATTGTTAAATGTTGCACAGAAAATTTTCTACCTTAATATTCACTGATGATGTTTTAATTTATTTTAATGATCATATGTACATATGAAACTGTCTTAATAAAATTATAACTTTATATAATTAATAAAAATGAACAGAAAGATATTTTATGTGACTTTTGAGATTATGTGTATGACTGTTTTACCTACATGTGTGTTTGTGCTCCACGTGTATACAGTAAACTCAGAGACCAGAAGTAGGTACTGGATCCCCTAGGATTTGAATTACAAACAGTTTTTAGCTGCCATATTATATGAATTGAACCTAAGTCCTCTGCGAGAGCAGGCTATGTTCTTAACTGCTGAGCCATCTCTCTAACCCCTTATGTGGCATTCTTAAAGCTTAAAATACTGTAACACCACACTCTTCCTTATTTGTGCTCCTATATAAACAAATATTTTTTTCACTAATATAAACAAGTGAAAGTAAGCCTCAGAAAAATGAAATCACTCCAATATTCTCATAGGCTGTTTCCTATTTGTCGGGTTCCTGAACACTTGACATTCATGCACTATCCCTGGGAAATTTGTTCTCTTATTGTTACATCGAAATAAACTGAAGTAAGCTGAAGGTATTTAGAATCCATCACTTTGTTTGAAGTTTGTGTCAAGATATTTGAGTTCAGGTAATCACCCCACTTTACAGTCGTCATTGTGACATGATACTGTCCCATTTGATGTAAGGTCTGGAACTCTGGGGAATGGATCTAGCCAAGCTAAGAAGCCAATCAGAGTTTGTGGGTTTGGTCTTGCAAAATAAGCTCAGACCACTTGGCATTTGCTTCTTTTTGTGGTGGACAAAAAGCGAACTTCTATTTGAAAAAGGGGAATGAAAGTAGTTTAAATGACTTCAAGGTTTTTAAACATCAAACAATCCTTGCTAAAGAACAGCACAGTCATTGAAGTGTATCCAATAAAAGAATACACGGATTTGACAGCAATCTGATTCATGAAATGCTCAGAGCCATTTTGTGGTTATCAGAGTTCCAAGTAAAATACAAAAGTCTGCCTGGTGCTCTTACCCTCCATTAACAGATTCCTGGTTGGGTATCCTGATCTTCCAAGGGCTGGACAGTGGACACACATGAAGAGCTATATCTTTCAGGAAATGATGTTGGCAAGGCCAACAGGCCGGGCTGGGTGGGTGGCTTGAGGACAGCCCTGGCTAAGTTTGACTGTCCTTTTATAGTCCAGGTCAGAAGCAGAAATAACTGTAAGCACTCTCAGTCTGTAAATTTCACAATGGATAAAGTTTTTTTCCATCCTTCAACGTCTATGGATGAAGGGATTGGTAAGTGACTTGCGCCTACATCTCAGAAGTGTGGGTAGCTGAGATCAAAGTGAGGGAAATTGTACAAATTGTCCACTTGAACACTAAAGGAGCAAGGCAGGCACAGCCAGCTCAAGCAAATGCTGCTTCCTTCTCTTTGAACTCCTTATTTTTCTAATTCAGAAGTTTATGTTCTAAATGACTGCTTGGCCGAGTGGCAAAAGTGGTTCCCTGTCAGTATTTCATTGCTACTAGAAAACCTAACTTTAAAACTAAGACTTAGACATTAGTCTTAATCTTGGTGAAGATAAGATGACATAATCCAAATAATCACATTAAACAACTGTAGGCTTGTAATTAAAACAGCATGGTTACTCACACAGCAATAGGATGGTTGATCAATGGAATCAAATCAAAGACCCAGAAATGAATCCACAAACATATGGTCACTTGATTTTTGACAAAAAAACCAAATCTATTCAGTGGAAAAATATAACATATTCAACAAATGCTGCTGGTCTAACTGGATGTCTACATGTAGAAAAATGCAATTGCACCCATATTTGTTACCATGCACAAAACTCAAGTCCAAGTGGACTAAAGACCTCAACATAAAACCAGAGACACTAAATCAGTTAGAAGAAAAAGTGTGGAAGAGTCTGGAACACATTGGCACAGGAGACAACTTCTTGAACAGAACTGCAACATCCCAGTGCTTAAGGTCAACAATTACTAAATGGGACCTCATGAGGATGAGAAGCTTCTGTAAGGCAAAAGACACTGTCAAGAGAACAAAGCGACAGCCTACAGACTAGGAAAAGATCTTCACAAACCCTACATCTAACAAAGGTCTAATATCCAAAATATATAAAGAACTCAAGAAATTAAACACCACCAAACAAAATAACTCAATTAAGAAATATGGCTCAACTTAGAGGAAGGACAGCAGGTCACCGAGAAGAGTCTTGATACCCTATGAGCATATACAGGGGGTGGTAATCCCCCTCAGTCACAGTCATAGGGGAGGGGAATAAGGGGAAAATGGGAGGGAGGGAAGAATGGGAGGATACAAGGGATGGGATAACCATTGAGATGTAACAAGAATAAATTAATTAAATAAAAAAAAGAAAAAAAGAAATATTGCTCAGAATTATACAGAGAATTCTCAACAGAGAAATATCGAATGGCTGAGAAACACTTAAAGAAATGCCCAACTTCCTTAGTCATCAGTGAAATGCAAATCAAAAGGACTCTGAAATTCCATCTTACAGAATGTCTAAAATAAAAAACTCAAGTGACAGCACATGCTGGCAAGGATGTGGAGAAAGGGGAACACTATTTCATTGCTGGCAGGAATGCAAATTTGTACAACCAGTTTGGAAATCTATCTGGTGCTATCTCAGAAACTAGAAATAGGGCTATGTCAAGACCCAGCTATTCCATTCCTTGGAATATGCCCAGAAGGTGCTCCACACAACAAGAACATATGTTCAACCATGTTCATAGAAGCCTTATTCATAATAGCCAGAACCTGGAAACAGCCTTAATGTCCCTCAGTTGAAGAATGGATAAAGAAACTGTGGTACATTTACACTATGGAATATTATTCAGCTATTAAAAACAAGGAAATCCTGAAAATTTTGGACAAATGGATGAGACTAGAAATGATCATGATGAGTGAGTTAACCCAGAAGCAGAAAGACTCACATGGTATATACTCACTTATAATTGGGCACTAGCCCAAAAGGCATGTCCCATGAAAGTCTTCACTTACTAGAAGATTGGGATAAATGTAAGGACATTCTACTGACTCTAGGTAAGAGAAATATAGGAGATGGGGAAATAGAAGGATCCTAGAAACATAAAAGAAGAACATCGTGATGGGTGGGTCAAGGCCCAGGGGGTTCTGCTCAAACTATTGCACTAACCAAGGACAATACAAGTAGTAAACATTGAACCCCTACTCCTATCTAGCCAATGGACAGGACATTCTCCATAGTTATGTAGAGAGTGGGAACTGACTCTGACATGAACTCTGGTGTTCCATATTTGACCACCTCCCCTTGGTGGGGAGGTCTGATGACACTCAAAGAAAGAATAAGCCGGGCTACCAAGATGAGACTTGATAGCCTATGACCATATAGTTGAGGAAGAGGTCCTCCTCAGCCTTAAACCTAGGGGAGGGGAATAGGGTGAAAGCGGGAGGGAGGCAGGAATGGGAGGATACAAGTGATGGGACCTGAATTGAGTTGTAATCTGAATAAACTAATAAAATTAAAATAAAAAAAACAACTGTCGCTTTAATAGTGTACCAAACAATGCTGAATTAGAAACTAGCGCCATCTTTATTTATGTGAGTGCTCTATCTGCATGCACACCCCTATTCAAAAGAGGACATCAGATCCCACTACAGATGGTTATGAGCTAGCATGTGGTTGCTGGGAATTGATCTATGGAAGGGTAAGTAGTGCTCTTAGCCACTGAACCATCTCTTCAGCTCCAACTAGTGCCATCTTAACAAAGGAATTAACAAGGACTGGAGTGCGTCCAGAACATGGAAGTCCCACATAACACATTTCTTTTCTTCAAGTGAAAGCAACCTTGTCCTCTACTTCCCAATCAAGCATGTCAAGGTCCTGTTTCAAATTAAATGTGTGATCCAGGACAGGCCCCATGCCCCAGAGTAGATGACCAACACAAAAAGTATTCCGTGTTTTTTTTTTTCTTGTCTACTTCTTATTTTGGTATTTTTTGTCTTTTTAAAGTTTGTTTTGGCTATTGCAAGGGTTTTATGTAGTTTTCTTTGTTTCTGTTTTGAGATAGAGCTAAAACATGAATTTGGGTTGATAGAGAGGTAAAGACAATCTGATAGAAGGGGAGAGAATATGGTCAAAATAAATTGCATAAAATATAATTATGCAAAATATTGCATTGTTTTTAAAAACCAAAATGTTCATTGTTCTCAATGAATGTTACACATAGGCATTAATATTTCACAACTGAAAATTAGAACATTCTAGGTCTTCATAGTTTTTCCTCTTTGTAAACGCCCATGTATTTTTCCCTGGAATAATATAAGCCCTGACCATTCTTTAAGACGCTACCTTTGTCTGAGTGTCCAGAAAGATCTTTCTTTTTAAGATTGAACATTCAAAAGTGTTACCATTTTATCAAGGTTGTTTCGTTTGCTTGTAATTTATTTTGGCTGGCTGTTTTTTTGTTTTGTTTTGTTTTTTTCTGGTCATGGACCTTTTACTCTCATTTGAAAAACAGCAAAAAACAAAACAAAACAAAAAACCCAAAAAACAAAAAACAAAACAAAACAAAATGTGTGCTTGATACTGGATAGGCCACTTTAAAGTCTAAAGGCTTTGTATATTGAATCAGAGCAATAAACAACTCCCATACCATTTCTGTAAAAGTCCCAATCTTTTAGAATATTCCAGATTTGATACTGAGCATGAGATAACTGGGCTTTATCAAGATCTAATATGAGTTAGAGACATGTAGTAAGCAAACCAACTAAATTCATTTATTCATCTGTAAAATGAGAATAATTATTTTACTGCTACTATTTTCTTCAAAAATAGTCACTATTTGTTAAACATATGATACTTCATGTGATAAAGTTAAGAATCACTTTAATCATTTCATTATTTTTGAAACAGAATAATGTTAAGTAGGTTCCAGTGTCCATGGACATTTGCCCAATCTTTAATACTTTCTTATTTAGTATAGAAATAACATGAGCTCCGAGGACATAAAAATCAGTGTTTTTAAAATGTATTTAATACACAAATATTTAAAGATGCAGTTTTCTGATGATAAATGACAAGTCAGTTAGCTGACAGAAAGACAGTCATATTATTGTTATAGTTATGACTTTTTAGTTAGAAGGGATATGGGAACATGGCTATTAAATAGAAAGAAAACTGTGTGCCCTCCCAACATAAATACTGTGAAAACTGTGTGCCCTCCCAACATAAACACTGTGAACAACTAGTTCTATGAGTGCTATAGAGTGAATCACTAAATTAGTAATTCAATGTCCACTCCCCTTATGATGGAAATAGTTTCACCTTTCTCAAATCACTCTAATGGCCTCCACAGCCACTTATTCAATGCAGAAAGCAAAGTCTGTAATGCTTAAAACATGGCTACCTGGTAGGCATTTCTCTCCTAAATATATGCTGCTTCACTTTGGGCCATTCCAGCAATACCATCTACTTCAAATTCTTCACAATGGCCATGCCTTTAGCTTTGATGTTTCTCCTGTGAGCTTCTCTGTTCCCTTCACTCCTTTCAGGGATTTTAATAATTGCTCTTTGGAAATTTTTACTCTTTCCCAAATATCCCCTTGACACTCTGATATACAAACCATTTTCTTCTTTAATTAGATATATCCTTCATAGAAATATGATTATTAATGACATAAGTCTGTGCTTTTCTTTTATTAGAACATATGGTACTTGGATACAGAAATACATATCTGGAAGTCTATAATTGTATTCTAAAACAGAATCCATGCAAATAGTGCTAAAAGGGCACAGCAACTGGCCATGTCTCCTTACATCTCAGGGACATCTTGCTGGTTCTTTTCCTCAGTATCAGCTTCAGTAAGCTTTCTCTTTTGACATCTTTGTTTTGTTGTCAAGACAGAGTTTCTCCATGTATGTGGCTTCAAACTTAAAATCCTCTTGTTTAAGCTTCTTGACTTCTTAAAAATGCTTTAGCAGTGTGTGTGCCCTCCCAACATAAATACTGTGAAAACTGTGTGCCCTCCCAACATAAACACTGTGAACAACTAGTTCTGTGAGTGCTATAGAGTGAATCACTAAATTAGTAATTTCCCATAAGTATCACAAATGAGATGGCTTTCTTAAATATATAACAATGGTCATCAAAGAGTTCAGAGAGCTGGGCTGGTGTGCAGCTCAGGGGAGCAGCACTTGCCAGCCGTGCAGAAGGCTCTGGGAAAGTTCTCAGTGGAAATATTCTTTACTACATATTTAACAAGCAACTAGGCAGAAAGTAAGATTAACGTTTTCATATGAAAAAATCTAATCAAGACATGCATCTTAACAAAGGGCCACTTGTCTTGAGTGACCGAGAAATTATTAATATGTAGTGCCAATATTTGCTTGTCTCCATCCAAGATGGACAAATCACAAATCAAAGCCTCAAGCTACTATATTTATGTGACCTGTTAAAAGAATGTTAACTTGGGCAGTAAATAATTGTCAATCACCTCTCAGAACACCAGAAATCAGGCTAATACTTGTAATGTTGAGAATGTCTGATTTTGGAACACACAGTCTATGCATGTGCTTTGGCAGTAGATAAATGATTGTATTGCTTTATCAAACTATTATATAAAAGGTAATTAAGTATGCATGCAACGACAATTGATGAAAAGAGAGGACGTGAATTTGAAAAATCGAGAAGGATCATATGGGAAGGTTTCAAAGGAGTAAAAGGAAAAGAGAAATAGAATTAAAACAAATAATTTAAAGCAAGAGTAACTTATTACAGGTTTCATTCTGGGGAGTATCAATACGATTTTCTCATATATGTGGGCATTATCTTATGATTTCAGAGGAGTTTGAGTCCAATGCAGCAGCAAATGCTTCAGAGAGCATCAGAGTCATGGAGATAGGGTGTGTGTCAGAGACTGCCCACAGCACAAGCAGTCAGAAAGCTGAGAGCAAAGCAGAAATCAAAGGACAATGTATCCTTCAAAGGTCAACCTCTACCAGCTGGGCCTTGTTTTCTACTGCTCCCAAAGCATTCTGAGATGCCAATACCAGCTAAGGACTAAATCTTCAAAACGAACCTACTGGGGACATTTCAGATTAAAATTATATCAGTAATTATTGAAAGCAACAAATATTGTTGAATGTTTACCGTGTGTAAACTGTGTTTTAATTGCTTTCTATCAATAAATTAATTCAATGCTCATGACACTTGGGGATAAATAGTGTCATAGATAGAAGATCAGTCACTGGAAGGTCACTTTGCTGCCTTAAGATCATATAACTGTGAAGGAAGAAATTGTAACTATAGTCTGAGTTCACATACTGAAGATTTACTTTTGAAGTCTCATGACTGAGACATACCTGGTAGTTGTTTCCTAGGCTTTATCATGCAATTAACATACACTTCCAAAGCCGAGTAAGTAAAAAGAACACATACGAAAAATATTAGCATCATTTCTGTCTTTACTTTAGGTTATTCTTATGTTTTCTGGAAGTTATAATGCTTTCATACCTTTCTTTTTTACTTCTTTTTGCAAAGACTTCTTGGCTGCAGCTCAGTCTATTTAATCTTCTTCCGAATAAGTCAAGAAATATCTTACTAGGGCAATCCTGCACATCTCTGTTAGACTTAACACAGACTTTCCAGTGAGTAAGGAAAAGTTTAGTAAAACTTGTGTAAAAAGATTTGTGAAAAAAATGTGCATGAATAAGCCAGAAAGTAGCTATAATAAAATTTGAGTGTGAAAATATGTTAAAAGAAGTGGTAAAATTCTGTGTGTATTGTCAAAGATAGAGTCAACAGAATTTGCTGACATAAGATTTAAAGGGTGAGAGAAAGATGATAAGGTTTTGGCTTGACAAACTAAAAGGATGGAGATGCAGTTGCCGAGAAAGGGAGAATATTGGGGAAGCTGGCTTAGAAACGATGGAAGATTAGAACGTCAGGAATTTAGTTTTAATCATCATGAGTATAAAATGTTAATTAGACATCCAGTTGGGGCATTGAGTAGGCAGACAGACCCAAGGCTGAAGTCAGAAAGGAGCTCTTCATGCTGAGAGGTCATCAGAATAGAATTGCATATAGTGTTCTGGAACTGGATGAGACTATTAAGATTGAGTACAGAGATGTTTGATGGCATTTGCTTTAACCTGACTTGGGAGATGTGAACTAATGTCTATTCATCTCAGTTACAGCACAACACAGACCAAAGACACATTTCTAACCAAGTTTAGCTGGCTGAACCAATGAGTTTAACTAGGTTTTCCTACATTAGCATAGATAAGGAGTTACCTACAAAGTATTGGCAACTTATGGGCTAGCTAATACACCACTTAAAAACAAAAATGATCCCCATCCCAGCAACTGTTAATAGAGGACTATCATCTCCTGGGTCTCTTTGATCCCTCTTTAGTCTTTCCTCCATTTCACAGGGGAAAAATCTTGGGCTGGTCATGTAAGAATCTTATATGAGTAATTACAGCAGCTTTGTTTTCAAGAACGCACTTGTCATATCATGCCTTGTAGAGTCCACAGTACTAACCCAGAGATTGAGTCTTAATATTTCCAGGCCAAAGCAGTATGGGAACAACCAACAAAGGACTATGAGAAGTAGACATCCACAGAGAAAGAAAACCAGAAACTAGAATGTTCTAGAAAACGCTGTTCAAATGATGATAGCTGAAATAGCATGAGGACTAAGTTAAGCCACTATTCAAAACAGAACCGTCGTTTGTAGCTTTGTTAACTATATAATTGGAAAATGGGGGCTGATTTACAAGGTTTATATGGGAGCAACATCTGTTTTGTTTGTTTGTTTGGGGGGTTGTGTGGTTTTGTTTTGTTTTGTTTTAGGGGTTTTTATACATTTTAGCTTTTGAAGCCAATGTTGAGTCTTTTAAGAAAAGATGAATAGGCTGCAGAGATAGGTCACCGAGGAAACGGGCCAGCTGCCAATCCTGATGACCTGGCTTCACACAGTGGAAGCAGAGAAATAACTTCCGCAGGGTGTGCTTATGTGAAAACTACTTCCTAACACTAAGGGAAGAGTTATGTTACAAGACAAACACACTTATGAGATCCCATTACAGCAAAAATAAATAAATAAATAAAATTAAACATTTCCATATTCAGACTCGAGTTAATTACATTTTTGTTTCCTTTTAGATGCCCATTTCTTGATCTACATGTTTCTGATTTATTATTTTTATTCTGCTATGGGAGAAGCATGAGCTCCATAGGTGAATCTTATCCATAACAACTGGTTGGAAAACCATATAATAAGTTATCATAGAAGTTCACTTGCTTTCATCAAGTTAAGCAACCAAATGTGGCAACCAAAAGGTAGGCCTGTTGCTGCAGGACTCTGACTCACTACAGCTCTATGAGGTAGTTGATGCATTGCCTATACAGATTCTCAGTGCTGAGTTTGAGGAAAGGAAACTGAAAGGCTGAGAATGTCACTTAAATAGCAGCAGTTTTATTTATACGACAGCAGTCAATTAATAAATCCACAAATCAAGAAATCTATTTATGATCTGGATGCTCCCTGTGCATAGCAGCTGGGTATACCCCAGGGAGCTTGGTGGGTGGAGGGATGGCATGGGGAAATGAATCTAACCTGGATGTTCCTGGTGCCTCAGGTGTGGTGAAGGATGGGTGGCCAGACAATGGAGCTCTGGGGACAGTACGCAGCTCAGGGCAGCTGAGTGTGCCCCAAGGAGCACAAAGAAGAAGGGCCCAATAGAGGATGCTTGACTATCACTCAGAAGCAGAAATAAAAATAAACATCTGACGTAGATGGGGGGAGGGAACTGGGTAGGAGAGGAGGTAGGAAAGAGGGGTGGGGAATCAGGTATGGGGAGGTGAGGGAAGGACCAGGAGAGAGATGGAAAAGGTGGGGGCAGCATTTCTGGGACAGGGGAGGCTCTAGGGAGTCAATGGAAATGACCTTAGGTGAGGCTCCTAGCAACAGGGAGATAGGGAGCCTGAAGTTGCCACCTCCTATAGCCAGGAGAGACTCCCAGTGGATGGAGGGGACACCAACCGACCCATAAAACCTTTGACACAAAATTTGTCCTGCCTAAAAATGTAGGGATAAAGATGGAACAGAGATTGAGGCAATGATAAACCAATGACTGGTCCAACTTGAGACTTATCCCATGGGAAAGAGTGAAATACCTGACACTATTAATAATATTCTGCTATGCTTGCAGACAAGAGCCTAGTATAACTGTCTTCCCAGAGGCTTCATTCAGGAGCTGGTGAAAATAGATGGAGAAACCCACAGCCAAGAAATAGACTGAGCTCAGGGAGTTTTGTGGAAGAGTAAGGACTGAGGGAGCAGGAGAGGTCAGACATCACAAGAAGACCCACAAAGTAAACTAACTTGGGCCCATAGAGGCTCACAGAGACTGAAACATCAACCAGAGAATGTGCATGGGCTAGACCTAGGCCCTTACCCATATGTAGAAAATATGTAGCTTGATTACCATGTGGGTCCCCTAACAAGAGGAACAGGGCCTGTATTTGACTCTGTTGCCTGCTTCTGGATCCCTTTGCCCTAGTTGGGATGCCTTGTCTGGCATTAGTGGGAAAGAGTGCTCTTAATCCTACTGCAACTTGATGCTCCAGGGTGGTTGGTACAGATGAGGGGCCTCCCCTTCTCTGAGAAAAATGGGGGAAGGCACAAGGTTGAGATTGGGAGGACAGGAAGTGCGGAGCTGTGGTCTAGCTGTAAAGCGATTAAATAAATAAATAAATAAATAAATAAATAAATAAATAAATAAATAAGTAGGGGAAATACGAAATTTATTTCACATGGCTTAAACTAAGCTAAAAACTTTCCTTGTTGCAGGCATTTATTTAGGCCCTTTGGATAACACAAGTACATTTCTGCCCTCAAGCTGCTCACAATGCAGAAGGAGAGTATATTAAATAAACAGCGAATCTTAGTTTCACAACTACATCTTTAGTTGTCAAAAACTGGAATCCTCAGCTTACCAGTAGAAACATTTTGCCTGAAAGTCTTCTGGCTGCAAAGTAAGTGTCTTTATTGTCAGCATATCAGGCAACAGTAGAGTCTCATTCCCCACTGGATGTGGAACTCACCCAGTACTTACTCAGTTTGATTTGTGAAAGCAGGAGATGAGAAACTGTGGTGGGTTCTGGTTCTGACTCATGAGCAAGACCAGTGGTTCTCAGTTCTCCTAATGCTGTGTCATTTAATACAACTCCTCATGTTGAGGTGGCCTCCCCAAACATAAAATTATTTTCATTGCTGCTTCACAACTCTAAGTTTGCTACTGTTATGAATCGTAAATATTTTTGGAGATAGAGGTTTGCCAAAAAAGTCATGGAGAACAACTGAGCAAAAGGGTTAGTCTTTGGGAAGTAAATTATACATTCCTAAAGAGTATATGTGTGTAAGAGGATAAAGAGAAAAAAAGAGCAAAGGAGAGAATGTTCTGGCCAGAAAGAGTTAGTTCCCAATGATTTCTGCCTGAAAGAGCCAGTTGATCAGATTCTAAAATACTAACACTGAGAATCAATGTAGGCAATGCATCAGCTATGCCACGGAGCTGTAGTCAGAGATCTGAAGTGAGAGGTCTGCCTTTTGGCTCCCATGTATATCTCACAACTCTGAACCTGTGAGTGAGTATAGCTTGAAATACCTGGCCAGTCCAAGGGAGTGTCAGCTCACGATAGCAGTGATCTAGTAAGACTACCCCACCCTTAGCTCTTCTCCACATCTTCATATCTCCCAACATGCTAGGATATGTATTTCAACATAGCTGAAGATGTGACTTGCAAAAATCTCACCACAGAAAATGACAAGAGAGTGAGTTCCTGATTATCCTAGTACATTTCATTTAATAATTCTATATCATATGCAAATAAAATATCACATGGTCACTTACATGCTTATAAGTACAATCTGTCAATTAAATACTGTTATTAATATAAAGAAAACCTGTAGAGGAAAAAATCTGTTAAATGCATTGATTTAGTCTGAGCTGAAGCATAAACGTTGAGCCTCCAAGACTTGATTCCATGTATGACCTTATGTTGAGAATACATTTTTAGAAACATTTTAAGTTAACCAGATCAAAATCAGAAATTTCCAAATTTTTACCAAGACCAAGAGAAGAATTAATCTATCTGAAAGCTTTGTCTATGCAGGAGCAGGAGGGAACAAAGACAGACTCTCTGATCCTGCCAGAGGTCCTGCCTCTCTTGGATACTGAGACATAACAATTAAACTTCCACTTTCCCACCAAGCACACAGTACAGAGAAATATAAGGGCAAGGGGAAAAAATCCTTTTTCATGTTCTCAGTATTAAAATATTGTCCTCTTGCAATTTGAAAGGTACAAAGGCATTTTTACAACAACCACAAAAATACATCTTACTTTTTAAAAAATCAAAGTATTCTGTTTCTGTATAAGATGAAGGAAGCATTTTTCATTCTTTTTCTCCTGTTAAATGACAAGAAAAAAAAAAAACAAGCAAAAGGACAACAAAACCACCACCACAACACAAACTAAACAGGACACATAGAATAAATATGTTAGAGCCAAAAACTAGATTGGAATGAACTAGTGATGAGCTCATAGTGGCTTTATCCCTGTTGTCACCTAGCTGGGACACGGTTTAAAACTGGGAAGGCCATTGGCACTGAGACTGGGAGTTGGAGGAGAACACTTGCCTTTAAAGAGCAGAAAAGCATTATGTAACATTGGAGTTGGGAAAAGTCGGCAGGCATCAAGGCTGGCCCCTCTCATTACTCATACTGAACACCACACTGGCAGGCTTGGCTAGTGTAATAAGACAAGACAAAATAAAGATACACAACTGTGTCACACACATGAAAGTGTTTGCTACTTTATTCATTCTAACATAAAAGTAACAAGACAGGGAAGTTGTTGGGAAATTTCACATCCACTCTCTTTACTTTCTGGTAACAGACAGTAACTTGCCAATAACTTCTAGCCAGACTGGATTAACCTGCCAGACATGCATTAAAGTGTCTAGCCGAGATGTGTTTCTTAATAATATGAGCATATTGCTAAAGGTGTATTCCAAGAATTACAGAAGAACTTCCAAAAAATCTGCCAGATTTAGAACTGCCAAGACACAAAGAAAAGAAAGAAAGAGGGAAATACACTTAAGAAAGCCAGACTGTTATTCTTGGGAAGCACAATTGTCAAACCAAATCCTGTCAATTATGTGATAACGGGTGGGATTGGAACAACTTCCTTTCATACCGGCAGGGAGTTGGGGGGGTGGGAAGCACTTACCTATTGCTCATTTAAACACGTCAGCTCAAATGTTATTTCTCTTGGGAAATAAAATTTCTCAATTCCGATTTCAAAGTTAACTTTACCTTTAGAAAAACTGAAAAATCAGATAGCTTGGTTTCTTTTCTTCTTTCCTTCTTTCCTTCCTTCCTTCCTTCACTACTTTCGCTCCCTGTCTCTCTGTCTTTCTCTCTCTCTCTCTCTCTCTCTCTCTCTCTCTCTCTCTCTCCTTTCTGAACTTTTTAAAGAAAGACATATTCTGTGATCTTATGAGTTAGAAAAGTATGCACGCATACATATCATACATTACTGTTAATCACACAAAGTGTCAATTAAAATGTACATAATCTGTCTTAAAATTGCAACCCTAGGAAAACATGCTATCTCCCTGAAAAAACAAAGTGAAACAATATTGGAGTTTAGACTGTAATAAGGATATACATTGTAACATAATAAATACAAGGACATAGTATAAACAATAAGACTATTTCTAACCTGATGAGTAGAAAGCAGACATCCTCATAAAAGCAGATTTAGTGTCATAATGCTCTCCACTAAACAACATCAGTAAGCAGCAGCTACAGCAGGTCCATTGGTAGAGGTCTGAACCCCCCTGATAGAAGTGTTTCTCATACCTGTATTCTAAAATCATTTCAGTAACTGCTAACAGTCCAGGGCTACATCCTAAAGCCATTAGAACATGCCATCTGTCAACATGCTTTTCTGCTCTACTGATATTGACAAGGCAAAGAGGAGGAGGCAGACTAATAAGTCGGTAATTGTATGGGACAGAATGTTTACAGCTTTTTGGATGCCTTTTTGAAGCTTAGCATCTTGAAGAGCACTGGCACATTTTTGATGCTCTGCTCTGCTTGGGTAGCATGAAATACATGCAAGTACTACTAAATGTAAAGAATACAGGTAAGGTAGGCATCCCAGAATCCAAAGTATCAGGATCACTACCTATCTGGAAGCGAGGACACACTATTACTGTAAAATAAGCACTTGTAATAGGCATTGTAATAGGCATTGATCACTGGGAATCTATCACCCATCATGCAGAAGGCACTGGCAAAGGGTAAGATTATTTCACTCTCCCTTGGCAAGTGCCCCAGCTCTTGTCTGGCTTTGACACTCTAAAAAAATTATTATAAACCTTATCTTTCTTGATCTCTGATTTGCTCACATAATTTTTTTTAGAAGAACAAGAAACAGAGTAGATTAAAACATTATGGAAAGCTTGCTTGCTTTCTGGCTCTTACATTCTTCCCACCTCCTCATGCACAATGTTTCCTGAAGCTTGGCTGGAGTGTCTTCTAGACATGCACATCCACTGGGACTGGTTTCCACACCTCTGCATTTTCCTTGGTTGTGGTTTTCTATTGGGGTTGCCCTCTGTTGCAAAGAGAAGTTTCCTTGATTAAGGATGGGCATTACATTTAAATTTGGGTACAAGGACAATTTTTTAGATTTTTATTAGGGACAGCAGTCTACATTTTGAAATATATATGCATATACATACACCTTTGTAGTAATTTTTTCCTTTTCTTTTTTATTTAATTAATTTATTCAGATTACATCTCAATCGTTTTGCCCTCACTTGTATCCTCCCGTTCCTCCCTCTCTCCTGCTTTCACCCTATTCCCCTCCCCTAGGTGTGTGAAAGAAAGGGACCTCCTCCCCTACCATACAGTCACAGGCCATCAAGTCTCATCCTGGTAGCCTGCTTATCCTTTCTCTGAGTGCCACCAGGCATCCCCATTATGGGGACGTAATCAAATATGGGGCACTGGAGTTTATGTCAGAGTCATTTCCTGCACACACCTGTGGAGAATGTCCTGTCCACTGGCTAGATCTGAACATGGGTTCAATGTTTACTGCATGTATTGTCTTTGGTTGGAGCAGTAGTAGCCTGTGCAGACTCCCCTGGGTCCAGATCCACTCATTATGATGTTATTCTTGTAGGTTTCTAGGACCCTCTGGATCCTTCTATTTTCCATTCTCCCATACTTCTCTCAACTAGAGTCTCAGTAGGAAGTCTTCATATCAATCCCAATCTCCAGGTATGTGAAGACTTTCATGAGACATCCCTTTTGGGCTAGTGTCCAATTATAAGTGAGTATATATCATGTGAATCTTTCTGTGTCTGGGCTAACTCACTCATTATGATCATTTTAGTTCCATCCATTTGTCCACAAATTTCAGGATTTCCTTGTTTTTAATAGCTGTGTAGTATTCCATAGTGTAAATGTACCACAGTTTCTTTATCCATTCTTCAACTGAGGGACATAAAGGCTGTTTCCAGGTTCTGGCTATTATGAATAAGGCTTCTATGAACACGGTTGAACATACGTTCTTGTTGTGTGGTGGAGCATCTTAAGGGTATATTCCAAGGAGTGGAATAGCTGTGTCTTGAGGTAGCCCTATTTCTAGTTTCTAAGAAAGCACCAGATAGATTTCCAAACTGGTTGTACAAATTTGCATTCCCGCCAGCAATGAAGGAGTGTTCCCCTTTCTCCACATCCTCCCCAGCATGTGCTGTCACTTGAGTTTTTTATTTTAGACATTCTGATGGGTGTAAGATGGAATCTCAGAGTCCTTTAGATTTGCATTTCACTGATAACTAAGGATGTTGAGTGTTTCTTTAAGTGTTTCTCAGCCATTCGATATTTCTCTGTTGACAATTCTCTGTTCAATTCTGAGCCCCATTTCTTAATTGGGTTATTTTGTTTGGTGATGTTTAATTTCTTGAGCTCTTCATATATTATGGATATTAGACCTTTGTCAGATATAGGGTTGGTGAAGATCTTTTCTGTCTGTAGGCTATCACTTTGTTCAATTGACAGTGTCTTCTGTCTTACAGAAGCTTCTTAGCCTCATGAGGTCCAATTTAATAATTGTTGACCTTAAGCTCTGGGCTGTTGGTGTTCTATTCAGAAAGTTGTCTCCTGTGACAATGTATTCCAGGCTCTCCCCACTTTTCTTCTAACTGATTTAGTGTCTCTGATTTGATGTTGAGGTGTTTTATCTCTCCAAAAGTTTAAACATGAATGGGTGTTGCATTTTGCCAAATGCTTTTTCTTCATCTAAGAAAATGATCATGTGGTTTTTTTCTTTCAGTTTGTTTATATGGTGGATTACATTTATAGATTTCTACATATTAAACCATCCCTGCATGCCTGGTTAAAGCCTACCTGGTCATGGTGAATGGTATCTTTGATGTGTTCTTGTATTCAGTTTGCAAGTATTTTATTATTTTTAAGTCAATGTTCATAAGACAAATTGGTCTGAAATTCTCTTTCTTTGTTGATTCTTTGTGAGATTTAGGTATCAAAGTAACTGTGGCCTCATAGAATGAATTTGGTAATGTTCCATCCATTTCTTTCAGAGTAGCTTTAAGAGTATAGGTATTAGCTCCTCTTTGAAGGTCTGGTTGAATTCTGCACTGAAACCATCTGGCCCTGGACTTTTTTTGGTTGGAAGACTATTAATGACTGCTTCTATTTCTGTAGGAGAAATAGGACTATTTAGTTTGTTTATCTGATCTTGATTCAATTTTGCCAAGTGGAATCGGTCAAGAAAATAGTCCATTTCCCTTAGACTTTCAAATTTTGTGGCATACATGCCTTTGAAATAAGATCTTATGATTCTTTGTGTTTCTTTAGTGTCTGTTGTTATGTCTCCCTTTTCATTTCTGATTTTGTTAATTTGGATAGTATCCCTTTGCTTTGTAGTTAGTTTGCCTAATGGTTTGTCTATCTTGTTGATTTTCTCAATGAACCAGCTCCGGGTTTTATTGATTCTGTGAATTGCTCTCTTTGTTTCTAATTAATTGATTTCATCCTTGAGTTTGATAATTTTAGATGTCTACTCCTCTTGGGTATTTCTACTTCTTTTTTGCTAGGGCTTTTAGATGTGTCATTAAGTTGCTTAAATGGGATGTTTCCAATTTCTTTATAAAGACACTTAGTGCTATGAATTTTCCTCTAAGCACCACTTTCAATGTGCCCCACATATCTGGGTATGTTGTCTTTCATTTTCATTGAATTTCAGTAAGTCTTTAATTTCTTTCTGTATTTCTTCCCTGACACAGGTGCCATTAAGTAGAGAGTTGTTTAGTTTCCATGTATGTGTAGGCTTTTAAATTTTTTTCTATTATTGTTGAAGTCCAGCCTTAGACCATGATCTTATAGGATCCAAGGTATTATTTCAGTCCTCTTGAATCTGTTGAGGTTTGCTTTGTGACCTACTATATGATCAATTTTGGAGAGGGTTCCATGTGGTGCTGAGAAGAAGTATAATCCTTTGTGTTTGAGTGGAAAGTTCTATAGATATTTATTAGATCCTTTTGATTCATGACGTTGGTTAGTGTGTCATTATTTCTTGGTTTAGTTTCTGTTTCAATGACCTATTCTTTGGTGAAAGTGAGGTGTTGAAGTCTCACACTATTAATGTGCAGAAATCGATGTGTGGTTTAAGCTTTGTTAATAGTTATTTTACAGAAGATCCAAGATGGCGGCAAGCAGTGTGGACTGTGTTTGGAAGCTCCAGTGAACAATTTGGGGAATTGCACAGATTTCTGAGCCAGGAACACCAAGATCCCGACACCACAGCAGCAGGAGTGCTCCACGGTTCGGAAGGACCAGGGTGCGGAGGACCTGCGTGCCCCTACACACGGGAGGAGTACGGATTTTCTCGGATCAGAGCAGCGGCAGCACAAGCGGCATCAGCGACACCAGCAGCAGCAACTGAGGTTTGCAGCTCAGAGCCTTCCAGTGGAGGAGGTTAGTGTGGTGGCTGGTGGGTGTTGCTGCGGGAGAGGGGACACTGGACAGGATTTGGGTCGCGTGGCGCCTTGTGACCCAAACTGGACTCGGCGGACAGTTCAGCCCCAGAGTCCTGGGTACAGCTCAGGGCGCAGTGCTGTGGAGACGCTGACTCAGTGCAGCAGGCAATTCTGCCCAAGGCAACAGCTTAGCAAAGCCACGGCTCCCCTGCTGTGACGCAGGCTGGGTGGAGCACTCAGGTCCACCAAGGGCACCATCTCAGCGCAGCTGCAGTTCACCTGCTGTGACACAGGCTGAGCGGAGTGCTCAGTTCCACCCTAGGCGCCATCTCAGCTCAGCCGCAGCTCACCTGCTGTGACATAGGCTGGGCAGAACGCTCAGGTACACCAAAGGCGCCATCTCAGCGCAGCCGCAGTTCACCTGCTGTGACACAGGCTGGGTGGAGTGCTCAGTTCCACTGAAGGCGCCATCTCAGCACAGCCACAGTTCACCTGCTGTGACGCAGGCTGGGTGGAGAGCTCAGTCCCACTGGAGGCACTAGCGCACATCAATGAACAGTTCTGCTCAAGACACTAGCTCTCCTCAGAGGGCAGTTTTGGGGCACTGACACAGGCTGAGGTCAGCAGGCAGATTCAGCCCAGAGGCCCTAGCTGGACTTGCCGGGCAGATTAGGCCCAGAGATTATTCCTGAGCTGTGCACACAGGCTCGGCGGCCCCAAGACTCTGGCTGGACTATGCACGCAGTATAGGCCTGGAGGCCCGGGCTGAATTTAGCATGCAGTGTGGGTCCATAGTCCCTGGCTGAGCTCGGTGCACAATTCTGCCCCAGAGACTCAGGTGGAGCTCGGCGTGCAGCTTAGGGCCAGAGTCCCTAACCGTGCTTGGCAGACAGATTGGGCCCAGAGTCTCTAGTAAAGCTTTTGGCACAGTCCCGGCTCTAAGACCCTGGTTGGACACAGTGTGCAGTTTGAATCCAGAATTCCTGGCTGAGCTGCACGGATGTTTTGGGCATGAGTCAATAACTGACCACAGCAAGCAGTTTGGCCAAACACTCCTAGCTGAGCTTGGTGCGCAGTCCCAGCCCGAAAATTCTGGCTGGACCCTGTGTGCATTTTGAGCCCAGAATTCCTAGCTAAGTTCGGAAGACGGTTCAGATCCTGAGATTCTAGCTGAGCTCAGAGGGTGGTTTGGGACCAGTGTCCCTGGCTGGACTTGGCAGGGAACCCAGAAGGCTGGGGATACCTTGGCCTGACCCAACGCTCATCCAGAGACCCAGAACGATTGCAGGACACACAGCACAGGGGAGTTGAGGATCACTGGCTCTGAGAACCCAAAACGCCAGGGCTAACCTCCTGCCATCCACAACAGTGAAACATCAGAGCTTCCAACCTATGGAAATCGTGAGAAAACAAGTGAATCTATCATCAGACTCCCTTCATCCAACTCAGGAAGCTACCCAACCAAAACAAAGCCGGCAAGATGTCTAAAGGACAGCGTAAAAGCATATGCAAAAAACCCCACAACAACATGGCGTCTCCAGTTTCCAGCTATCCCAAAGAAAACAACCCAGAGAGCTCAAATACAACAGAAATACAAGAAAATGACCTCAAATCCTTAATAAGGAGCATATTAATGGAGGAAACAAAAAAAATTTGTAATCAAATACAGGAAGACGCAACCAAACAGGTGAGATACATAAAAGAAGCACATAGAGTGGAACTGGAAAAATTTAAGGAAAATGCAAATAACCGAATGGAAGAAATAAATAAAACGGTTCAAGTTCTGAAGACCTATAAAGAGGCAATGGAAGAAACTCAGGAATATACAAAAAATCAGGTGAAAGAAATAAAAAAAATCAGTTCAAGATCTGAAGACGAAAATGGATTCAATGATAAACACACAGACAGAAGAAAAACGAGAACGTGAGACCTCAGAGAAGAAGGCGAGCAACACAGAGGTGAACTTTTCTAACAGAATCCAAGAGATGGAAGAACGAATCTCAGGTCTAGAAGATACAATCACAGATCTTGAAGCAACCATTAAAGAAAATGCCAAATCTGGAAAACTCCTGACACAAAACATCCAAGAAATTCAGGACACCATGAAACGAAGAAATCTGAGAATAATAGGAATTGAAGAAAGAGAAGATATCAGACTCCAAGGCCCAGAAACTATTCTCAACAAAATCATAGAAGAAAATTTCCCCAACCTAAAGAAAGAGATACCTATAAACATACAAGAGGCCTACAGAACACCAAATAGAATTGACCAGAAAAGGAAAACTGCCCGTCACATAATAATCAAAACACAAAACATACAGAACAAAGAAAAAATATTAAAGCTGCAAGGGAAAAGGGCCAAATAACATTCAATGGCAAACCTATCAGAATTACACCCGACTTCTCAGCAGAGACCATAAAAGCCAGAAGAGCCAGGACAGAGATCCTGCAAACCCTGAGAGACCACAGATGCCAGGCCAGACTACTTTACCCAGCAAAATTATCAATAACCATTGATGGAGAAAACAAAATATTCCATGACAAAAACAAATTCAAACAGTACCTATCCACAAACCCAGCTTTACAGAAGGTACTAGAAGAAAAACTCTATCCCAAAGGGTCAAGCTACAACCAAAACTACTCAGGAAATAGGTAAATTTACCATGGCAAAAACACAACTACACAAACACTCAATTGGAAACAACATCAAAATTAAGACTCTTAACAGTCACTGGTCGTTAATATCTCTCAACATCATTGGTCTCAATTCTCCAATAAAAAGACATAGACTAACTGAATGGGTGCATAAACAAGATCCAACATTCTTCTGCATTCAAGAAACACAACTCACCCATAACGATAGGCATTACCTCAGGGTAAAAGGTTGGAAAAAAATATTCCAAGCAAATGGTCACAAGAAGCAAGCAGGCATGGCCATTTTAATATCAAACAAGATAGACTTTTAACCAAAATTAATCAAAAGGAATGCAGAAGGACACTTCATACTCATCAAAGGTAAAGTCAACCAAGATGACATCACAATTCTGAACATCTATGCTCCCAATACAAGGGCACCCACATTTGTAAACGATCTGCTAAAAAAACTTAAACCACACATCGATCACCACACAATAATAGTGGGAGACTTCACACCCCACTCTCACTGAAGGATAAGTCATTGAAACAGAAACTAAGCCGAGAAATAACATTATTAACCAATGCCATGGGTCAAATGGATCTAACAGATATCTATAGAACCTTTCACCAAAACAAGAAAGAATATACCTTCTTCTCTGCACCCCATGGAACCTTCTCCAAAATTGATCACATCGTAGGTCACAAAGCAGGCCTCAACAGATACAAGAGGATTGAAATAATACCTTGTATCCTATCAGATCACCATGCTCTTAGGCTGCAATTCAACAACAACAGAAACAACAAAAAGCCTACACGTACGTGGAAACTAAACAACTCTCTGCTAAATGACACATGGGTCAGGGAAGAAATAAAGAAAGAAATCAAGGAGTTTCTGAAATTCAATGATAATGAGGGAACAACATACCCAAATTTGTGGGATACATTGAAAGCAGTGTTAAGAGGAAAACTCATAGCACTAAGTGCCTTTAAAAAGAAATTGGAAACATTGCACATAAGCAACTTAACAAAACAGCTGGAAGCCCTAGAAAAAAAGGAAGTAGAAACACCCAAAAGGAGTAGACGTCTGGAAATAATCAAACTCAGGGCTGAAATTAACAAATTAGAAACTAAGAAAACAGTCCAAAGAATCAACAAAACCAAGAGCTGGTTCTTTGAGAAAATCAATAAGATAGACAGACCGTTGTTAGCCAAACTAACTAAAAGGCAGAGAGACAGTATTGAAATCAACAAAATCAGAAATGAAAAGGGAGACATAACAAAAGACACTGAAGAAATACAAAGAATCATAAGATCCTACATGAAGGCATATATGCCACAAAATTTGAAAATCTAAGGGAAATGGATGATTTTCTTGATCAATTTCACTTGCCAAAGTTGAGTGAAGAACAGCTAAACAAGCTAAATAGTCCCATTTCCCCTACAGAAATAGAAGCAATCACTGATAGTCTCCCAACCAAAAAAAGCCCAGGGCCAGATGATTTCAGTGCAGAATTCTACCAGACCTTCAAAGGCAAGCTAATACCGATACTCTTCAAGCTACCCCAAAACATAGAATTGGATGGAACATTACCAAATTCATTCTATGAGGCCATAATCACGTTGATCCCTAAACCTCACAAAGACTCAAAAAAGAAAGAGAATTTCAGACCAATTTCTCTTATGAACATCGATGCAAAAATACTAAATAAAATTCTTGCAAAACGAATACAAGAACACATAAAAGGATATCATTCATCATGACCAAGTAGGCTTCATTCCAGGCATGCAGGGATGGTTTAATATACGGAAATCCATCAATGTAATCCACCATATAAACAAACTGAAAATAAAAAACCACATGATCATCTCTTTAGATGCAGAGAAAGCATTTGATAAAATCCAACACCCATTCATGTTTAAAGTTTTAGAGAGATCGGGGATACAAGGCACTTTCCTCAACATAATAAAGGCTATCTACAGCAAGCCAATAGCCAAAATTAAAGTAAATGGTGAGATACTCAAGGAAATTCCTCTAAAATCGGGAACAAGGCAAGGCTGCCCACTCTCTCCATATCTCTTCAATATAGTACTCGAAGTTCTAGCCAGAGCAATAAGACAACAAAAGAAGATCAAGGGTATCCAAATGGGAAAGGAGGAATTCAAACTATTTCTATTTGCAGATGATTTGCTCGTGTACATAAGTGACCCTCAAAATTCCACCAGAGAACTCCTACAGCTGATAAATACTTTCAGCAATTTGGCTGGATACAAAATTAACTCAAAAAAGTCTGTAGACTTCCTATACACAAATGACAAGCTTGCAGAGGAAGAAATTAGGAAAGACATACCCTTCACATTAGCCACAAGCAATATAAAATATCTAGGAGTTACTTTAACTAAGCAAGTGAAGGACTTGTTTGAAAAAAATTTCAAAACTCTGAAGAAGGAGATTGAAGATGACATGAGAAGATGGAAGGATCTTCCTTGCTCATGGATAGGGAGAATTAACATATTAAAAATGGCCATCCTACCAAAAGCAATCTACAGAATCAATGCAATCCCTATCAAAATACCTACACAACTTTTTAAAGACATTGAAAGTTCAATTCTGAACTTCATATGGAAAAACAAAAAACCCAGAATAGCAAAAACGATCTTGTGTAATAAAAGGTGCTGTGGAGGAATCTCCATACCTGATCTCAAACTGTACTATAAAGCAATTGTAATTAAAACAGCATGATACTGGCGCAGCAACAGGCTGGTTGATCAGTGGAATCGAATTGAAGACCCAGATATGAATCCACACACATATGGTCACTTGATTTTTGACAAAGAAGCCAAATCCATTCAATGGAAAAAGGATAGCATCTTCAACAAATGGTGCTGGTCTAACTGGATGTCTATGTGTAAAAAAATGCAACTAGACCCATATTTGTCACCTTGCACAGATATCAAATCCAAGTGGATTAAAGACCTTAACATAAAACCAGAGACACTAAGTCAGTTACAAGAAAAAGTGGGGAAGAGCCTGGAACATTTTGGCACAGGAGACAACTTCCTGAACAGAACACCAACAGCCCAGGCCTTAATGTCAACAATTAATAAATGGGACCTCATGAGGCTGAGAAGCTTCTGTAAGGCTAGAGACACTGTCAAGAGAACAAAGTGACAGCCTACAGACTGGGAAAAGATCTTCACCAACCCTACATCTGACAAAGGTCTAATATCCAAAATATATAAAGAACTCAAGAAACTAAACACCACCAAACCAAATAACCCAATTGAGAAATGGGGCTTGGAACTAAACAGAGAATTCTCAACAGAGGAATATCAAATGGCTGAGAAACACTTAAAGAAATGCTCAACCTCCTGAGTCATCAGGGAAATGCAAATCAAAACAACTCTGAGATTCCATCTTACACCCATCAGAATGGCCAAGATCAAAAATTCAAGCGACACCACATGCTGGAGAGGATGTGGGGAGAGAGGAACACTCCTTCATTGCTGGTGGGAATGCAAACTAGTACAGCCACTTTGGAAATCTATCTGGTGCTATCTCAGAAAACTGGGAATAGGGCTTCCTCAAGACCCAGCTATTCCACTCCTTGGAATATACCCAGAAGATGCACCAGCACACAACAAGAAAATTTCCTCAACCATGTTCATAGCAGGCTTATTCATAATAACCAGAACATGGAAACAGCCTACCATCCCTCATTAGAAGAATGGATAAAGAAACTGTGGAACATATACACTATGGAATACTACTCAGCTATTAAAAACAAGGAATTCCCGAAATTTGTGGACAAATGGATTGAGCTAGAGATGATCATAATGAGTGAGTTAACCCAGAAGCAGAAAGACTCAAATGGTATATACTCACTTATATCTGCATACTAGCCCAAGGGGCATGTCCCACGAAAGCCTTCCCTTACCAGGAAACTGGGATAGAGGGGAGGACATCCTATTGGGACTCTAGATGAGAGAACAATGGGAGAATAGCAATGTAGAAGGATCCAGAGGGTCCTAGAAACCTACAAGTTGAACATTATAATAGGCAGATTTGGGTCAAGGGGTCCCGCTCAAACTAAGGCACTAGCCAAGGACAATACAGGCGGTAAAATTTAAACTCCTACCCTGATGTAGCCCTTGGACAGGACAGTCTCCACACTTGAGTGGAGAGAGGGATTTGACTTTCTCACATACTCTGATGCCTCACCTTCGACTATGTCGCCTGGCAGGGGTACCTAGTGGCACTCAGAGGAAGGACAGCAGGTCACCGAGAAGAGACTTGATACCCTATGAGCATATACAGAGGGAGGTAATCCCTCTGAGGATCAGTCATAGGGAAGGGGAATAAGGGAAAAATGGGAGGGAGGGGAGAATGGGAGGATACAAGGGATGGGATAACCATAGAGATGTAACAAGAATAAATAAATAATAAAAAAAAGAATCCACAATGTTGTCTATTAAAAAAAAATAGTTCTTTTACAAATGTCTGTGCCCTTGTATTGGGAGCATAGATGTTTAAAACTGTGATGTCATCTTTTTTGACTTTATCTTTGATGAGTATAAAGTGACCTTCTTCATCTCTTTTGATTAATTTTGGTTGTAAATCTATAATGTTAGATATTAAAATGGCATACCAGCTTGCTTCTTGTGTTCATTTGTCTGGAATACTTTTTTCCAGCCATTTACTCTGAGATAATATCTAGTCTTATGGCTGATATGTGTTTCTTGATTGCAGAAGAATGTTGGTTCTTGTTTATGTATCTATTCATTTAGTCTATGCCTTTTTACTAGAGAATTGAGATTATTGATGTTGAGGACTATTAATGACCAGTGACTGTTAAGTCTCTTGATTTTGATGTTGGTTGCAGTAGAGAGTTTGTACGGTTAAATTTTTGTAATGGTGTAGTTATCTTTTTCCCATTTAATTTTTGTTGTATCTAGTAACTTCCATAAGGCTGGATTTGTGGATAGGTATTGTTTGAATTTGTTTTTAATCATGGAATATCTTGTTTTCTCCATCTATGGTTATTGATAATTTCTCTGGGGATAGCAGTCTGGCCTGGCATCTGTGGTCTCTTACAGTTTTCAGGACCTCTATTCAGGCCCTTCTGGTTTTTATGGTCTCTGCTGAGAAATCAGGTGTAATTCTTATAAGTTTGCCATTATATGTTATTTGGCCCTTTTCCTTTGCCATTTTTAATATTTTTCTTTATTCTGTATATTTTGTGTTTTGATTATTATGTGATGGGAAGATTTTCTCTTCAGGTCTATTGTATTTGGTGTTCTGTAGACCTCCTGTATATTTATATACATCTCCTTCTTTAAATTGGGGAAATTTTCTTCTATGATTTTGTTGAAGATATTTTCTGGGCCTTGGAGTAGGGCATCTTCTCTTTCCTCAATGCCTATGATCCTCAGATTTGTTTTTTCATGGTGTCCTTGATTTCTTGGATTTTTTTGTGTCACATATTTTTCAGATTTAGCATTTTCTTTGATGGTTGCTTTGAGTTCTATGATCATATCTTCGAGTCCCAAGATTTGTTCCTCCATTTTGTGGATTCTGTTAGAGAAGCCCACCTATATATTGCTTATTTTCTTCTCTAAGGTCTCTCATTCCTGTCTTTCTTCTGTCTGTTCCTTTTTCATTGTTTCCATTTTCATCTTCATATCTTGAACTGTTTTATTTATATTTCCTTCATCTGATTGTATATTCCTGATTTTTCTTCCAGTGTTTCTTTATAGGCCTTCAGAGCTTGATCTGTTTTATTGATTTTTTTTTCATCTGATTGTATTTTCCTGAATTTCTTCCAGAGCCTTTCTATATGCCTCTTTCATGTCTTCGACCTGTTTGGCTGTAACTTCCTTAATTTGTTTATGGATTTTGTTCATTTCTTCCATGATCATCTTCATTACTAGGGATTTGAGGTCATTTTCTTATATTTCAATTGTGTTTGAGTTCTCAGGATTGCTTCTTTGGGATAGCTGGGATCTGGAGATGCCATAGTGTTTTGGTTTTTTGTTTATGTTTTTATGCTGGCCTTTACTCATCTTCCTGTTTCTGATGTTGTGAGGTAGCTTCTGGTGTCCTTCACTGGTCATTGAGAGTGGATACTTGGTGAGTGATTATAGGTCGAGTGCTCTTGCCTGTGGGGGTCAGGGAATTCTTCCCTGGAACAGGCAGGTGATCTCTCTTCTGCTCCAGGAGACTTTGCTCCACACCTTATGCTCCTTACTGGGTCAGCAGAGGTAGGCTTTTGCCTGGTCCCATTCAAATCATACAACTGTGGTGGTTCAGTCTAGCTGAGTTGGCGTTGCTGTTTGTTTTTTTGTCCTGACCCCTCAGGGATGTCCAGCCTCTTCTAAGAGCGTGGGAGATCCTGCTGGACTGTGTAGCCTGGCTAGACCTGGTTCTATCTGCCCTATTATGCAGGCAAGGACCATGTGGCCAATAGTTAGGTTCCTGCCTGGATCTGTTAGATAGTGCAACTGTGCCAGTTCAGTCCCACTGTGTTGGGGGGGGTCACTGTTTAGTTTCTGTCCTGCCCTGTCAGTGCTGTCCAGCTTCTCCCAAGAGCATAGGAGACCCTGCCAGGCTGTGGCACCTGGCTAGGCTGGGTTCTATCTTCCCAACTGTGCAGGCACTGTCTGCTTTGGCCAGTGGCTAGGTTCCTGTCCGGTTATGTTCATACCAAGCTGCTCTGGCTGGGTTGTGTGTTCACCACCACCTGAGCTTCAATGTGGCCCCTGGGGCTTTCTGTAGACTATGGCAGGGTTGGGGTGGGAGAGGAGGTCTGAGGACAAGTCCACCCATTTCCCTGAGATTTCTGCAGGCCAGGATCCCATATACTGAGTTTGGGTTATAGAGTCTCGCTGCAGTTTACAGTCCAGAATCTGAGGACTGGGTTCCTGTTCTCCATGGGCAGTTTGTTGATCCGAGGACCAGGCCTGACTGTGGTCTTCACTGTGCAGGACCCCACTCACCTAGTGTTCTCCAGTTCTTGTGGTATGTGGCTCCTAGTCAGGTCCCTGGTCTCCATGAAGTAGATCAGATACAGTGCATGATAGGTGCCACCATGTAATAATTATTTTTTTATTAATTTTTTCTTGTTACATCTCAATGGTTATCCCCTCCCTTGTGTCCTCCCATTCTCCCCTCCCTCCCATTTTCCCGTTATTCCCCTCCCCTATGACTGTTCCTGAGAGGGATTACCTCCCCATGTATATGCTCATAGGGTATCAAGTCTCTTTTTGGTGACCTGCTGTCCTTCCTCTGAGTGCCACCAGGTCTCCCCCCTCCAGAGGACATAGTCGAATTATTTTTAAAAGAGGCCCTGAATTTATAAGAAAGCAAGGAGGAGTTATGAAGGGATAAGGTAAAAGGAAGTAAGAAATTATGTAACTATAATCCCCCAAAATAATAGAAAAATACACGGCAATAATATTCCTTGCAAATTTTTAATAGTTAATGGATTACAAAATTAATAACAACTATCCTAATCTGCATGTAAACTCCACTTCTCTCCTAAATGTCTAGTTTGTTAAAGCCAAAGATGAAAGTTGTAGAAGGGTCATTTTCTTCTACCTTGAAAGATTTTCTTGTCTTCCTAGTCTCTCCATGCAGGCTTTTACCACGCCTTGTACACTTAACAATCTACATCATTCAAAATACAGTGACTTTTAAAAATAACTCAATTTCTTAAAGCCTGAGAATAGCTTCTGAAACATAGCTCTCATTTATCCTCTTCCACAGATAAATATGTGGAGTCTTTTAGGACTTCATGAGTGAGCAGTGTGCCGGACCCTTAGGAGCCTGGTATGGATTTTGACTGAGGACTGAGAAATTTCATGTAACCAGAAGCCCACAATGTCACTTTATGTCCTGATTTGCCCTGCACAATCCAAATCTATATCCCATGGGATCTGACATTTTTCCCTTGTCCTTTTTTTACTTACAAAAACTGCTGATGGTTAGGCAACTATGTTAGTGAGATTTTATAAATGTAGTTTCTGACATTCCTAGAGACTTACTGTCACACCAAACTCCCTATTTCTGCGGCTTTTACAATTTTTACACCTCCTCTTCACAATGATACTTGATATTTATCTATGGAGGTGCATAGGAGTCCTAGATTTTACATAAAGATCTATAGGCAACTAAGGGATGCTGAGAGTATGAAAAATAGTCTGGCAAGGGAAGGACAAATTGATTGGTTATCCAATACCAAGTGATCATCC
>OU015748.1:73121673-73136015 GCA_907169655.1 Acomys percivali | reverse complement strand
CAAGGGAAGGACAAATTGATTGGTTATCCAATACCAAGTGATCATCCATAAAAATGTGCATAAAACTATTATTATATGACTGATTAGGTTGTACTAATTACTTAAGTATATATATTATACTTAATTTGTAAGCATTAATTTGTAAAACACCAAGAAAGGGTATATGGAATTGTTTGGAAGGAGGAAAGAGAAAAGGAAAATTATGTAATTATATTATAATCTCAAAAAGTAAATAATTGTTAAAAAGATGCTCAATCTAACAACACAGAACAGGAAGCTCTCAACATTCAAACAATGAGCAATGTCATAAAAGGGTAATGTGTGTAGTTTCTTTTATTCTATCTTTCTCCACAGCTTCATTCTTGATTCATTTTCCCTTCCTTCTCACATAAGACCTACACCTTCAATGGCAGTTTGAATAAGAGAGACGGCTCAGTGGTTAAGAACACTGCCTGTTCTTCCAAAGATCCTGAGTTCAATTCCCAGCAACTGCATGGTGGTTCACAACCATCCATAATGTGATCTAATACCCTCTTCTGGTGTGCAGGTGTACATGCAGACAGAACTCTGTATGCATAATAATAAATAAATAAATCTTTTAAATAAATAAAGAATAAGAAATGTTCCCCCATAATTCAGATATCTGAAGACCTGGTCCACAGTTGATGGTTTTGTTGGAGAGGTCATGGAACCTGTAGGACGTGAAGCCTTGTCACTGGGGCCAGGCTTGGGTGGCTTATAGCCTTTCTCTCACTTCCAGTTTGTTCTCTTTTCTTTGTGGTCAGAGTTGAAGATGTGGTCTCTAAGTTTCTTGTTCTTGCAGCCTGATGCTATGCCTCCCCCACCATTATGGACTCTCCCTATGGAAGCCAAGATAAACTTTCTCCTATAAGTTGCTTTTTGTCATGATGTTTATTACAGCAATAGGAAAGTAACTACTTATCTGAGAGCTTTTCTCTACATTGAGATTGTGATATGGAACTGAGGCATGCCACCTGCCAAGAGACTCATTTGTAAGAGTAATATTGCTGAGTATTGGGGGGTGTTAAAGAAGAGGAGAAGGACAGTTGATAAAAGCTTCCTGGAGGTGGAGTTACACGTTGCTGCCGATTTATGTGGCTACTGGGAATTACACTAATGTTCTCTGGAAGATCAGCAAGCACTCTTTATGCCAAGCCATCAATTCAGCCCCTGTTTGAGTTTTTGTTGTTGTTGTTGTTGGTAGTTTTTGTTTTCTATTTTTTAAATAAAAATTAAAAATTGGAGCTAGGCATGGTGGTGCAACCTGTAATCCCAGCACTTGGGAAGGCAGAGGCAGGTGGGTCTTTGTGAGTTTGAAGCCACCGTGGTCATTAAAGCGAGTCCAGGAAAGCCAGGGCTGTTACACAGAAAAAGCTTGTCTCAAAAAAAAAAAAAAAAAAAAAAAAGAATTAGGAATTGGGTTAATATCTATCAAATTCCTATAATATAACTAGGACTAGCCATAAATTTTCATGTGAGCACAGTTCCCACTTTATCAATAAGAAAATTCAGATTCAAAAAGATTAAGTAACCTTCCTGGAGCCTTAGTAAGAACCCTGACTTAAAAGGGTCTGACCATATGTCTCATTTCCCTCAGCACCCTTCTTGTCACCTCTTTAAACATAAACAAACAAATAAAAACACTAACACATCCATGTATTAAAATGGAAATGTTGCTGGGTGATTAAATAAGGTACACATAGTCTTGAGGATCCACAGAGGTTGAAGAATTTGTGATTTTTCTAAAGCAGTTTTTATATAATATACTGGAAATAACCAGGTTTGTAGTTCTTTCTTTCTTTGTTTCTTATATAGGGACACCGCTTATGGTCACGTATTTGTGATCAGCTTCAGTGTGTTTTAGTTTTGGGTTGGGACTATAGCAGAAAAAGTGTATGAATATGTATGTGGACATGCCTGTGTTATAAAACAAAATAAAAGCTTCCCTGTAAATAAGCCAACACAAGGATCTACTTACCATTTACTGCTGAGTTCTCCTACAATCAGAGTCTGAGTTATTAAATGGCCAGTTCTTCAGTGATTTCTTTCAGCTATGCATGTTGCCTGCAGGGCCTATGTATTGACGAGCTTTTAGCTTGGTTCATATCACAACAGCCTACAAAAGACATTTAGTTGAACTATATAGTTATAGAACTATAGGCCTGAAGGATCATTTCTAAGAAAGCAGGTCTTAAAAAGAACTGTAAATATCTTTGGCATAAAACATTTAAGCAAGTGAGTTACACATATATTCATTCACTTGACCTAGCAGTCCTACATTACATCTGCATACAAATACATCCATATACCCAAATATCATGCTATACATCATATATCAATTTCTGTTTTTCAATTTAAAACTTATGAGCAAACCAGAAGATCATACTTCTGTCAATTATTCAAATTTCTCCAGGTCACTTCACATACAGCTATGTCACCTTTCTCCAGTCTACTGTCGCAAGCTGAAAACAAAGAGCACCTTTGTCCTCTTCTACTGTATTTGTGAATCCAGCTCCCATGTCAATCTGGTGGCAAGCCTCAGAACAACCCCCTCCATTCTTCCCTGCCTTTTATATATACAAAAGTTCTGCTTCATGGTCCTTGTGGCACTTTTGTGAATCTGAGGACACTCCAAGTAAGTGACTCAGATTTTTTTTTTTAGTAGCCAAAACCAAGACACTGAGCAACTCTGGCCCAGATGCTAAGACAGAGAGCAGTTAGCTGGATTCCCAGGAATCGATCCTTTGCCCTCACATAGGTAAAAAAGAAACATAGAGGTTCATACTAGGCTGAGAATAGAGAGAGTGTAAAGTTGATCTCTTGCCCTGCAGATACGTCTGTGATAGACTAATCCCAGGTTGGGCCGGAACTTCAGCAAGAATGCATTTCTACAGAACACACTAACCAAGACATTCTGCTACGCTTCTACTTACACCAAGGACTTAGTCCATGGCCTTGGGTAAATAGGCCATTGGCATTCTCAGATGATGAAGAGAGGAGAGAGGGAGGAACAGTTGGTGGGGGCTAGTGTGAGGGGACAGGGGTGGTAAGGAGAGGGACAATGACTTTCCCTGGTGTGCTGAATATTTCAACGTGTGAGCACTTTTCTTGCTGTGTCATTCATAAAGGCTTTTCTTTCCAACAATAAAATTGACCAGAGATGCTATTTGCTATATACTAGCCCTTTTCCAATTACCTCGCACTCCAGTGTATTATGCACATAAATTAGTGAATCTGTTAATGAGGAAACTCAATGGGTGAACTAAAAGGCTTGAGGCAGCAGGGAACAGTAGTGAAATAATCCTCTTTGTTGGTCACTAAATAATCTTTTCAGATTAGATGCCATGGTTGGGCCTTCTGACAGTTCACATACCAGATTCTGCAAATTAAACATACTTCTCTATAATTAAATATCACAATTTCATTGTTCCAATAACAAAAGTGAAATATTTCCCACCATCATAATATCCTTAGCAGATAATGTCATTGGCAGAGAATGAAGTTACCACATGATAATAGCTCTGGAGGCCAAAGTCAAGCTGCAGTGTTTATTTTCAAAATAGATCATTACATTGACTTTTTCCCATTACCAAGTGATTGATGCAGACTTAAAGGTGACCAGCAACAACAACGAAAACAAAAAATTCTTTTAAGGCCCTAGCCAAGGACAATACAGGCGGTAAAATTTAAACCCCTACCCAGATCTAGCCAATGGACAGGACAGTCTCCACACTTGAGTGGAGAGAGGGATGTGACATTCTCACGTACTCTGGTACCTCACATTTGACTATGTCCCCTGGAGGGGGAGACCTAGTGGCACTCAGAGGAAGGACAGCAGGTCACTGAGAAGAGACTTGATACCCTATGAGCATATACAGGGGGAGGTAATCCCTCTCAGGAACAGTCATAGGGAAGGGGAATAAGGGGAAAATGGGAGGGAGTGGAGAATGGGAGGATACAAGGGATGGGATAGCCATAGAGATGTAACAGGAATAAAT
The DNA here is from genome assembly GCA_907169655.1 of Acomys percivali. Lineage (NCBI taxonomy): Eukaryota > Metazoa > Chordata > Mammalia > Rodentia > Muridae > Acomys > Acomys percivali. The sequence goes on along the minus strand of OU015748.1, from coordinate 73,131,996 downwards.
TAATTTAAAAAAAAATAAAATAAAAAAAATAAAAAATAAAAAAAAAGAAACTGATCTAACACTAGTGTCAAATGCCAAATGATTCAAATATCAGGGTAGATGATGTAAATAGCAAGGCAGAATCCACTTAAAATTTAACCTTTGCCTTCAAGTGCAATTTGCTCTGCAAAACAAGAGCAGAAGTCAGGGGCCCCAGTGTGCTTCAGAACACAATAAGAGCTAGTGTTGACACAATCCATTTCTTGATAGCTATAGAATTCTAGATGAGGACAACCTTTGACAAAGAACTGTGGTGTACAGGTGGCAGACATGAGCCAACTCATCCTAACCAGCAGCCCCAGGAAGGAAAGGCAGTGCTGCAATTAGCAGGAGCTATAAACAAACTCTCAGCACAGCAAAAAGCCTTCCCACAAGCATCCGAGACCACTGTGCTTTCCAGCATTTGGAGATAAAACTGTATCATGGAGGTCATCTTCAAATACAAGCAGCTAACAATGAGCACCTTTCTCTCTGGCTGGTAGGACCCACAAAAGGCCTTTCATCAGGAACGCACTCAGTACAAATGGCTGCATTATCACATTTCCTCCCATTCCTTCAGGGGAAGGCAGAGAAGGAAAGTCTCCACTGTGAAAAGCTTGGTATCTTGGCTTCAGCTAGAGTTGCCTTATGAAATCAAGTGTAACAAAGCATGTGGAGCCCTGGACACTTCTCAGTTTAACCAACACTTACCGTGTAAGGAACTCTGCTAAGGGTACTGCTTGAGGCTGAAAAATCAGATCAAATATAAAGAGTCCCTGTTGTTCACATTGCCCACTCCCTGTTATTTATTTTCTCTGCATGAAGTCATTTGGGTTGGAGAGTTCCAGTTTAGAAGGCTCTGTACAGTCAGTGCTCACTCCTGGCATGACATGTGTGCCATGCACAATACTTTTGATGATGATGCTAATTGGTGCTGAATGCAACTTATTTATAAGTCTCAAGAATTATACATGTGCTATGGATGTTTGAGGCTCCAAGTTGCATGTTAAAGAGTAAAAGAGACATATTTCACAATTGGGAAACCCAATAAGTTGACATTAACTGATTATTTTCAAATATGGTAGTCATGGAATTTGAGAGGATGTGCTAGTAAAAGAGATTTTTGTTAAGATTATAGATTATTTGTGATAGAAAGAACCTTAATTAGTACATGAAACATATTCTAAAGGAACCTTTCTCTGTGTCAAGGGCTAATCTAGAGTAATCTTAACAGATGCTGGAATACTGCACAATCCATGATGATGCCCCGGGGCTAAGCTCCTAGTCCGCACTCCAGCAAAGTCCTCTTCCAGCAGAAGAATCTCCTGGTAACAAAGTTTCATGTTGTGACATGCTTGCTCAGCTTTTGAGTTGTCTGTAGCAAACTTTCTTGATCCTAAAATCTTTGTGTTATTTTATTTATTATTGTTTTTGCATATGTATACATGTATATATATATCTATGTTTGCATATATGTACCAAATCCTTCTTTTTGGTGGCACTCTTTCTGTTTGTTATTGGTTTAATTGCACTATTTTCTCACTAGACAATAAGTTATGTGACCTAAGAGTTAATATCTGGCCTTGTTTCAAAGCTCAAACCATGTATGCATGACCCAATGCATGTACAGTTTTGCTGTCTTTTTATACATGAAGCTAATGCTTTTGTTTTCAGGCCTTAAATATATTTCTAGACTCTTTCAAAGCTTACCATGCCTCAGAAATATTGTTGTAATGAAAAAAGGGCAGGAAACTGCCCCTCCTAAGAAACCATGCACTCCTAATCTAATGAACCTATGCAAAATTCGGGGGTTAGCCTTTGCCAACCTCCTGACATGGAAAACTTGAACCTAATAAGAAATGGCTATTTTATTGGTGGTACATATGATCTGGTCCTGAGTTAATGAAGCTCCCATGATATGAGAGTTCCCTGCCACTGTTAAACACTGTGGTTAAACACTCCTAATCCCTCATGTTCTCAGACTCATCGCTTTACCTATGAAACCAACATTGCAGACACCATTTGGGCAAATGAATAGTTCTTGGGGCTGTTGTGTTTATTTAAAATTCTGCTTGTGGACAGCTGGGAATAACCCAGAACATGCTTTGTATTGCTTCATGCCAAAAAAAAAAAAAAAATGGTTGTTTCCTAACCAGTGTGGACGTTAGACCAGGTGACTCTCAAAAGTGACTTCTTTCCAAACACAGTTGAGATCTTCATCCTATCATTACTATTTTTTCCAATTTTCTTAGAACTGAAATGAGTGATTCTTTCTCCAAGAAAGCATGTTTATTTTTTTTCATAAAGTCAATGAATAGTTTATGGTAACTTGAATGGCAATGGCCCTCATAGGCTTATGTGTTTGAATACTAGGCCTCAAGTTGATGGAACTGTTTGGGACAGATTAGGAGGGAGGGTCTTGTTGAAGGGGGTATGTTACTGGTGGTGGGCTTTGGGGCTTCAAAAGCCTTTGCTGTCTCTAGTTAGATTTATCTGCTTTGTGATTATAGATGCAAGCTTTCAGCTACAACTCCACTGCCATGCCTGCCAATGTTCTTCCATGTCTCTTTCCATGGTGGTCATGAACTCTAACAGTCTGAAACTGTTAGCCCCAAATTAAATGCTTTTTTTTTTTTCATAAGCTACCTCTGTGATAGGGTTTTGTCTTAGGAGTAGAAAAGTGACTAAGATAAATTATTTTTAAAAATTTTAGAAGTTGGGTGCAGTAGACATATGCTTGTAATCCTAGAATTCTGAGAGGCAGAGGCAGGTGGATCTCTGTAAATTGGAGGCCAGCCTAGTCTACAAAGTGAGTCCAGGATAGCCAAGACTACACAGAGAAATCCTGTCTTGAAAAACCAAAGAAAAGATCCTAGAAATGTCAAAGTAAACAAGTAGATGCTAGAACCTACTTGAAATCTCTTAGATGCTCAGCAAAGCAAGTTTCCAACAGGCTAAGTAAAGTACTTGCTTAATGCAGAAGCCAGTAGAAATTTTCTAATGGTAAGCAGACAGTCATGCAAAAACAAGAACACTTAACCAACAACAGCTGATCTTGATTCCCAAAACAGACACTTGTGGCTATTGTATTATTCGCTTTAAATCGCATAGGCATCTCTGAAGTATTACTAAATAATACACTTTACAGACCCTGGAAATTAAAAAACCTCATTAGATCATGCAGTTCTTTCTCTTTCCCTTTCTTTTTATGTGTGTAAATGATTTTGCTGGCTCCTTGTGATTAGTGGGATTTGGTCATAACCAAACTGTTAAGTATTTGAAAGCATTTACTTAATTGTGTTAGTTAAGACAGGTAGGGTGTGCCATAACTAAGTCCATAGTTGTCTTTTTTAGAGATTTATTTCTATCCACTGCATTAGGAGTGACTATGACTCCATGTTGTGTTAATTAGTGATGTGTTACTAAGAATACTTTCTAATCTATTTGAGTCTATAAGACATTAATATCTGATCACTCTTGATTCTGGAAAAGACCATCCTGGATGAGGTAACCCAGACCCAGAAATACACACATGGTATGTACTCACTTTTATGCAGAGTTTAGCCATTTAGTACAGGATTAACATGCTGCAATCCTCATACCCAAAGAATATAAATGAGAAGGAAGACCCAAGGGAGGATGCTTAAATCTCACTCAGAAGAGGAAATAGAATAGACAGAGGTAGCTGTTGAAGAGAGGGAACAAGGTAGGAGAGTGAATTCAGAGAGAAATAAAGGTAGATCAGACATGGAGAGTGTGTGGGTGGGAGGACAGAAATCCTGCAAAGAAAAGGAAACTGGGTGGTGGCATCTCTTCGACAAGTCAGAATCGGCCTCTGGGAGCATATGAGAGGAACTATAGCTGGGGCCTCCTAGTAGCAGGGGCCATGGAGGCTAACGAAGACACCCTCTAAGTACACAAGACTCCTAGTGAAGGGAGAACACCAACCCACTCACAAAAACTTTAATCTAAAACTTACCCTGTCTAAAAGATGTGCAAGGATAAAGATAGAACAAAGATTGAGAGATTGTCCAACCAATGCCTGGCCCAACCCAAGATCCATCCCATGGAAGAGAGCCAACCCCTGACTATTAACAATACTCTGCTATGCTTACAGACAGGAGCCTAGAAGAGTTGTCTTCTGAGAGGCCCCACCCAGCAGTGGTTTGAAACAGATGCTGAGACTCACAGACAGACACTGGGTGAAACATAGGGAATCTAGTGGAGAAGTGGGAGGAAGGATAAAAGGACCTAGAGGTGACAGGAGCTCCATAAAAGAAGACCAACAGAGCCAACTAGCCAGGGCTCAGAGGGGCCTATGGAGTCTGAAGCACCAAGGACCATGCATGGACTGGACCTAGGCCCGCTACATAGATGTAGGACGGGGGAAGCTCAGGCTTCAAGTGGGTCCACTAGTGAGGGGAGTGGGGGTTTTCTCTGACATGGAGTCTGTTGCCTGCTTTTTTTTTTTTATCACTTCTCCCTGATGGGACAGCATTACCAGTCCACAGGGAAAGAGGAAAATCTCAGTCCTGATGAGATTTCATGAGCTGAGGTGGCTAGTTAGGAGGGCTCACCTTTTCTGAGGAATAGGGGAGTGGGAAGAGGGAAGGGAAAGTGGGACTGTGAGGATTGAAGGGAGGGGGCTACCACCGGGATGTGAAGTGAATAAATAATTAATAAAAAGGAAGATTTTCTAATCTATAAAACAATATCTGACCATTCTTGCTTATTTTACTATTTATTTAATGTCTGTGAGTGCTCTCTCTGCATGTACACCTGCATGCCAGCAGACGGAATCAGATCACGTTATAGATCTGTTGTGAGGTTGTGAGTCTCCAAATGGTTGCTAGGAATTGAACTTAGGACCTCTGGAGTAGCACAGAGTGCTTTTAACCAACCACTGAGCCATTTCTCCAGCCCAACTTTTGCTTATTTTAAATCATCATAAAGTTCCACTCCCATTCTTCCAAGAAGCCACTTACTATATACAAATAAATTAGAAAACATGAATGAATTATACATAAAAGTCCTCTTTGACCAAGCACACTTGATTTCCATGTGGCTAAAAAAGATGCCACCTTTTTTAGACACATGGATACTCAGTGGGAACAATTTGCTTAAGCTCCCAACACCCCACCCCCAAAGCAGACGTTAATATTATCACATCTCTATCCAGACATGGATTAAAGGACTGGTCTACTATATACTTTTAGTGAGATATTATGAATTTTGCCTATTCTCCTTTGGCTTTATATCTTTATCTGGGAAATTGTGTTGATAACGGCTCCATCCCACGGGTATCTTTAAAAATTAGAAGAATTAAAGCCGTCAGATGATGTAGAACAAGTATTCAAAAATAAATGCAGTGACTATTTCCTTTTTGTTCTGACTTGACTGGGCCACTAATTTGTAGTCAAAAGATAATTTGGGGTGTTTTTAGGGGAATATTTTGAACAAAATTATCATCTAAATAACATACTGGGTTATACATATTGACCTTCCTCCGGCGTGAGAGAGAATTCTTGCCTGACTGCCTTCAAGCTTGGACATCGTGCTTTTTTTTTTTTCTCATCTCTAGCCTGCCAAGCCTTCAACAGAACTCTACCATCTGGTTTCCTGGTTCTCAGGCTGGAACTAAACCATCATCTCTCCTGGGCCTCCAGCTTGATGATTCACTATGCAAGCCGAAGACTTGCACTCTGTCATAATCATAAACCAAAAGCTTATAAAGAATCTGAGAGCAGAAAGGCAGGCATGCATGCTTGGTGAAAAGAGAAGATATCATATCTAACGCAGACCTACTAAATCAAATTTTGTTCTGTAGCTTCTGAGTCTACAATCATTATTCTTAGCTATAGTATGATATTTTTTTTCTAGCCACAGCTACTCTAGAGGTTGCTTTGAGGTTATGAAGATTCTTGCTCTACTCCCCTTTCAAATGTCTCTGCAGAACTTTAGCATTTCTCAAAAAATATTTCAAAACACACTTCAGGAATGAGGGGTGCCTAATATATGTGACTCTATAGCTTCTTGAGGTATCATCACAATCAGGGTAGTTGCTGTAAGTTGAGTTCTGTCTCGCCCTTCAAAATATAGACAATGGATTCTTAAGCCCTGGCAGCAATGAATGTGATTTTGTTGGTAAACAGGGTCTGCAAAGATGGACCAGGCTTAAAGAGAAGTTCATTCTGAGTTTGGATGTGTTGTAATAGTGTAACTGGTGCTATATAAGGAGAGGGAAATTTGAACACAGGCACTAAAAGACACAGTAGAGAGAACACCATATGAAGAGGGATGCAGATGGCAGAGCGATGTATGATAAGACAAGGAAGTCTAAGGACTCCTGGTAAACTCCAGAAGCAGGAAGAGGTGCTTGGCTACATCTACACAGTTTCCAGGTATCAATCTTCCTAACACTTAGATCTCAGGCTTCCAGCCATGAAAACTGTAAGAAAAATGATTTGGTTGCTTTAAGACCCAATGTTAGTGAGACTTTGTAAGCACTGCCCTAAGAATTTAATGCAGTCATGTTTCCTTCAGCCTTCTAAGTTCTATAGACCATGTTACTTCAAGAAAGGCATGTCCCTCCTGTCCAAAGTACACAAGCTGCAGCTCCCCTCCATTGGAGGTGAGAGCAAATGAAAAGGAACAAGGAAATACTTTTTCTTTCCCTCCGATTGAAACTCTTTCATAGAATATCCTTACCTTCGTGATGTTCTGCAGCCCTTCTAGATATTTGCTTTTTTATTTGATAGAATTTTCCACTTCTATTCCTTCTCCCCTTTTCATGGATTAATTCTTTGTGCAGCTTGGACAAATTACAATTTCAATGACCCCATATTATCCTACACTCAAAACCATTCACCAGAGAAGGAAATGGGACAGCCAACTGCATGAGCCAGTTGAAATAGAGGACTGGAGAAAACCAGTGTCTTCTGGACACGACAGGACCACTTCATACAAGAAGTCAGAGCAGCTGTGGTTGTCCATATAAAGTCAAGCCAGTCAATATTGTATTATGGAGGACAGAAGAGTTCATAAGATCCCACCCTTGACTGGGGAGCTACCTGTGGATGGGCAATGGCTTTTGGCGGAGGGAGTTTCAGGTTTCTTTAAGGGTGTGGCTCCTGTTAGGTCAAATACAGTTCTTCAGAGGCTTACACACACAAGTCTTAAATGGACAGTAAAAATTCACACCAGTGAGTTACAAATTTTTAAGGGAGAAAAGCGGAATGAAGTTTGGGGTTTGAAAGATGATGTAGATTTGATAGCTAAGAGGAGGAGTTTAGATGAATAGGATCAAAGTACATTGCACAAAATTCTCAAAGAATAAACATATTTGTGTAAAGTAAGCTTAATAAAGAATGTCTAGTTCAATGGACTGAGAATACTTGATTCTCCTTCCTTCCAGTGAGCTCCCTTTAAACAGTGCAGTGCCTGGGAACCTAAAGAGAGACATTAGTCTCAGACTGCCATGGGCCACTCCCAAGAACTAAGTGGCTGAGGCATAGTTTTTACTAAAAGGGCCATAAATCCTTTTTCCTTTCTCTTGTAGCACATACTCTTGTCATATGCTACTATATACCACTGAGAAAAATTGAAATGATAATCTCTTTCAAAGCCAGGGCTTAGGTCCTCAGCACTTCACTGAATATGGGATAAAATGAAGAAAGATACATTGTAAATAAGCTTGAAAAAAAGAAACAAGCAGTATACTTTAGAAATTAGTGGAGCTGATAGCTTTCTAAATCTAGGAAGTCATGGATTTCTATAGGTCCTGAATAAAAAAAATCAGTAATTGAATGGATTAATAAAGATAATTGCATTTGTAAAATTAAAGGCTTTAGGACTGGTGGTGCAGCACAACTCACAGAGTCTTTCCTTGCATTCATAGGCTGAGATTGATCCCCGAACTTAAGCCCCTCCCACCCAAAGACATTGTTGTCTCTTTTTGGTTAAGGGCATTTTTTCATAGTAATATTTCAATGCTATAATTATAGTTAAGTAAACAAGTGAAAGAATGCAGATAGTTACTCAAAAGATATGTCATAACATTGTTTTATATTTTTAAATTTTATAGCTGCATTCAGTGAATTCCTGTGGAACTCTGTCAGTTTATTTCCTTTTGGTTTTAATTAAGAAACCCTATTTGAATTGTGGCCTTGCTTTATAAGCTAGAGAAGTGGTCTTGTTTTCATTCGATTATATGTGATGCTAGTGATTTTTTTATTTAATAAAAAAACTCAGTGATGGTATAGTGTCAATCAAAATGTTTTTTAAGATGGAGGAAATGAAACCAAATATTTACTCAAAGTCATTTTGAATGTTACAAAAGCATGTATTTGTTGAGAAAGTTGAATTTCCTCAAAGGGGAAAAATCCTCCAATTTCTGTTTTTACTGCCTATCAATTTAGATTAAAACCTTATGAAACTCGAACAAAATATGTATTCAGAAAAAAATCTTGTATTTGTCGTGAACAGAGGCGAGATGGGGAAGGTTGCTCTTGGAACATATACACTTTTCAGGAGACTTTAGAAGGGGCTACTTTTCCAAGCATAGGACTATTTGTAGGTAGGGCTCAGTCTATCAGTTCATCCTGTATCTTCAAACATGAGAAATAAAGGGTCCGGGAGCAGTAGAAATCCAGCTTAAGGAGTCTCACAGACCTTACTCTCTTCTTTTATAAATGATTATAATGAAGTCCAGGGTAATTAACTACACAAGGTTATGTAATACATAATAGCATTGCTATGTCCCTCACATTCATGCATGTCATTATTATGGTGCCGACTTATACTTTAGATTATTTTAATCAAAGCAATGTAAAATATTATAGAAATAAATATGATGGTAGTATGATGAAACTAAATCATCTCTTTTTATTGACTTAATTTTATGTGTCAACAATTATTCTATCTTCCAGGAATTTAGCTGTAAATGAAGTAGAAAAATATTCTAACATTACCTAATTTTTCATCCAAATGGTAGAACATAGGCATTAAGTAGGTACATAAGTAAAATATATAACATAATTGCCTTGATGATGCTGAACTTCCAAGGAAAGAAGGAAGGAAGGAAGGAAGGAAGGAAGGAAGGAAGGAAGGAAGGAAGGAAGTGCAGAGTCCTGTCCTCCTGTTGTATGTGTAGGACAGTAAGGACAGGGGTGAATACAAGGCTTTGGAAATGAGACAATAGAATATGCTGGGACTGAATCAAAGAAGAGACTTATAAGGAAGAATTACCCAATATAACCTTTATAAAAATATTTTCTCCTGATATGAACCATGTAAACTTATGATAGAGAGTTATATAACTAAAGGGTAGACTTCTCTGATCACCACCTTTATTAGTTAGTTACCTTTGAGAATCTCATTTATCAAAAAGGCATGATTCACTCATTGACAGAGCAATCACTAAGTTAAAGTCCAGATCTCACACATCTTCATTTTAAAGATCTAATCTCCTTATTTGGAAGCAGAGAATCCAAGGCTGTGTGTAAGAGGAAAGTAAAGAGTAGGAAGCAGCTATAGCTACCAGGGACTTTGCTCAAAGATCAGTGGTATTGCATATGGACAGCAAAAGTCAACAGTTTGAATTTTTTATGGGAAAAGGTTAGTAATAAAATTGGTAGCAGAAATTCAGAAAAAAACAAAGAAAGAAACAGTATTAGTGTAATCCAGAAGTTTTGAAGAGTTCTCTGAAAAGGGGGACTTATTTCTATGAGAATGTAGACTTTGAGCAACATGGACGTTAACCTGGCCGATGAAAACACTGTCATACAAACTACTGTTATCACCTTCTGAAGTCATGAGGAACACGCATCTACACACATATTCAGGCACACACATGCATACACACACACACACACACACACACACACACACACACACACACACACACTTTCCTTCTGTCTCTAATGTAAAAAGATGCCTGTGTGGAATTGCTAACCTGCTCTCTTACCAATCTAGCATTTATAGGCAGAAGGATGAGGAAATGTCAAAAGAGGAGATTAAACAAGACCAACTCAGACTGTCCAATCACAAAACAAGAAGAAACTGTGTCATGGAAGAGAGTCAGTGCATGTGTTCCTAGGAGGAAGAATTAGGCAAGTTTCTCAATTTTTCTTTTACAAGTGAAGTAATTTGAAGGCAGAAATGAAGGAAGTGAAATTAGTTGTTCTCCAATAGCTATTCATATGTAATGTTGCAAACAGAGATAAGTGTACAAAATATAGCCTTAAAAATGAAGTCATTTCTAGCAGCACCCATCAATTAATTGGCATACAATTTCACACTGTGTGG
>OU015748.1:73105805-73116945 GCA_907169655.1 Acomys percivali | reverse complement strand
GGAGGGACGGAGGAAAGGGAGGAGGAAGAGAGGGAGGGAGGGAGAGAGGAATGGCTTGGGCTTTGGGAACCTCAAAGTCTACCCCTTGTGACACACTTGCTTTACTGAGATGATGCTGGCTAATCCTTCCTGAATATTTCTACCCACTGGGGACCAATCATTCAAACAAGCAGCCTGTGGGATGCCATTCTAACTCAAAGCACCACAGCATGTCAAAACGTTTATCTTTTTGATCTTATTGTATTTCTATTATACTTTCTCTTTAGCAATAACTTCTAAAAATAAATGCTACTGCTTTTTAGGATATAATGTCTAATACTTTATTTTTAAATGGCTTTTTGTGTGGCTTTCTTATTGGTATTTTTATTACTGAGTGCTGAATGTGGTAAGTGCTTTTACTTTACCGACTGATAAAAATCATATGATTCTGTACCCTTATTTGTTGTAGCAGTTATTTTCCTGTTGCTATGATAAATACTGCAATGCAGCAACTTATGGAAAGAGGAAGTTATCTGAGCTTATAGTTCCAGGGTGGGAGGACTTCATCATGCAGGCAAAGCATGGTTACAAGCTCCCAACCTGGCAGCAGCAACTAGAAGCTTAAAGCTTACATCTTACACACTGAGCAAGAGCCAATGAGAGCAAACTGGCACGAGCAGGAATCTGATACCTCAAAGATCTTTGTCCAAACCTCCCAGACACGCCAAAACAGTCCCACCAGCTGGAAACCAGGAGTGCAAATGCCAGAGCCTCTAGGTAGGACATGCTTACTCAAACCACCAGCTTCTGTTAAGATGATCTTTAATGTTTAAATCTGTTTTGTTATTTTTTAAATTTTTATATCCAGTCATATTTATATGTTTTTGTATGTTTAATAATTCCTTGATGGTGTTTTATAATCTATATAAGTATTGACCTAGTCTCCTTGACCTGAGCTGGAACTCACTATGTAGACCACACTGGCTTTGAATTTCAGCCTTTTTTTGAACTCATACTTATTCATTAGTTTTCCTATTACACCATATGAGCCCTACAAAAATTAAAACCTATTGAAATTTTAACGTACTTTAAAAACATAAAAAGTTCTTAAGCAAAATCACAGTTTCACAAAAGATATAGTGGGTAGATTTGCTTGTATCTAATGACAGATTCTAGAGCAAATGTCTACATCTGGTAAAGACCATGCAGACTGTACAATCTACAAATCTGTAAGAAAAGATGGAAACCCCAATAATAATATTGGCAGAGGTAAAAAAAGAGGAAGCCCAGTGCCTGATAAATATGTGGTCTTCATGTTATTAACAATCACAAACATGTTAAACTCAAATACTAGTAATACCCATGCCCATAATTATAATAAAAATAGCATGTTAACAGTATAAAGTTTCAACTAAACTATAAGGAAAGCAGGATTTCTATGCAGCTAAGTTGGAAATAGTTACAAAAGTTGCATGTTACATGTTTCTGATGAACCCATTCCATACATATTGATACAGGTAAAGTTTAAAACAATGTTGAGTGAATAAAGAGTCTAGCACTGTCTATATATTAAAAACACAAAACAAAGCAGTAGCACTTATTGCCATAAGCAATAAGTTTGTAAATAAATAAGTAAAGGGTGACTTGAAAAAGCTCAAAATAAATGCAGAAAAAAATATATGCTTATGGTGGAGAAATGGATTTTGAGATGAGCCCTATAGAGAATAAAATCACATAAATACTTTAAAATAAAACCATGCTATAAAGTGAGAATTTCAACCTACTCAGTTCCACAAGTATAAAACTAAGAAACAGAAAAGAAATAAGAAAGAGAGGAAGGGAGGAAGGGAGGAAGGAAGGAAGGACAGAAGGAAAATGGAAAAATAATGAATAGCTAAATGGATGAGACAGAATAATTTCAATAAAAGTAAAGAGGAGGGGAAGGAAAGGAAGGAAGAAACAAGCAAATAAGGAGGAATAGGGAAGGAAGGGAAGACAGAGGGTGAGCTGAGTGGGCTGGAGAGAGAGATGGCTCTATCTACCAACCAGACTGTAGGTCCTGTGAAGTTAATATAACTAATGGGACTATGTTCAGCAATCATAAACAAAATCTGGAAGGAAATTTAAACTCATATAACTTTAAGGTAAGAAGGATGTGACTTCCCCTGAACACTCATTTTCTCATCCCCCATCTCTACTTCTCTTCCAGTGGAACTATCTTCCTGACCCTGAACACACGGAGATCTTTTATGCTTGAGGAAAACATTTGAGGTTCCTTCAATTGGCTCATAAATAGGTAAATGATACATGTAGTGTTATATTATAGGCAATGAATCATGAGGATTTTCTACTCTTGGTCATCAGTAGCCTAGGTTAATGGAATTTTCACTAATGTAACTGAAGTTTTTTCCAAGGAGAATGTTGTCTCATCCCACAGACACGTTCCCTAATCCTCTGTACTTCCCCAAAGAAAATCCATCACAGTGACCTAACCTATTTCCCTGTAGTCGGCTTAGACTCATCATAGGAAAAATATCTATTTGAGTATGATTAAGGCTTTGGAAAACACACATAGGTGCAATGGCGAAAAAAAAAAAAAAGCAAGTGGCTGAAAATAGTTTTGACTAAAAGGACTATTAAAAAGATGTAGAGAGAAGATGAGATGGCACACAGACTTTTAAGGGAAAACCAAGCTTATGGGAAGTCACCATGCAGTGCGTGCTTTGGCTCTTTTTTTTTTTTTTTTTTTGTGCTTTGGCATTTTGTGTTCAGTGTCCCTCAGATTTCAATGGACCTGATTATGGACTTATAAACAAAGGCTCCAAGTTTTTGATGTTGTTGTTGTTTGGTTTTTGGAGACAACGTTTTTCCGTGTAACTGCCCTGGCTGTCCTGCAATGCTCTTTGTAGACCCAGCTGGCCTCGATCTCACAGAGATCTGCCTGCTTCTGTATCCCGAGTACTAGAAGAGAACCTCTCTTCCAGATTAGCTGTCTACTAAGTTCTGCAATATTTCAATGGATCCTCATCATCACAGCAACAATTGTTGCTGTAAATTGTTGCTATTATCTCATCATAACAGAGGAGAGAGAAGCATTTAGAGAGGAAATGGTATGTTTGGGATCCAAAAGCCCGAAGCCACTCCAGCACCTTCACCCTCTACATTTCTGTCTTACCTCCTTTCAGTCTAAGTTGCCATGGTGTGGCTGGTTCATCAACACACACCTCGCCTTGTTCTATGACCAACTAGAACAGTTGTCTACTGTCTTTATGCCCCCAGGAACTCTTCCCCAAACTGCCTAAATTATTTCATTTTACTGCATGTTTTCTGAAGGGGTTCCAACTACTGTTTCTCTTGGATAATAGAAACTTTCTTAAAAATATAGACTCTCTGGAAGTAATAAGAAGGCTATTGGTTATTCAAACTTAAGTGTGAATTAGTTCAGCCAAGAGGGTACCCACCTGTAAAGACCACTGGAATCTGCTCCGAGAGGAAAACAGAGACAGCAAAATCAGAGGAGAAGAGACAATGCTTGAAAATATTGTGAGGGCATGTGACATCATCAGTGATTTTTTAAAACATATATATATATAAATATATATATATTATATATAGCAAGCCAATAGTCAAAATCAAAGTAAATGGTGAGATACCCAAGGAAATTCCTCTAAAATCGGGAACAAGGCAAGGCTGCCCACTCTCTCCATATCTCTTCAATATAGTACTCGAAGTTCTAGCCAGAGCAATAAGACAACAAAAGGAGATCAAGGGTATCCAAATGGGAAAGGAGGAAGTCAGATTATCCCTATTTGCAGATGATATGATAGTGTACATAAGTGACCCCCAAAATTCCACCAGAGAACTCCTACAGCTGATAAATACTTTCAGCAATTTGGCTGGATACAAAATTAACTCAAAAAAGTCTGTAGCCTTCCTATACGCAAATGACAAGCTTGCCGAGGAAGAAATTAAGAAAGCCACACCCTTCACATTAGCCACAAGCAATATAAAATATTTAGGAGTTACTTTAACTAAGCAAGTGAAGGACTTGTTTGAAAAAAATTTCAAAACTCTGAAGAAGGAGATTGAAGATGACATGAGAAGATGGAAGGATCTTCCTTGCTCATGGATAGGGAGAATTAACATAGTAAAAATGGCCATCCTACCAAAAGCAATCTACAGATTCAATGCAATCCCTATCAAAATACCTACACAATTTTTTAAAGACATTGAAAGTTCAATTCTGAACTTCATATGGAAAAACAGAAAACCCAGAATAGCTAAAACAATCTTGTAAAATAAAAGGTGCTCCGGAGGAATCTCCATACCTGATTTCAAATTGTACTATAAAGCAATAGTAATTAAAACAGCATGGTACTGGCACAGCAACAGGCTGGTTGATCAGTGGAATCGAATTGAAGACCCAGATATGAATCCACACACATATGGTCACTTGATTTTTGACAAAGAAGCCAAATCCATTCAATGGAAAAAAGATAGCATCTTCAACAAATGGTGCTGGTCTAACTGGATGTCTATGTGTAAAAAAATGCAACTGGACCCATATTTGTCACCTTGCACAAAACTCAAATCCAAGTGGATTAAAGACCTCAACATAAAACCAGAGACACTAAGTCACTTAGAAGAAAAGGTGGGGAAGAGCCTGGAACATATTGGCACAGGAGACAACTTCCTGAACAGAACACCAACAGCCCAGGCCTTAATGTCAACAATTAATAAATGGGACCTCATGAGGCTGAGAAGCTTCTGTAAGGCTGGAGACACTGTCAAGAGAACAAAGCGACAGTCTACAGACTGGGAAAAGATCTTCACCAACCCTACATCTGACAAAGGTCTAATATCCAAAATATATAAAGAACTCAAGAAACTAAACACCACCAAACCAAATAACCCAATTGAGAAATGGGGCTTGGAACTAAACAGAGAATTCTCAACAGAGGAATATCAAATGGCTGAGAAACACTTAAAGAAATGCTCAACCTCCTGAGTCATCAGGGAAATGCAAATCAAAACAACTCTGAGATTCCATCTTACACCCATCAGAATGGCTAAGATAAAAAATTCAAGCGATACCACATGCTGGAGAGGATGTGGGGAGAGAGGAACACTCCTTCATTGCTGGTGGGAATGCAAACTAGTACAGCCACTTTGGAAATCTATCTGGTGCTATCTCAGAAAACTGGGAATAGGGCTTCCTCAAGACCCAGCTATTCCACTCCTTGGAATATACCCAGAAAATGCACCAGCACACATAAGAACATTTGCTCAACCTTGTTCATAGCATCCTTATTCTTAATAGCCAGATCATGGAAACAGCCTAAATGTCCCTCAGTAGAAGAATGGATAAAGAAACTGTGGTACATATACACTACGGAATACTACTCAGCTATTAAAAACAAGGAATTTCCGAAATTTGAGGATAAATGGATTGAGCTAGAAATGATCATAATGAGTGAGTTAACCCAGAAGCAGAAGGACTTATATGGTATATACTCACTTATATCTGCATACTAGCCAAAGGGGCATGCCCCACGAAAGCCTTCACTTACCAGGAAGCTGGGACAGAAGGGAGGCCATCCTATTGGGACTCTAGATGAGAGAAGCATGGGAGAATAGCAAAGTAGACGGATCCAGAGGGTCCTAGAAACCTACAAGTAGAACATTATGATAGGCAGATTTGGGCCAAGGGGTCCCGCTCAAACTAAGGCACCAGCCAAGGACAATACAGGCGGTAAACTTTAAACCCCTACCTAGATCTAGCCAATGGTCAGAACATTCTCCACAGTTGAGTGGAGTGTGGGATATTACTTTCTCACATACTCTGGTGCCTCACATTTGACCATGTCCCCTGGAGGGGGAGACCTGGTGGCACTCAGAGGAAGGATAGCAGGTTACTAAGAAGAGACTTGATACCCTATGAGCATATACAGGGGGAGGTAATCCCCCTTAGGAACAGTCATAGGGGAGGGGAATAAGGGGAAAATGGGAGGGAGGGAAGAATGGGAGGATACAAGGGAGGGGATAACCATTGAGATGTAACAAGAATAAATTAATTAAAAAACATATATAAATATATGAAGAGAGCAATTTAATGTCACAGCCATCTACAATTGGAGTGAAAAAGATGCCAATGAATAAAAAGTTTGATGTTAAATAGGCAGATAGGGAGGTGAAAATAGAGAAGTACGTTTCACTTTCATGCCCAATCTGTGAGTCACTTCTTCAACACTATGGCAAAATACCCTGTAATATTAGCCTAAGTAAGCCTCTCCCCCAGCCCTCTACACACACACCCTGCTCACAAATTCAAGGACATAAACACATAATGTGGAAAAGGCTTAGCAGCAGGACTGCTGTGGTAGACAAGAAGCTGCGAGCACTCAGGAAAGAATTGAAGATGGATATCATGTCTTCCAGTTAGTACCCACATCTGAAACAGTTCATAATCTCCCAAAACAGCATCACCAGTTGGGGACCAGGTGTTCAAACAAATTAGCCTGTGGGGGACATTCCTCATACAAACCATAACACACACTGACTATCCAGCGCCCCACAAGACATGCTGTGGAGGCTTTTAGTGAGCCTGCTTGTCCTGATTCTCCGGGCTTAGCAGTTCGGAGAGCTACTGTCTACAAAGCAGGACATGACTCTTCATTTCTTACTGCCAGCCTAACAGGGTTTCTTCAGCACTCACCTTCACCAGACCACTGCTCTGCAGGCTGCTGTTCGTCCCATGTCATGTTAAAACAGAATCAAACCACAGCTTATCTTAAGTGGATTAGGTCCAGGAAGTAATTAGTGATCACAGCGTGCTCACGCTGATAGTCTCTTATTTCTGCATTGTTAGGTGGAAAGATTTCTGTTGCCTGAAATTGAAAGGAAACATAGTGTAGGTCCTTTATATCATTATTGATTCAGATGTTTTTTGTTTTTGCTAGTTGTGTGGGAGAGAAAGGAGGGAGAGAAGTAGATCATGAGGAAAAAAAAAGAGGGAAACAGAGAAGCAGAAACAGAGAACAGGAGAGATTACAACTCTTTTTTTTTTTCTGATTCTTCCAAACTTTTCTTATCTTTTCCCCCCTTTTTATTAATTCATTCATATTACATCTCAATTGTTAGTATCTTCCCATCCCTCCCTCCCTCCCATTTTCCCCTTACTCTCCTCCCCTATGATTGTGACTGGGGGGGACCTCCTCCTCCTGTATATACTCATAGGGTATCAAGTCTCTTCTTGGCAGGCTGCTATCCTTCCTCTGAGTGTCACCAGGCCTCCCCATCCAGGGGACATGGTCAAATATGGGGCACCAGAGTTTGTGTGAAAGTCAGTCCCCACTCTCCACTCAACTGCAGAGGATGTCCTGTTCATTGGTTAGATCTGGTAGGGGTTCGATGTTTACTGCACATATAATCCCTGGCTGATGCTATAGTTTGAGCAGGACCCCTGGGCCCAAATCTCCCTATCATAATGTTCTTCTTGTATGTTTCTAGGACCCCCTGGATCCTTCTATTTCCCCATTCTCCTATGGTTCTCTCATCTAGAGTCCCAATAGGATGTCCTTCCCTCTGTCCCACTTTCCTGGTAAGTGAAGACTTTCATGGGACATGCCCCTTGGGCTAGTGTCCAGATATAAGTGAGTATATACCATTTGAGTCTTTCTGCTTCTGGGTTAATTCACTCATTATGATCATTTATAGTTCAATCCATTTGTGCACAAATTTTTGGATTTCCTTGTTTTTAATAGCTGAGTAGTATTCCATAATGTATATGTACCACAGTTTCTTTATCCCATTCTTCTACTGAGGGACACTTAGGCTGTTTCCATGATCTGGCTATTATGAATAAGGATGCTATGAACATGGTTGCGCATATGTCCTTGTTGTATGCTGGAACATTTTCTGGGTATATTCCAAGGAGTGGAATAGCTGGGTCTTGAGGAAGCCTTATTCCTAGTTTTCTGAAAAAGCACCAAATAGATTTCCAAAGTGGCTGTACTAGTTTGCATTCCCACCAGCAATGAAGGAGTGTTCCTCTCTCTCCACATCCTCGCCAGCATGTGGTGTCACTTGAATTTATTATCTTAGCCATTCTGATGGGTGTAAGATGGAATCTCAGAGTCGTTTTGATTTGCATTTCTCTGATGATTAAAAATGTTAAGCATTTCTTTAAGTGTTTCTCAGCCATTTGATATTCCTCTGTTGAGAATTCTCTGTTAGCATTCTCTTGGGTGACATTCCTGCTCTAGTAAAGAAAAATGAGTTTTTCCTCAGTTACAAATATTTCCCAAGTCCATGGACTTTGCTAGCAGTTTAGTTCTTTCCATTTCTCCTTTTTCTGATTACTACATGTAACAGGGGATATCAATGTAGTAAGTATTGGTAGAAACACCATTCCTAGCTGTGTTGTTCAGCATTTCAATATGAGTTTCTAATAACTGTGTGTGGTCACACATAAATGACATAATCAGTTTGTGGGGGTGTTACCTTGCCTTCTTGGGAGCTCCCGCTTTCTCCAAGCAGTGTGCTAAGACACTTCTAAAATGCATCAGACTTCAAAGAGCCTGAGTATTTTTTAACCCTAATGAGCTTGTTGGCACAAATGAGGGGCGGGGGAAGACTTCAGCTTAGAAGGTTTTGTTGGAAGGAGGAGTGTTGGTCTTTGTTGGTTTGTCTGTTTGTTTGTTTGTCTTTAGGCAATGCTTATTCCCTGAACAGACTTCGAACTACTAAGATGATATTGGGAAAAACAATATCCTGTAGTGGTAGTGGCCTATAATACTGTAATGTAAGAGAATAAGGGTGAAAGATTACAAATTTCAGGCCAGCCTTGGGCTCTATAGCAAGGTCAACTCCAGCCTGAACTACTGCTTTGATTCAAATAAATTATTTAGAGCATCTAAAATATTAGTGTGAGTGTGTGTGTGAGTGTGTGTGTGTGTGTGTGTGTGTGTGTGTGTGTGTGTGTGTGTAGACAGCTGGCAGGAGTCAGTTCTCTCTGTCCACCTGGGATTGAACTTTAATTGTAAGGCTTAGCAGCAAGTGTTTTTACCTACTGAGCCATCTTCTTGGCTCCCATTTGATTCCTTCTTTAAAATGGCATAGGGATTTTTATCCTCAACATTAAATCTATGAGGTTATTTTAGAGCTATAGGTACAGTATTTACCAATAAAATTCAATACAATTCAGACATTAGTTATGATTCCTGTCTCATACTCAAAGGAAACTGATAGCTTGGCTTACAATCTGCAGAGACCAAAGAGTAGTGAAATCCATCCCTTGTATCCTGCCATTCTTCCCACTCTCCCACTTTCCCCCTTCTCCCCTCCCCTATGACTGTGACTGAGGGGACCTACACCCCCCGTATATACTCATAGGGTATCAAGCCTGCTTTCTTTCCTCTGAGTGCCACCAGGCCTCCCCATCAAGGGGACATGGTCAAATATGGAGCACCAGATGTTCTGAGAGGTCCAGAACAGCTGTTTGTGCGTTTCCAATGGGAATTTGGAGATGCTTTCTTGTAGAGACTTAGTGCACATCCTCTTTGGATTGAGTACTTTTTACATCTGTAATATAAAATCTCTGTCATTGGGCCTCACCATGACTTCTCCCTGTTTTCAGTCATTGCTACAGGGGTGGCACTTGTATGAAGGATATGACAGTCAGCAGGAAGCAGATCATGTGTGCTATGATGCACTGAAGCAAGTCTCTCTGGATGAAATGCCTGTGGATCAAAGAACATCTTGCAGGCTATGTTGCTGATAGAAATGTATGGTGAGTGTATAGGACTGCATAGTGTGTACATAATTGTACAGTTTATAGAGCACCAAAACCACAGTAGGGTACTTCCAGGAAAAGTTGGCTTCATATGTAAGAATAAAACCTCAGGACACTCTGTCTTCAAGGCTGAAAGTCTTTTGGGTAATGTTCCTTGCTTCACTGTGGTGGTTTTCTTGGCCTTGTTCATGCATCTTTCTTGCCGGTCCACTGTTGAGGAAGCAGTGATCATCATCTGATTATGACATTTACTGAATTGTAGAACCTTATGAGAGGGAAATGCTTCCAACTTATACCAAATTCCAGGGAGCTGAAAAAAAAAATAATTGTGATTCCCATAAAAGAACTCAGAAGGAGTGGGTGTAGATTTAGTTAATTATAGAAAACAAAGACCAGAGAACTCCTTTGTGCCCCTCCAGCTGACATCAGCAAACTCAGTAATCATAGCCTAAGCCTGCCCTGATGCAGAGCTGATGACGTAAAGCAGAGTTTCTGGTCCTTGTTTCAACAGGAAAACAACAGCAGTGTAACAGTTGCAGTCACACAAATTCCAGATTTCTGTGGAGCCTTAAACTATGTTATGGAAGCTTACCTAGGCTTGATGGAATAAAAATATTACAAGTTTGCCCTCAGAGGGTATGTGGAAAATGCCATGGATACTATAAAGAGGAAAATCAACGCCGAAAATCTTTCCAATCAAGGAGTGGAACTGAGCTGAGCCTTTAAAGAAAAACAGAAGAGGAACCTGCATTATCAAGAAGGGGAAAATTAATGAACAAGGGCTGGAAAGCCTGAACTGAATCCAATTATTTAGGAAGTAAGCACCTTAACAACAGCACTGTGGAACTATGGAGCTGGGAATTGTTGACCAGTTTTTATAATTGAACATTTTATTATTTTTGAACATGTTATACATGAGTGCTATATTGACATCCTTTCTACCCTCTCTCCTGCTTCCAACTCCTCCCATGACTTTCCCACTCCTTCTCGAATTCATGGCCTTGTCTTCTTTAAATAACACACAGGTGTGTATGTGGGGGCTCTTATGTATATGTGTTTATGGGTGACCACTAGGTTTGGATGCATCCAATCAGGGAGTGCCTCCCTTGAGAAAATGGATTATCCCTCTCTCAGGAACCATCAGCTGCCTGTAACTCTCCAGCTAGGGATTTACACAAAGTATTTACACTTTGATAAATACTTAGCAATTTTGTCATAAAATTTTTATTGGTTACTTGGGAATTTCACATCATGAGCCCTGAGCACATTCACTTCCCAGTGTTCCAAGGTCTTCCTCCCATAATTGTGACTTCCCTATTCAAAGAAGAAGAAGAAGAAGAAGAAGAAGAAGAAGAAGAAGAAGAAGAA
>OU015748.1:73085624-73105795 GCA_907169655.1 Acomys percivali | reverse complement strand
GAAGAAGAAGAAGAAGAAGAAGAAGAAGAAGAAGAAGAAGAAGAAGAGAGGAGAAGGAGGAGGAGGAAGAGGAGGAGGACATCGATGAGGAGGAGGACATCGATGAGGAGGAGGAGGAGGAGGAGAAGGAGAGGAGGAGGAAGAAGGGGGAGAGCAGGAGGAGGAGGAAACGTACAACTTATTTTCCCTATATACTCAATGGAGCATGGTCAGACTCCCACTGGCCAGCCCCTTACAGAAAACTGAGTCCTTCCCGCACCCCTGTCAGAAGCCATCAATTATGGATAGCTACACCTTAGTATACTTACCACAATTTAAAAATTTTCTTATTGATGGCTTTCTGCCTAGGCCGCTAGTCTTTTTCTGGGGGAAGAGGGAGTAGAGTTGTCACTGACGCCTTCTATGTCCCTTTTTCTCAACTGTGAGTCTGCAGTCATCAATACTGTGGCAAAAGTAGCTACCTTCCCCGTCACAGTAAGCAGGAGGATGGAACATGGGCTTACACATGGTTTTTGGCAATAGCATGGACCACAGACCTCCACATAGTCTCGGGAATCAGCATGTGTCATGGACCCCAGCATGGTTTCCACTGGCAGTACAGGAAAAAGCCATCAACATGGCCTCAGGTGTCAGTGCAGCCCATTCACATCAACCTTGCCCTCTGTGGCAGTACAGCCTATAGATGTCAAAATGGCTTCAGGCCCAGTACGACCATGACTGTCCATATGGACTGTGGTGGTAACACAGGCCATGGACATAAACACAGACCCGATCTGATGTAGGGCCACAGTCCCTCGCTGGCAGCATGGACCCAGACACCAATGTGGACTCAAGACAGGGCTTAATTTGGCTCATGGTTTTAGAAGTAACATTCTATGTTCAGCTGACTCCAGTTTCTGCATCAGTTGTAAGGCAGAATGCCGGGGCAGAGGGGTGTGATGAATCTCAGCTGTCATCTCATGGTATCCAGGAAGCAGCAAAAATGGAAGAAATCAGACACAAAGTATATTTTAAAGTCCCCCATGATCTGCTGTTTCCAACCATTCCTAGCTGCCACCATTTCCCAACAGTGCCATCAAATTGGTGGATTAATGCATTGATAAAATCAAAGTCCTAATGTTCTATTCACCTGTTAGTGATTGGGTCCACTCACTTAGGGTCAAGCCTTCAGCATATCAACCTTCCGGGGGATACTTCACCATATCATATCTGGGGGACACCGAAACCATATCAAAGGCTCACCAGGCTGCCCTTCTTTCATTCCAGGAATTTGCCAGAAGAACTTAAAGCTTGAAATATTCTTGTATAGCTGTACCAGTAAAGCCAGGCTCATTTAAATTTTGTTTTCTGTTCACCCATTTTGGTAAATAATAGACCTAGGGGAGAGGAGGGGAATAGGGTGAAAGCAGGAGGGAGGGATGAATGGGAGGATACAAGTGATGGGATAACAATTTAAATGTAATGTGAATAAATTAATTAAATAAAAATTTTAAAAAATAAAATAAAAACAAAAACCATACAGCTGGTATTGTAATGGCCAGATTCAATGCCAAAAATACAAAGCTAATTAATGTTATGAAAGTTAATTCCAAACATCTTAGGCCTTCCATCTAAGGCAATAGTTTCAGTATATTTATCATCCTGAAGTAAATAAACATCCTAATGATAGAATAGGTTGTTAAGGGGAAGGTAATTAAATTTCCTAGATAATATCTGCTATGTACAATGAAAAGAAAATCGATTCAGCAGAACTCATGATTTTTCAAACAGTTCTCAGGGGAAATGAAATGGAAAGTCCACTGATGCATTTCCCAGTTTCTGCAAATGTCTGGATAGGACTTAATTTTAGAAACATAATTAAATAATTTTTTTAAGTTATCCTATTACTTATACAGTAAATTTTGGAGCTTTTGGAGCCA
Organism: Acomys percivali; assembly: GCA_907169655.1. Lineage (NCBI taxonomy): Eukaryota > Metazoa > Chordata > Mammalia > Rodentia > Muridae > Acomys > Acomys percivali. The sequence goes on along the minus strand of OU015748.1, from coordinate 73,103,876 downwards.
GTAACACTAAACTTGTTGAGTTGAATTACATACAAGGCAGAATTCTTTCATAAGATTATTTTTCTCTGGAAAGAGTACTTGTAGAATCATATAGATTGGTTTGTAGATTTTTTTTTTTATGTCAGTGTAGTAACTAACATTTTAGAGTTACAAATGTACCAGGAGATGATACTAACCATTTTGTTAACATAATCAGTGCTCATAGCAATAATATGAAATACAACTATTATCCTTATTTTGTGACAGTATAAGTGAAATAAAGATAAAACAAATGATTCGTTCAACATAAATAATGAAGCGATGATTGACAGCTTGTGAGTCTGAGAGCGAAGGTAATGAATGCTCTTTGTCACTGCCCTTTCCTGCCCGTGAAGATATCCATCCACATGGCAAAGCACAGCGAATCTGGCATAAACTAATCAGCTATTACAAATCCTTGTCAGTGGCAATAACAGAATGACATCTTTTTCCCTCAACCCAAAAGTAGACCAGCTAAAGAATATCAGTTTTGTTTTGTTTTGTTAAGTTTTTTTGCAGAAAACAACTCCATTTTCTATTTAGGAATTTGCAGAGTCCTTTACCTCTTAGATATGCTGGCTAGGAAGATGTGATTTTTACTGTAAAGTGGATTTGTCACTATTTTTCCTGATTTTGCTACTGCTTATGCCCAGTGAAATTCTTTCTGTCCTCGTTGAAAAACCAAAGCATCTTGGCTCTGTGACTCACTTAATATTTCCGAATGGGAAGATTTCTTGACATAATATTGTAGAGATTGTACATATTTGTAGTTCTGAGTACTGAATGCAGTGCCTCATCCACACTTAGCAGATGCTCTACAACTCATTTCTACCCCCAGCCTTGGGAAATTCCACTTTTAATAGTAAAAAGAAAACCCCACGTATGTTAAAGCTAAGTACAGTTGTCTTGGTTTCACCCCAGCCAGGACTCATCACGGGCAGCTGTGGAGTTTACCTTTTCTCCTCAGCAGTTTTAACTTATCTCCTGAAATCTACTGTCTCAGGAGTCAAGAACACAAACTGCATTTCATATCCTTTACACCTCCAGTTTATCTCCTTCACTTGGATGATGTAATATTCTGACAAAATTACAAGGCTTAAATGCATTCGGCAGCTTGGGGTCAAGTAGCTCATTTTCTCTAAGGCTTTTTGCCTTTTTACATCAGGGTATCAGCAGGACATTATTATATAAACACAAACTGTTGAAGAGTGTTTTCAGATTTCAGTGACATCATTTTTATGCACCACTTAGGATGTTCTGTTTATTTTTTAAAAATAATTTTACTCTCTTTCTGATAGCCAATCACATGGTTTTAAGTATCCACTTAAGTGTCTAAAACAGACAGTGACTGTTAAATACTTTGTTGTGTAAAACTAGACCTTTAAAGGGTTTATCTGTGAGATGGAATCTTTCCTGTTCTTCTCTTGGGATGATGAAGAGACTATTGTAAGAAATCATAGTTTGCATTTACTTTAATTTCCACAGGCTCCCCAAAACACCAAAATTTGATCTTTGCATCATTAATCCACTGTGAAAGATATGGAGTTTTAAAAAAATAAATGCATTTGAAAGTGATGCCATGGCAGCACTTGGGATTTATTTCACTGAAATTTTAGTGAAATTGGAAATCCTATTAACCTAGCTTTGATTAAGCTTATTTGGAATGTCTCACCTTCAGCATCAGTCAAAGCCCTAGAGAACCACTGCCCACTTACATTCGCAACTCCCATTCTTGATGCTTAATTCACAGTTGATTTCAAATGTCTTAGCCTGCCAAGGATTCCTTTAGTGCATCTTGCTTTCAAAGAGAACTAAAGACACCATCTATTCCCAAGATTTGATTAAATGTTGTAGAGAGTTCTTTGACTCAAAAGAGAATGATACAAGATTTTAACAAAACTATTTTTTCTTTAAAACTCATTTTCAATAATTTAGAAGCTGAAGAGAAATCATATTTCCATGTTCATTGGATTTTATGCAACCCAGACCAAGCCCATGGTTTTTCTCTCTGTCTCCCCTCCCATGTGTGTATTCCCAACGTAAATGCAATCATAAGAAATGGTAAAAAAGAAATGGACTGAATCATCTTTCCATCTTCTATTCAGTTACTTATAAGGAAAATATCAGGAACCTGAAAGTCCCTGCGATATGAAAGAGCTTGGAAAAGCAACTCTATGTAATTACCTATGAACTTGTGGGCTCACGTACAGGTTATATATGCAGCGATGTTATCCTAAACATCAAAAATTGTGAGCAAACTACTCATACAGGCCATTGAACAGTACATATATTAGCTTTATGTAATCAGAATGCAGTATTTGAAAATGGAACTGACATTGAAACTACATATCTGTAGGAAACTTGTATTCCCACATCTAATTGGGTAAATTTCCTACTAAAGAAAAGGAACATCAACATTCTCCATAGGATTTAAATAAAACTCAGAAATTTAAAATGGAAGGGAACACTGAAAATATTTAGGATATAACTTAAGATTACTTAAGCATGTGAATAACTAGGAAATCTTAACCTGCATTAGATAAGATAAACACGAGATACCAGCACTGATATGCCAAAAATGTTGGAATAATCTAGCAAATCCTTCATGTCAAAGATAACAAGATGTTCCAAGAAATAGGAAAATTACTCTAGAATGAAAAATATATTTTTAAATCTCACAATATTTTTACAAGATACAAAAAAGTAAACAGAAAGCTTAGAACTGGAAAAAATATTAATAAATATCTAAGTTACTTGAAGTCCTAATAACATATTGGGGGTGATGTAAGATTGAGTCTATGAATTCATAATTCAAAGGAAGTCTTTCCAAATTGACATGAAGAAAAAATTTTAAAAAGTAAGGAAAATTCCAAGATTTATAATAATGTGTATGAAGATCTGCTACTTATTTCATTGGTGCCTCAAAACATTCAGTTCTTTTAAAAAGGCACAAATACATATTAGATATGTATTCAACTGTTGTTGAAATACTATATTAAAATTTCCAAAATACTGTGAAATATATAAACATACAGAATTAATATAAACACACATCCCATCACATTACACACACACACACACACACACACACACACACACACACACACACAAATACATTTTTCAACATATTTTCTGATAAAAAGAAAAGATAAAAGAATGTATATTATTAGCTGGGTGTGGTGGTGCATGCCTTTACTCGGGAAGCAGAGGCAGGCAGATTGCTGTGAGTTCAAGGTCAGCTTAGTCTACAAAATGAGACCAGAACATCCAAACAGCCAAGGCTACACAGAGAAATCTGTCTCAAACAAAACAAACAAAACAAAACAAAATATATATTATCAACAGAGCTGATAATAGATACTTTTCTATTAAAAGAAGAAATGATAAAGGATATTTGAAGCATCAGGAATAAGAAAATACAACACAAATGATAAGATTTATAAAATCTATAAATTATTTTCTTTACATGTGTTCCTTCCTCTGTTGTTTAAATCCTGGGCATAAGAAGCCCCTGAAGATGGCGCCTAGCGAGATCCTTCCTCTCTGGCAGCCTTGCTTCGGCTTCACTCCTCTCGCTGAGGATCAGCCACTATTCTTGTTGTTCCATGTCTTTGCCAACACATAAAATTCCCAGAACTTTAAATTTTAAGTATTATAGTGTCTACACATCATATTTTGACTTTAAAAAAATGATAAGTTGGAAAACAGCACAGATGACCTATAAACATTGAGTATTAGTTTATCAAGTTTTTAAATATATGCTTATAGAATATCCCAGTTACCCTAAATTCTGGCTATATAGTTTAGAGGAAAAGTATCACATTTATACAAAAAAGAAAATTTTAAAGCGTATATATTCACAATTTACAACAATTAGAAACATTATTTTCCTATAATGGGTAATTAGATACACTGTACTAGTTTCTATGAATTAAATGTCACTCAAAAATGAAAAGAATGAGTTGTTGATATATTCAGTGATATGGATATATTTCAAAGGTACTATATTCTGAGGAAATGAAGACAGTTTTTAAAAGTTACATATTTGTGCTTCCACTTACACAATTGTCTCAAAATAATGAAATGAATTACAGAGAAAAGATCAGTGATTGCAAATTAGGTTGCAAAAAGGTAAAGCTAGCATAAGTAGGTTTCTTGGGGTGATGGAATGGTTTTCTATGTTCATTTGAGTGATACTTATATAAGACAGACTGAAAAGTCAAGGAATTCATTACCAAGAAATCATCACTGTGTATACCAAGTCATAGAATACAATATTTTAAAAATATGAAGTATCTTGTGTCTCAAAATATTACAAGATGCTTTTTTATTCCATGGTATGGTTTTGGCTGGAACAAGACAGGACTCCTAGTGGATGGAAGGGAACACCAACCCACTCACAAGAACTTAAACCCAAAATTTAACCTGCCTACAAGATATGCAGGGGTAACAATGGAGCAGAGATTGAAGGAAGGTCCAACTAATGCCTGGCCCAACCTGAAACTCACCCCGTGGAAGAGAGTCAACTCCCAGCACTGTTAACTGCTATGCTTGCAGATGGGAGCCTAGCATAGCTGTCCCCTGAGAGGCTCCACCAAGCAGTCAAAACAAATGCTGAGACTCCCATCTAAACATTGGGGAAAGCATAGGGAGACTTGAAAAAAAAAGTGGAAGGAAGGAGAAAAGGACCTAGAGAGGACAGATGCTCCACAGGAAGACCAATGGAGCCAATGAACCAGGGCCCAGAGAGGCTTCCTGAGACTGAAGCACCAACCAAGGACCATGCATGAATTGGACCTAGGCCTCTTGCACAGATGTAGTAGTTGGGCACCTCAGGCTTCAGGTGGGTTCCCTAGTAAGGGGAGTGGAGACTGTCTCTGACATGGATTGTGTGCCTTCTTTTTGATTGCTTGTCTCTGGCAGGGCTGCCTCACCAGACCACAGGGGAAGAGGACATACTCAGTCCTGATGTAACTTGATGAGCTAGGATGGATGGGGGGTGGATCCCTTCTCCGAGGAAAAGCAGAAGGGGGAAGAGGGAGAGAGGGTGAGACAGGAAGAAGGGGGGGGCTACAATAGGGATGTAAAAGTAATTAATTAATTAGTTAGTTAATTAATTAATTAAAAATGTTACAAGAAAGAAATTTTTGAATAATGCCCCCCAAAATGATGCCCAATTGGTAGAATTGTTGGAAAAGATTCTAAAGATTCTCACATTATGATAGGCAGATTTGGGTCATGGGGTCCCGCTCAAACTAAGGCCCTAGCCAAGGACAATACAGGCGGTAAAATTTAAACCCCTACCCTGATCTAGCCCATGGACAGGACAGTCTCCACACTTGAGTGGAGAGTGGGATTTGACTTTCTCATGTACTCTGGTGCCTCACATTTGACTATGTCCCCTGGCGGGGGAGACCTAGTGGCACTCAGAGGAAGGACAGCAGGTTACTGAGAAGAGACTTGATACCCTATGAGCATATACAGATCCCTCTGAGGAACAGTCATAGGGGAGGGGAATAAGGGGGAAATGGGAGGGAGGGGAGAATGGGAGGATACAAAGGATGGGATAACCATAGAGATATTACAAGAATAAATTAATAATAAAAAATAAAAAAAAAAGATTCTCATAAACTAATCAAGGGCTTTTAGTCACTAATTTGTACTAATTTCTGCTTTGCTAGGAAATATGTTGTTCTTTGTACCAGGCATCTCTTTTCCCTCCACATTCTTTAAGCAAGGCATTCATCTCCATTACGCCTTAAGGAAAAGGAAAACACACCAAAAATACAAAGAAATAGCAACTATTAACTTGAGAACATCAAGGACTCATGATATGACAGTGAGGACACTTCTGAAGTAACAAAGATGACCTAGCTTTTGATCTTACACTACAGCAGTTCGAAAGACTTGGTTTTGTAAATGCCATGTACAGGGAGTTTGATCACATGAACTCACTTACATTAAGAAAATTCATGGATCCAGGTGTGGTGTAGCATGCACCTGTGATCCTAGCACTTGGGAGGCAGAGGCAGGGGGATTCTATGAGTTAGAGACTAGTCTGGTCTACAAAGTAAGTTCTAGGACATTCAAGGCTATACACAGAGAAACCCTGTCTCGGGGAGAAAAAAAGAGAAATTTTATTTGACTATATTGCAGACAAATTCTAAGCTTAGAGATCTAAACTGCACTGTATTTTTCTGTATTTGATATTATAAGTAATCCTTATTGGGTTATAGCATTTAATGTCTCTTTTTGGCAGTATTAAATACTTCAAAGGATAATTCATGCAATGTCAAAAACGGAAATTTGGCAAGATTTTTAAATCAAGAATTGTTTAGGGACCTAATTTTGACAGCACCTACATGAAAAAGTAGGCCAACCTCCACCTTTGATATACTCCATAGATGTTTAAACTTGTTAGCACTGAATGGAAAGTTTGAACCTCAGAGACTATTCCCCTCATACTGTGACTAATCACCAGGAATAATTATGCAATATGATAGACAGGAAGGTCTATAGAGGAACTTTAACCCAGCAACGCAGATACTTTGGCAAGGGATCACATCTGAAGACCTAGGTCTGTGGGATCTAGCTAAAATACAAATATGTCCTTGGCGTATATCTTTAATCCCTCCAGCTTGAATGCTCTGGCTGGAATGCAGTACACACCTTTAATCCCAAACGATGGTGTCTAGTTGAGGGGCTGACAAAGTAAGGAATCGAAGAAAGATTTGACAGGATGAGTTGGAGATAGGATATGCCCAGCTCACATGAGGACAGACAGGAAAGAAAAGCTGCTTAGGAGCAGTGCAGAAAGAGAGAGAGCAGGAGAGTTCCTGGAGACAGTACAGTAGAGTTAGGGAGGACAGTACAGTTGGGTTGAGTGCAGTTGAGTTCATGCAGTTGAGCTCATGGTGTTCAGATATAAGTTTTTCCAAACAAAGCAATTTAGTCATAAACCAAGAGAAGTCAGTTTGAATAAGTCATCTGGAGAGGAGCTTTGTGCCATAACAGCTAAGTTGAATCAGCCAGACAGAGTTCAGAAAGAACTAGAAAGTGTGAGCTTATTCAGCAGTAAGTCGCAGAGGCTGAAAACATTCTAGGCCTAGGTTAGCAGATGAAAGATGGAAGCTAGAGCCTTCAAGGTCTAGGCTTGCAGCAGATTATGTTGTACAGAGGCTAGAAGCTTCTATGCCCATGAATAGTTAAATAGAAACATTCTGGACTCAAGCTAAGCCATGTATTCATAAGGCTTGGGTATGGCTTTCATCTTATCTCATTTGAAGAAATAAAACAACATTTACAAAGGACATATGTAGAAAAATATGTACTTTTCTCTAATGCTGACAATAAAGGGAATCCATCACATAAGAGAATTCAATAATTGTACCCAAAGAAAAACATCTGTCTGTCAAATATCCCAGAAAAAAAATCTATAGGAAGTAGGTATGTCTAGCTCAAAAATCAGACTGCATTTCACAGTACTGCTATAGGTTTTGGTTCAAAATTGGATGCCAAATATAGATTTGAAATTTTGAAAGGCATGTGTTGTAGAACATATTTCCTCCTATGCTAAGCTCCTGGAATAATGGCTCATGAGACTCAAAATAATACTTATAAATACCTAGGCCATACGGCTAGGCTCTTTTCTGACTATCTCATAACGTAATAACCCATTTATACTAATCCACATTCTGCCATATGCATGGCTACCTGTGCTCAAGTACCATGCAGTGTGTTCTCTTCACATCTTGCCAGTTTAATCTCACACCCTGGCTCTATTCCAGAATCCCCTCTGCCTGCCAGATATCCCAACTCCTATTTTCTGCCTCAGTTATAGGTCATTGGCTTTTTATTGACAGGTGACACAAGATATTCTCTTAATAGCATGATTATTTAGGAAGAATAAGAGTTCTGGAGTACCAATAAAATATAATATTAGAAGAAGTAAATTTGATTAAAGTACATTCTGTTGTATATAACAGTGTCACAACTGGTGCTGTTGAGATGGCTCAGCAGCTAAGAGCACCTGCTGCTCTTGCAGCAGTCTTGGATTTTGTTCCCTGCACCAACGTGGTGCCTTAAAATCCTCTCTTAGCTACAGTTTAAGATGACTTGATGTAGTCTTCTGACTTCTCTGAACACCAAGACTATATATTACAATATAACACAATACAATACAATGCAATACATATATAAATGCATACAGCCAAATACTCATGTACATAAAAAAGAGAAAAAACTGTTGCAATGAAGCTCATTTTCACAATTAATACATACTAATTTTTAAATGAGAGACAGAGAGAAAAGACAGATACATACATAGAGAGAGAAGAGAGGAAGGAGAGAGAGAGAGAGAGAGAGAGAGAGAGAGAGAGAGAGAGAGAGAGAGAGAGGCGCAACTTGGGCTAAGTGTAGTGGTACACAATTGTAATTTAAAAATTTTAAAGCTAATGCAAGAAGATCAAAACTTCAAAGGCAGTCTGGGCAGCATAGCAAATTCTGGTTAAAAACTAATAGAAAATAAAACATTATGAAAAACAAGATACCCATGATCAACAGTAAAATAAGCTTTGTTTGGTTGGTTAGATTGGTTTTCGCTAATTGTATTCCAGTTCTATGAAAGTTGATAAGTATTTGTTGAACCTAGTAATGTTTTATGTAAATATATCTTAGCACAGTAACTTTGGGCAATGGTTTTCCTGGCTGACACTTTTCAATTACCCTTTAATCACATCATGTGTCATTTGAAATATTGGTTATATACTAAAGTATCCTAATAGGCTTGCAAGAGGCTGATTATATAGTAGATAGCCAATGGAGGGAAATCAAATGATTGTTGGCTCTTAGAAGGGTAAAAGTTTTTAAGAGGGTAGAGTTTAGTTTCTAAGCTGTTCTTTGTAGTTTCAAGAGACATCTTTCACCTTCAAAATAATCGATAGCTTATTTGTTATCAAACCCATTTAAATACACACACACACACACACACACACACACACACACACACATGTCAACTCATGGATCTTAGGAAAAAGTACCTCTATTAAAAAAAACTATATCAATCATCCTTTATTTTTTTTAATTTTTTCATTCTTTTTAAAAATTGAATATAGAGCCTTCACTCATTCAAAACATCCCAACCAGTTTCTCCTCCCTCTACTCCTCCTAGCTCCTCCCATCAAGCTAATCCCAGATCCATGCCCCCTCCTCAGAAAAGAACAGCACACCTCTAAGAGATGGCAGCCAAATAGGAGAAAACACGATGTAATAAGATAAGGCAAAAGCTTCCTATTGAGGCTGGACAAGGCAACCCAACAGAGGGAAAAGAGTCTCAGGAGCAGGCAAAGGAGTGAATACATTGTGGATAACTTCAAATTATTAGAGAACACGCAGAACCTTAGAGCTATTTAATTCAACTCCGAAGATCATCTTGTGTTGGCTGTTCTTGGTTGTCAGCATGACTATATCTGGAATTAACTAGATATCTAGTCACTGGGCACACCTGTAAGAGGTTTTTAATTAACTGTGTCATTTGAGATAAGACGATATACCTTAAATATATATGGAATGACATCAGAATACCCACCTTTAATCTGGGCAAACCTTCTCATAGCAAACTAGATAAAGAACATGGAAGAAAGAAGAGTTTGCTCTTTGGCTGCTTACCCTCTCAGGCTGACAAGTTAATTCCTTTGCTGTCATTAGAGCCTACTTTTTCCAGATTCTAAAGTATATGGAGGACCAGCTGAGACACTCAGCCTTGTGCTAATGATCCTTGTACTTTCTGTTGATTGACAACAGATGGACTAACTGAACCACAGCCTGTGAGCCACTCTAAGAAATCACACACACAAACACATGTGTGTGTATGAATCTATAAACATATATGCATACATACATGCATATATGTGTATATGAATATGTGCATGTATATTCACTTTGACTATAATACACCATTCTCCCAAGAAAAAGCAATGTAACTTTGTCCTCATGTGACAGGACAATCTTGTAATGACCACAGAGATTCATCCCCTTGCATTATCCTTCTTCCTTCATTATGGGTAAGTATCGAGTGTTCTTCTAAGTAAGAGAACATGGCAACAGTTATGGATACAACTCCTCTGACTCAGTACTGAATCTGTCAAACATAACAGGATGTTAGTCTCTCAGTCACCTCATGTTTTATTTTACCAGTTCTTCTAAGCCTATTACAGCAAAGCATTCAAAATTTGGTCCCTGAAAGCAATATTTATAATCTTGTAGCTATGTAGGATAAATCTGAAAATCAAGCTGTCTGTAGGGCCATACTCTCTCTGTAGGCTTTAAATAAGAAAGCCTTTATTTGGGGGGCTAGCTTCAGGTGATTGCCAACAGTTTTTAGTGTTCCTTGGTGTGTAACAGACTAACTCCAATATATTAATCTTCCATTGTAATATAACCATTTTTTCTTTATGTCTATATATCTTCTTTGTTCTTCTGTTTTCATTCTTCATTATATTATGATAAAATACAATGTGTTTACATGTTAAGCAAACAATTTAGCAATGGGGTAATGCAGCTTTCATTTTTTAAAAATTTGAAGCAGGTTCTCATTAGTTGCTTATGATAGCCTAGAACTTGCAATGCTTCCACCTCAGCCTTCCAGAGTTGGTGTCAATGTAGACATGGATTGTCATAATCAGATGTGCCATGATAAGATTGTCATTCATAGTGTTAGGGCCTACCCAGCACCAATGTTTTTCCTCAGTTAATTATAACTGCAGAACCTTTATATGGGAATTTTGTTCTGAAGAGAGGACATGAGTTTTAAAGTAAGAGACTAATCAACTCACTAGTGATTGATGCCCTTTTGGGAACAAGGAAGACACAATTCTTGCTAAGTTTTAAGAAGTAATTTCTAAGGCTTTGAGAGGGCTGGTGAGAGAAACACATAAAAAAGAAATTTTAGATAGCCTCTAAAATCTGATAGCCAATAAAAAATTAGGGTCTCCATTTTACAAAGACATAGAAATGAATTTTGATGATAACTTGAACTTGGAAAAGGATCAATCTCCAGAGATGGATGTAACCAGTTGGTACTTGACTGTATCCCTGAAAACCCAAGAAAATTATGGCCATGACTCCAGACCTACAGAAACAAAGAGATAACAAATATGTTGAGTTTTGTGATAAGCAGTCTATAGCAGTTTATTATATTGTAATTGGTAAAGTGCTTTAAAGGTTCTGTGGTGGTTTGGATAAAAATGGCCCCATAGGCCCATAGGAAGCGTCACTATTACTAGATGTGGACTTGTTGGGGTAGGTGTGGTCTTGTTGGAGAAAGTGTGTCACAGGGGTTGGGCACTGAGGTTTCAGAAGCTCAAGCCAGGCCTAGTGGGTAACTGCCTCTTCCTGCTGCCTGAGGATCTAGAGGCAGAACTTCGGCCCCACTCCAGCACCATGTCTGCCTGCCTGCTGCCATCCTTCCCACCATGAAGATAATAGACTAAACCTCTGATCTGTATGCCAGTACCCAAATAAATGTTTTGCCTTTATAAGAGTTGCTGTTGTCATAGTGTCTCTTCATAGCAATAGAAACTCCAACTGAAACAGATTCTGTTCGCTGTACTTCTCATAGTTTACTTCCAAGTCATTTCTTTAGTTTGAGTTGTAAATACCACCTTCTGGTGTACTCTCCTGGGCCACTGGGAATACTCTATAAAGCTGCAATGTGCTTAATAAAATAAAGAACAGATTCCATATTGTATCATCTCACTGAACAAATGAAGGATCTTAGACATGGACATAGAAATTGATTCTTGATCACAGAGATGGCAAGTGGAAGATGCAAACACTGGGCTCCTGGGATCTGGGATAACATTCTTTTTCAATATTATAGATCCTCAACCATTTCATCTTTGAGGTCTATGCTATAATACAACACAAGCCCTAAACAAATCACTTTTTTATACTTTTTAAAAAATATTTTTTATTAATTTATTCTTATTACATCTCAATTGTTATCCCAAAGAAATAAGTAAAACAGTTCAAAGGCAAATCACTTTTAGAAAATGTACAAAAGTTACTCAATTTCTGTTGGTTAATCTTGGTTGTAAATTTGAGTGGAGTGAACTATGCCGTGGAGATAAATGAAAGTCACTTCTGAGTGTGTCTGTGAGACATTTCCTGAGACAAAAAAAGACCTGCTCTGAAGGATAGGTTCTTCCTCCTCACTTCCTCCCCATCCCCCTCCTCTGTCTCTCTCTCTCTGTCTCTCTGTCTCTCTGTCTCTGTCTCTGTCCCTCCCTCCCTCCCTCTTTCTGTTTATGTCTGTCTCTCTCTTCTTCTCTCTGTCTCTTAAAATCTTTAATCCCAAATACATATTTCTTTGTCTAAGTTGTTTTGCTTTTGTATTTTGTTACAGAGAAAAAATATAGTTGAAATGTGGCTCAAAAAAAAAAGTCACAATCACAATTAGCACTAGTTGGGTTCTAGAAAAAGTTCATATCCCATGTTATATTTCAAGTAAGTGTTTTGTCAATAAACTTCAATATCCCCTTTTCATATACAACCATGTTTGTCCAGGCATCTTCACACATGTATGTTGGCCTGAAGGCAGCGCACGTCTGTCAGGAAAGCCATGTCTATGAAGTGAACCCACGTTGGCTGTTCACTTAAGAAGTTGGGAGATTTGTTTAGTCACTCAGCTATCATTTTCCCCAACTGCAAAACGCAAGTTTTCCTTGGTGTGTTTAAGATACAGACAAAATAATAATATGAAATTCTTGATATTTATAAGATATTCCATTAATGTCAGCTTGTTCCTGCTTGTCGAGGAATTTGTTTTGAAATGGAGAATGGTTTTCCACTAGTCAGAAGTCTTTTTGAACTGTGCTTTCTTTTGTGGACACAATATAAATGTGTTCTTAATTTTAATTCAGTGACTTTTTCTTTGAAAACAATTTTCCTTTGTAATGATTTATTATTCCTTAGTTGTAACTACTTATCTTTCATCACTTCAATAATTTCAGGGTAAAATAAAGCTCCAAAAAGCATATGAGCAAAAGTTTCATTTGGTTGAGTTTTAATTCATTGACACTTATGTACCACCCCACAAAGAAAAGCAGCAACTTGAAGAGTCTTAATCATTGATTAAGAGTTTAAATAATTTAGAGCTAGAAATTCAAGAGCTGTTTTGCATTAGATGAGAGCAGAAATTGGTGTGGAAGCAGTCACTGTTAAACTAGAATCCTTCTGATTGCTCTAGTTATCAGGTCATGTTTCAGATAATTAAATAAAACTATGACCAACATGAAAGATTATAGTTATGTTTCATTTTTGCATGGGTCTGTTGAGATTTAGAAATTACGTGCAGGAAGAACTGGATGGTTTCCAGTGTGGCTCATGCCGAATTAGGCAGCAGCTGGCGAAGAAGTTTGCATTTATAGGGGACTGTCCTGACAGCTGGAGGAAAGTGATCTGTGCTTCGTGCTTCATGTCACATTAAAAATTAGTTGTAAAATAATTGCAAATTAATGTGAAATTTACTGTCTTGATTTCAAAGTTTAAACAGTCTTTCTTGGAGCCATTTTAAAGTCATGGTAAAGTTATTTAATCTCTTCTCAGGCTAGCAGGTGTGCTTAAAACCTTTTTTTAAAAAAAGAAATGATGTGACTTAAAATCATTTCCACGAGTTTCAAGCACTTCCACATGTTTTGGAAAATAGTAATTTCGATTTTTCTTGAAACCCAGGAAAGGTCATGGGGAGAGGAAGCTGTGAAAACCTTAATCCTGCAAATCTTACGACACATGGCATGATGCAATGAGGTTCAGAGCCAGAAGGCTTGAGTGCAAACCTCTTCTCTGCTAATTACTAACCAGGAGGATGAGGGGAGAATTCACATTCCTTTCCAAGCTTAGTTTCCTTATCCAACTTGAGAGTCATGGTACCTATGCTGGTAGGTATGCTCCCAGGCAACTCTATGCAAGTGACTTATATACTGCCCCTGGACTGATAACCACATTGTTCTCAAATTGTTCTCTAACATACTTCTGAAAGCCCACAGAAGCACACTTCAAGGAGTACTGTGTGCTGTGCTAAAATATTTGGAAATGCACTGATACTTGAGCTCTGTCAGCCACTGTGTGAACTGCTAGCTCAGGGTAATGTACCAATTCAACATTAGATCATACTACATTCCTTTTGAAAATGTCATATCATTTCCACATTGAATCCTGGTGGTTGTATAATAAAAAGCAAGTAAGTGTTGAAAATCAACATAGAACAGGAAATGAGGGTGCTGGCATCCAACCTTATTCCAATGTCTGAGAAGTACATAGGGCCCCAGAGGCTCACATATTTCATTAGCAAGTGACTGTGGTTAAGACTAAAATAAAAATATTTTTCTTTCAACATATGTGCATTATTGTTTTTAGACAACTACAAAAATGTTAGAATATAAATACATTATAAACTCTTTGGCTCTCACCACTCATGCTGCAGCACCATTAGCAATATATTTTAGTCCAGGAGTCTTTGCAAAGTAATACTGAATTATTAAAGATGTCACGAACCATGACACTCAGCCTTATGGTGTAGTCCTAAGGTTCTCCCAGTTCTTCTATGCTGCCCACGTTATCTTTTCTGTCTAGCCCATCCCTACTCCTTGTGACTCCTTGATAATCTATTGAACCTCTCCATCAGATACCTACAGTTGGCCATACTTGGCTAGGACTTAGGCTAAATACCCTCCTCCATTTTAGACTCTGCATTTTAGTCTTAAACCTGATGCTGCCTGTCCACCTCACCATGATCCTCTTGGGACTCAGCCTCATGGTGTAGACCCAGAGTTCTCTCCCTAATTCTCCTCTGTACCTTTTCAACGTTTTCTTCTAGCCCATGTTTATTCTTTTGTGATTCTCTGCCAACCTGCATGACCACTGTCTATTAAGGACATACATCTGTCACATTTGGCTGGAATACAGCCAAGTTCAAATATCATAAATCCAGAGGCCTAAATCCCAGTGAAAACCACAAACAAACAAGACAATATGCCTCTTTCTAAATCCAAGGTCTTCTGTAATAGACCCTAACAAAATCAATTCCGCTGATTCCCAAGATAAACCCATAAAATAGCAATTATGAATATATTTAAAGACTCTAAAGTGGATGTGAATAAATCCTTTAATGAAAACACAAATAAAGAGTTGAATGAAATATTAACAATAATTCAATATATGAAAGCAGAATTCAACAAAGAAATATAATTCTTAAAGAAAAAGCAAACTAAAATTAAACATGAAATGAAAATCTCAGGGAGTCAAACAAAAACATCAGTACTATGCTTCACCAACAAATTAAAAGACATGGAAGAGAAAATTTTAGGTCTTGAAGACAAGATTAGAAAAACTGTATAGTTCAATAAAATATACATATAAATATAAGTCCAGTCACCAAACTTCCAGGAAATATGTGACACTAGGTGTATTGTCTGGTTTTATATCAATATGACACAAACTAGAGTCATCAGAGAGGATAAAGTCTCAATTGAAAACATGCCTCCATGTGTTCCTGCTCTAAGGCTCTTTTTTAAATTAGTGATCAATGAGGGAAGGTCTATCCCATTGTGGGAGGTGCTATACCTGACTTGTGGTCCTGGGTTCTATAAAAAGAAAGATGAGCAAGCCATGTGGAGCAAGCCAATAAGCAGCACTCCTCCATGGCCTCTGCATCAGCTCCTGCCTCCAAGTTTCTGTCCTGCTTGAGTTCCTTTCCTAACTTCTCCGAAGAAGAAGTATGATCTGAAAGTATAAGCCAAATAAACCCTTTCTTCCCCAACATTCTTCGAGTCATGGTATTTTCATTAGAGCAATAGAAACCTTAAGACAGTATAAAAATACCAAACCTATGAATAAAAAATAATAGGTACAGAGGAAGGAAAAGAACCACAATTAAAAATCAAGAAAACATTTTTTAAAAGTCCTAGGATAAATATTTTCAAATTTATATAAAAAGATGCATATTAAGGAAAAAGAGACATACAGAATATAAAATAAATAGGACCAGAAAAAAACTCTATACAACTGGATAATCAAAACAACTAAAAAAAGATTACTGCCTGTATTGTCCTTGGTTGGTGCCTTAGTTTGAGTGGGACCCCTGGGCCCAAATCTGCCTTTCATAATGTTCTACTTGTAGGTTTCTAGGACCTTCTGGATACTCAAAGCTGCTAGAAAATAAGACCAATGTCACATATAAAGGCAGTACAATTAAAATAACACTTGACTTTTTAATGGAGACTCTAAAAGACAGAAGGGACTATATAGGTGTTATACAAGCTCTTACCGACCATAGCTGCCTTCAAAGACTTCTAGTAAAATTATCAATCACAATCATTGAAGAAAGAAAAATATTTCATGATAAAACAAATGCGAGCACTCTACAAAGGATACTAGAAGAAAAATTTCAGTCAGAAGAGATAGCTAGCCACACCCAAGAGAACACAAGGAATAAATAATCCCAGAACAATTCATCAAAAGAGATGGGGGGAGGGCACACATTACCACAAGAAAATAACAGGAATTAATAAATGAACAGCAATAAAAACAGTAGAAAGAATACAAATTGATGGAGGCCAAACAATTCACTGCTGAATGAAAATTGGGTCAAAACAAAAATCAAGAAGAAAGTCAAAACCTTTTTAGAGTCGGAATGAAAATGAAATTACAACATACCCAAACTTATGGGACATGATGAATGCATTTTTAAGAGGCAAGTTCATAGTATTAAGTGCCTACATAAAAAAAGGAAAGATCTCACAACTAATAACTTAATGACAAATTGGAAAGTTCTAGAAATAGTACTCAAAGACAGTAAGTAGAAAGAAATAATGAAATCCATAGCTAAAATTAATGAAGCAGAAACAAACAAAAATTACCAAGAAACAGTGAAACAAAGTGTAGTTTAAGAAAAATAAAGATCAAAAAAACCTTTAGCTAAATTAGCCAAAAGGTACACATAGGATATATAAATCAATAAAATTAGAGATTAAAGGGAGACATTACAACAGACATCAATGGAATTCAGTGAACCAAAAGGACATACTTTAAAATTTCTATATTACACCAAGCTAGAAAACTGTTAAAAATGGATGAATTTCTTCATGCCTACAACAACTTAAATATATATATATATATATGAAATAAACAATGGAAACAGATCTGTAGTCCCTAGTGAAATAAAAACAGTAATTAAAAATCCCTCCAGAAAAAAAAAAGAGCAAAATCTAACACATTTTTTGAAGAAAAATTATGGTGCAAGATAAAAGTTGATTAAACATTCCATAACAGTTTTTATGGATCCTCTGCTGACTATGATACCAAAACCATACAAAGACTCAAGAAAAAATAAAATTATAGACCAATGTTCTTCTTGAATACAGATGCAGGAATTCTCAATAAAATACATGCAAGCAGAATTTTAAAACATATAAAAAAGATTACTCATTATAATCAAGTTGGCTTCATCCCAGAAGTTCAGGGATGATTCAATATACATAAATCAATAAGCATAATATATCACATAAACAGACTAAAAATCAAAAACCACATGATCATTTCATTAAATGAAGAAAACGGCTTTGACAAAGTCCAAGATCTCTTCATCATACAGTCCCTGGAGAAAGCAGGGAAACAAGACACATATTGCAATATAAAAAAGGCATTTTACAAACAGCCCAAAGCTAACATCATCCAACATGGAAAGAAACTCAAGGTTTCTATTAAAATCAGGAAAAAGAAAAAGATACCCATTCTTTCCATACCTATTAATATAGTTCTTAAAATCTTATCTAGAGCAGTAAGGCAACTGAAAGAGATCAAGGGAATACAAATAGAAAAGACAAAGAAAAAACATCCTTCCTTACAGATGATATGTTTTATACATGAACACCCTAAAGATTCACCAGGAAACTTTTATAACTGATTAACACTTTTAGTTATGTAGCATTACAATACTTTATATGTGTCCTATAAACTTTCAAACATTAAATAAAGAAATGGAAGAAGACACTAGAAGATGGAAAGTTCTTCCATGTTCATAGGTTGGTAAATTAATATGGTAAAAATAGGAAAACTATTAAAAAATCCACACATTTGATGACATCAACCATCAAAATTCCTATACAATTATTTGCTGCAATTGAAAAACAAATCTTCGACTTCATGTGGAAACACACACACACACACACACACACA
>OU015748.1:73043968-73078937 GCA_907169655.1 Acomys percivali | reverse complement strand
TCTCTCTCTCTCTCTCTCTCTCTCTCTCTCTCTCTCTCTCTCTCTCTGACTCTCTTCCACCCCCCCTCCCCCTGCCTATTTCCTCTAGGTCATGATGTAAAGCTCTTAGCTATGGCTCCAGAAACCATGCCTGTCTGCTTCTCTGCCATGATGATGATGATAATGGACTAACCTTCTGAGGCTGTAAGCAAGCCCCCAATTAAATGCTTTTCTTAAAATGAGTTAGTTGCCCTTATTATGGTCTCTCTTCACAGCAATATAACAGTAATTAAGACAAAAGTCTATTTTAAGTCTATAATCCTTGGGGCCTTGGAACAGCTTTTTCATGGCTAATAAATGTACAAGTTGGAAAGATGGATGGATCAATAGGTGAGTAAATAGAGAAACTTTAATGCACTTTTGCATGTTATTAATAAATAGAATCTGATGAATTTATTATCTAATTCTAATTATATAGTGACTCTAACATTCAAACTGAAAAGTGCTTTTCAGTTTCAGATTTTCTTTCTGATAATATTAAACAAGAGAAGCAACTAGTAGATTGTTGCATCACAAGGATGAGCACTAACAAACCTTGGGAGAGGAGCACTGTGCTGTGGTGTGTAACACATCCAGTGCTCCCTGGGTACCAGCCACAGGAGAGGAGCACCACGCGTGGTGTGTAACACATCCAGTGCTCCCTGGGTACCAGCCATGGGAGAGGAGCACCGCGCTGTGGAGTGTAACACACACAGAGCTCCCTGGGTACCAGGTATGGGAGAGGAGCACGGCGCCATGGTGTGTAACACATACAGTGCTCCCTGGGTACCAGCCATGGGGCCAAAGAAAAAAAGAGTTACAAACAGCAAATCCTGTCACAATTTCCAGTTTAAAATATTGAAATGTGTTGTCCAGATAGAAGACAGACATCATCTTTGCAGGTTTCAGTGCTGTTCTCTTTGTCTCCCCATCTTCCTCTCTGTCTCCATTTTTACCTTTCTCCCTCCCTCTTCATCTCTATTTTCTGTCTACTTTTGCCTTTTCATTCAGTGCCAGATCTTTTCTTGCCTTGTCCATTGCATTCCTGACTATTGCATCCTGAAATTCTGTTCAAGTAGACAGAAGCACTCAAGACCACCTGCAATTATACATTGCTTTCACTCTTCCTAACTGTAGAGTGAAAATGGCTCCAAGAATACACAGCTAAGCAGAACGTATATATCCTACCACTCCAATAAACAGCAAAGTCTTTTCAATGATCTTTGCAACAGGGTCTTGGCTACAGAATAAGAAACACGCAAAGGCAGTTGGCTTCTCCCTGCAGTATTTCTCTAGCTAGCTGTTTGGCTCTCCAGAACAGGGGCGAGATCTGCTCTTTCTTTGCCCTTATTTGGTCACAAAGAGCAGATAATCTACCTGTTTCCATATCAGTAAACCATAATAATAAAAAAAAGCATAAGTACCAACAACTATACACTGTTTTCATCACATCTAGCTTTCACACCAACTATGCATCTTTGTTACCTCTCTGTCTTCCAATTTTCATTTCAGGAAAACAGAATTTCAATTAGTTTCTATGTCTATTTCAAAATGTAATCCTGACAAGGGTACCTCTAAGACATCACCTTGCTGTGTCCCTTAATTTGATGCCAGCTGTGCCCAAATTGGAGGTACGTGGTGTACCATGACTTGTCCTAATCCCATACAGCCATAGGAAGAGATTTGAGCAGTAAATACCACAAAACAGTGACTGTTGTTATTATTCAGCTTCTTTTTGTTTATTTCTACACCATCTCTATCTCTAGTTCATATTGCTCTACATTTGGATTGGGTACTTTTAGTATCCACATATGAGAAAGAACATGTGGCATTTTATTCTTCTGTGTGGCTTATTTCATCTGATATTCTCCAGTTTATAAGATCCCCCAGGTTTTTCCCTTTTTGTGTAGATTGTGTAAATTATATTCTGTGACTGCATTATATGTGTGTGTATAACATATAATATATATTCCATTTTCTTTGTCCTGTTATCAAATAACATTTAGATTGATTCCCTACTTGGCTATGTGGCTAACACCACATTTACAAAGAAGAAATAAGTTCTGATCTTCCATAACATAATGGGATAACCATAATTTAGCATAATCTAGTATATATTTTATGAAGATCTAAAAAAGAAATTTGAAAATGCCAAAGAAGAAATTGTAAATATGAAATTCCAGTTACCTTCACTGAATATGTGCATACTGCAAGCATGTGCTGAAAAGAACACTAACTCCCTTTAATATGAGAAGCTGATCTATATTGTTATAAGTAAGATTGTTAAAGATGCACAGAAAACATGACCCCTCAAAGCAAAGCATTTAGACAAATATTTAAATCCACAGGAAAATTCTAGCAGCTGAAATGTTTTATGTATCTCAATGACTAGATTAAACTCAACTTTTACATGTGTGAGAGTGTATGTGTGTGTGTGCATGTGTGTGTATGTATGTGTATGTATGTGTGTTATGGGTATGAACGTGTAGCATATTGTGGGTGTATGAACACATATATGTGTGTGGTGTGTATGGTAATTTTGTACATGTGGTATGTCTTTTGTGTTTGTGCTTTATGTGTATTATGTAAATTTTTGTATGCTGTATGTATGTGGTGTGTGTTATATGTAATTATTTGTGTTTGTGTCTATTGGGGTATGTATATGTGTTATCTAAGTTTATGTATATGTATGTATGTATGTGTGGTGTATGTGGGTGTATGTGTATGGTATGTATGTGTGCCTATGTGATGCAAGTGTGTTTCTGTTTGTGTATAAGTATGTGTTATAAGTGTGTGTATGTGGTGTGTGTTTGTATGTGTATGTGTATGGTATGTAATAATATGCACGTGAGTGTCTCTGTGTGATATGTGCAAGTGTGTGTATGTGTATCTATATGTGGTATGGATGTGTGTATGTGTGGGTTATGTGATGCAGGGGTGTGTGTGATATGTACAAAATTCTTGCAAATAAAATCTCTCCCAAAGTGTAAACAATCCCCTTGTTGCTCAAAACCTGTATTGATCATGGCCATAGAAATAAATCCAACAAACTCTGCAATGAGCACCTCGGGAGGCTGATGCTTTTGTAGACTCGAGTCCCCCAGCACTCCATGTCAATGTTCTCTGGAAGGAAAAGAACACATTTTGCTTGGAGAAACCATGGTAGGGAGTGAACTCTTTCCCTCATAATTTTTCTTACTAGTCTTTCAGATTTTATGGTATGATATGTTCTGAACCTTTTAGTAAAACGAAGGTTTCTCATTTCAGCCTAACTGCTGCTAATCTTTTCCAAATGTTAACAATGCAAGTAAGGTCTGGTAACCATCCCTGCACTTAGCTGATAATAGGAATAGAGCTGATCACCATCTGGTTTGGTTCAGGGTATAACTTCCGCCTAATAGTGCAGAATTTGAGTTGGAAGTCCCTTGCATTTCATGAATGCCACAAGAAGAATTTAAACAAACAGTGCTCCCCAATAGACATGAGTCCTTATTCATTGCTCTGTAGGTTTGCTAAATATGGAATATCACATTACTAATTTTAGCAAATTCTAGGGTACATAAACAGGCCAAAACCTCTTAACATAAATTATGCCAGAGCTATTTAATGATAATTTACATAGCGATGCCTTTTCAGAGTTATGACAGAAACCCATTTTAGAAATAAAGAGCAAAATTTTAAATTATATTTTTATTGCATGCCTCTCTTCCCAGTGCTGCTGTTGTAGATCTATGAAAATTCGTTCTATTGCACCACATCATGCATAAATTGGAAAATCTGATTTATCTAGAACTAGTAGTGACTTTTGAATGGGTTGTTGGTTCAGACTAGAAGTGTATCACAAATCCTTTTCAATTACAAATAATTTCAGTAACAATCTAGATTTATACAAAGGAATCTTTCTTCCAATTATGTTAAATTATAACCAGATCCAAAATTGTCTAAGATTTTGGGAGCTCAGACAATGCATATTTACTAATAAGAGCCATGTCCATCATATTCCCACTGTATTGCCAATACTTTGAATTATGCTTGGCACATAGTAAGCATCTCCAAAATGAATGAAGCCCAAAGAGACTTATATGGAAATTAACAAGGCTTTGGACAACATTGTTCTATTTTCTTGAAAGTTCTGCTTTTTAACCAAGAACAGTTTTTAAAGGAAATCAGAGAATATAAAGTTTTTATAAGCATGCAAGTCCTAGGCCTTTACAAGTATACTGACCGCATGGCCCTATTTCCTTCAGATTAATTACTCAATTATCTATGTATGCATTCTGTCCCCAAACAAAAGCAGAATGGGGGGGGGATAGCCCTCCTTAACAAGCTTTTTTAGCGTATGTTGGTATATGTACAAATATCTCAAAATTTCCTCTAGGCTGCAAGAAAAGAAAACTCGTGTTTAAGTGCTTCTGTGTCAGAAGGAAAGGAATGTGAGTGAAGGCACAAGAAAAAGCGACCCACTTGTCCGTAAACTCAGGAATCCCACAAAAACACTAAACTAGAAGCCAAGGCCAATCAATACATGTGCAAAGGACCTGTACCGACCCTGTGTGTGCTGCCTCAGTCTCTGTGAACTTGTGTGAGCTTTGATCGTGTTTCTTTACAGGGTCTTGTTTTCTTGGTGCCCTCTGTCCTCTCTAGTTCTTAACGCTCTTTCAGTCTTCTCTTTTTTTTTTTTTAGGTAGAATTACTTGTTTATTTTTATATAAAGAACTAAATCTTCACTGACTATTTGCTACTGAAGGACACAGAACATCTTCAATACTTTTTTTTTATTTGTTTGTTTTTGTTTTTTTACTTTATAATCTTTTTTTTTTTTTTTTGGTACATATACACTATGGAATACTACTCAGCTATTAAAAACAAGGAATTCCCGAAATTTGTGGATAAATGGATTGAGCTAGAAATGATCATAATGAGTGAGTTAACCCAGAAGAAGAAAGACTCAAATGGTATATACTCACTTATATCTGCATACTAGCCCAAGGGGCATGTCCCATGAAAGCCTTCCCTTACCAGGAAACTGGGACAGAGGGGAAGACATCCTATTCAGTCTTCTCTTACACGGGGTTTCCCGGGCCCTGTGGAGGGATTTGATGGAAGCCTCTCATTTAGGGCTGAGTATTCCAAGGTCTCTCCTTCTCTGTAGAGTGACTGGCTGCGGGTCTCCGTGTTTGTTCTCATCCGCTGCAGGAGGAAGCTTCTCTGATGATGGCTGAACAAGGAAGGCACTGATATATGAGCACAGCAGAATGTCATTAGGAGTCATTTTATTGCTACCTTTTTTGGTAGAATGATTGTACTTTTAAAAATCATGGTTTGTGGTGAGAAGTGTGCTTTTGTCATGGATTAAAAGGTCTAAATATAAGCCTGAATTTGCAAGGGTGAAATTTTAATCATCTTATACAAGTTTCCACATCTATTTTCAGGTAGATCCATGTTCAAAGGTACTAAAAGTGGTATAAATTTATCACTAAAGGCCCACCAATTTTATATTTTAAGTGTATCCAATGAATGATCTTCCCAGAATCCTTTGAGATTAGGCAGTTCTTTAAACTTCATTTTTCTTCTATACCTTCTAGCTGATCTCTGATTAAAAGAGCACCTCTCATCTTCCAGCCAAAAAGCTAATGGTGTGAGTAATGGCTGCTTTTTTAACTGTATGATTTTTTTCTGATTTCTATAATCAACCAAGGTTGAGGTCAGGCAGCAAACTTGTTTCTCTGTTCTGTTTTCTTGCATTCCTTTTCAAATTTCCCATCCCCTCCTTTTCAGGCTCTGTACATTGTGTGTCAGGAGCCTGCTGTGTATTTGCTTTGTCATGTATTAGACATAACTCTGCAGAGGGGAGTGGTACCTCTGTGGCAGATTATAACTTGTGCCAAAAAATCCCCATGGTACCAGGAAAATTCCTTTGTACCGTGATGAAGGCGCCTTCTAACAGCCAAGAAAGGAAACACTACTCCACATCTGCACCTTAAAAGAAACTGCATGTACTTTGTTTTTCTTTTCTATCTGACAGTTCTACACTCTTGGAAGTGAAGCAGAATTGGGTCTGCTTAATGCTTGGAAAGAAGACAGAAACACCCAAGAGGGTAGGTTTTCACCCCCACCCCCACCCATGCTCACCTCACCTGTTCTGAGCAGTGTGGTAGAAAGTCAACGGAGTGATTCAAGAATGTGCTATGAATTCTAAACTCCCACTGTGCCCAAAAATCTCAGGACAGATCTTTTAAAGACTCCATTCTAAAACTCTAAAAGTGAGGTCCATGACAAAAATCTACTTGTCCATAATGTTTGGGAAGGGGCTAGCATGAGAAGTAATATCACTCTTCTTGAGAGGTAAAGTTGAATCTGTGTAATGCAATGCTGGAAATGCCTCTGCCCTTTGCCTGCTCTATGCTCAAATGTAACTCCCTGATGTAATGTACTAGCCTCTGCTCAGCACATTTGTTTGCCCCAGGAACTCCCAACTCAAGTGCAGCACTATGCTTGAAGCCAAGTTATTGCAACCTTACTAAATTGTCTTCTGAATAGTTTAGCTACAGTCCCTACTATTTAAAATGTTTTTTTTTTTCATGCCAGGTCCATGCAAACAGTAAAACTATTTAGAGCTTAAGTTCTGCCTTCTTTTCTCATCTACAAGTTGTGTGGCCCTGAGCCATTCTCAAAATCTACTGCCTCCTCCTGCACACAGAGTTAACAGTTCTCAGCCCTCCTAAGGCTGCGACCCTTTAATACAATTTCCCATGTTGTGGTGACCCCAAAAACCATAAAATTATTTCATTGATACTTCAGAGCTATAATTTTGCTGCTGTTATAAATTGTAATGTAAATACCTGTTATATAGATACCTGATGTGTGACCCTAAAGTGGTTGGGACCCACAGATTGAGAACCATTGCACTAGCATATGACATCCTGAACCCAAGAAACTGATACTGTAATGAGTTAGTGTAGCATGGAGTTTGCTTGTGATGCTGATGCTTTAGTTTCCTGTTATTAGTTATACTTGTTTTTTTTTTCCTCTGTTCGTTTCAAATAAAAAGTCAAAGAGACATATGCCTTAACTTTGCTGATTGTTTCTACTTAAAGAAGAATATCATAGGCATAGATATCTATATTCTAGGTATAAAATCTACTATCTCATTTTTAAAAATTCAATATACCCATTGGACATTCAGGGAAGATGAGGTCTCCTTACATGGTGGCTACATGAGGATCACAAAACTCTAGATATGAAAATTACTATTTTTCTCATGCGATAGTTTTAACACACAGACATTCCTTGTAAATCTGGGAAAGCTCTCTGATGGGATATGTAGATGGATTTGTGATGATGGAACATGAATGCAGTTCTGTGCAGGAAAGCCTTTTTGAATATTGTCTTGTTATTAGTTTTATAATCTTCTTTCACTTCTCTAACTAATAAATAGTACTTTATAATCCCTGTAATTCTCCATAGTTACTATCTCTATCATAATTTTTGTTGCTAGACACAGTCTTTTTAATATTTTCTCAGAAATTATTCCACTCATTTTCTCATCTGCTGTATCTAACCTGGTGATTGGCCAGTCTTTCCATTAACTTTAACATTTTAACCATCAGTTTTTAGAAGGTTTGCATAAGTCCTTAAAACCCACTTGCTACCTGTGTTTTCAAGGTTCTCTTTCACTTCTTCTCTCTGTGAAAAACTATCTTGTGTGCGTTTTGAAAACTCTGATGTTCATGGTTCCTGTAACCTGTACGAGGTGCTTGTGTTCCATTCCTCCTTACCTGTGATGTTGTGGTGTATGACTTTTGACTATGGGTTCCTGTCTTCCTTGTAACTCTTCCTATAGTATGTGTTTGAGATCTAGGGTCAAGTTGAACTCTTCAACGTGACTTGTTGGTCACTCAAATCACCAAAGTAACCCTCACCTGGGTCCACTCAAGACTAAATTCTTTAGTTAGTTAAAAGTTTTATTTTCGGTTTTTTTCCAGATTAATTGAGGACTGTCTTGTGCTAATGTGTTTTTAAAGGAAGATCTCACTTTCACTTTTTTCACTCAGCTCACATTAGTTTTAATACAGATAATCTTCCTTAATATTTTCTTCTTCATCTCACTCTCTAAGATCTCTGTTTTGTGTAGATAGGTATTTTATATTCTATACCAAGAGTGGACCTTTAATTTATTCTCCACACTCCAAGGAGCTGGAAAAAAAAAAAAGCCACGTTAGCTTTGATCCACAATTCACAGAGCAAAACTAGATGTTAGCTTTCATGGTTCCTGGTTTGTCTTCAGACACAGATTTTGGTTTTTCCAACCCATAAGTGCACTTAAAATTATAAGAAAATTTAAATTTGTCTAGTTTTTAAAAGGTGTTCAAAGGAGAGTAGTAAGTGGATAACCAAATCTAAATAAATATAATCTAAATAAATGCAATGCAATGTATATCTACCGATCCTCAGTGGTTAGCTCGGTGTCCTCTCTGTTCATGTGATTAAAAACACTGACAAAAGCAACTTAGAGGATAAAGGGTTTATTTTTCGAGCTTACATTTCCAGGAAGTCATTAGTCATATCCAGAACCAGTGGCAGAGAGAGAAGTCTTTCATTCACTTGTGCCAGTGCTCAGTTGGTTTTTCTCTTTCTCACTTAGTCCAGGATTCAGTCCATGAAGTGGGATGGTCTTCCTAGCTCAACTAATCCAGGGCATTAGAATCCTTCACAGGCACAGCCACAGGCCAACCGCATCTAGACGCTCTTCCCAAGTGGCTCTAGATTCACTCGAGGGGACAGTAGTCAACTCAGTTTTCAAATTTATTTTTATTTAGTTTGTAAAAATTTTTTGGCTGCCCATATTACCTCCTCTCTTCTCTGTCCTAGGGCTTATATGTTTTTCAAATGAAGCCTCAGTTCTGTTCTTTGTATTTCTAAAGTGAAAGCTAAAAATTTATTTATTTAGTACAAGCAGAGAAACCAGGCCTACCGACTAGTCTAGACTGACATTTGTACAAGGGTATCATTTCAGGCATCAGAGAGAAGGCACAGCAGGGAGAGTCCAACAAACTAAGAACTGACACATCTAGATGGAATGGATTTAGCTAGTATCTCTGAGAGATGTTAGACTTGCCTGTATTTCCCATGCCAATGTGTTTTCTCGATGCTAATGGTAGAAAGCTATTTTATATAAGTAAATTTATTATATATAAAAAGCAAGTTCACAAGCTAAATTCTTTATACAGTTATCATTTTTAAAGACTTATTTATTTGAAACCAGATGTATTAATTAAAGCATGATAGATTTATGTCAGTGCATGCAGTTGTACGTATCCGAAGGCATGTGTTAATTTCTGATAAGTATTATTTCATAATGACTGCTAAAGGAACTAATTTCTGTCAACACATTGTTAACTCAGAATTAAGGCAAGGCTCGGAGGCTAGAAAAGATAAGCAGCCTGAAAGGAATTAAAACATAAGCAACAGGGAAACGAGGAGACATCTGGGAAGCATCAGAGACACTTGGTATCACTGAAAAACACAGTGATTTGGCAGGATGCCACTGCCATCAACACAGCCATGGAGAAGTTTTGTATTTTATGCATAGTAAAGTTGGATGATTTTTCTCAGGTATGCAGTAGAAGAGCAAATAATGATTGGAAGCATCACTAAATAAATTTCCTATATTTATGTAGTATCATCAGCAATTTAGGAAAATCACACCTTGCTTTAGCCAGGTGAAGTTGCCCACTCCTACCATCACAGCACTTGGAAGACTAATCAGGAGCTTTCTGATTTTGAGCCAAAACTGGTCTATATAGTGTGCCCTTGCTGAAAAACAATAACCACAAAATTCTGACTGTTTAGGGCACACGTCCATGTTAGAACAATCCAGCCTTGTTAATAAATATGTCTCCTTTTATTTGTTGTATGTTTTTTCCACTATTGTGATTTGATACAATATCTTGTTGCATATCCTCATCTGGACTCAAACTCATGAATCCTCTACATCAGCCACCCAAGTGCTGGGATTGAAGGCATATACCACCACACCTAGAGATATGCCTTTTGTAGTTTTGAGATGAATAAGAAAAGTTGTTCAAAAGTAAAAACAGCCTTTTGCACAAACAGCATTTTTCATACAAAAATGTCAGAACTCAGTCTAGATATAGTATCACAGGGAGGGAATTGTGAGCATTTGTGAGAGCACCCAAGCACTTGTCGTAGGAACCTCAGTTTCTTCAAAATGTGGACTTGTTCTTGGCATGTGGCCTCATGCTCCCCACAGGCACAGTGGGTAGGAGGGAGGTCATTCTGATTACCTAGTGTTGCTTGTAGTTGCTATTCAAGTCCATGTTTAAACTATCCATTCAATGTTTCTATACAAAAACATGAGTTTTTGCCATGTGCAGCTTGTCTTTTGGATTGGATACACTTTGAACTTATGAGGACTTTACCCATGTGACCTTTCTTACCCTTCACAATATAAATTGTCTGAGAATATGAATAAAGTGTGCCTCATGTATCTGATCCATTTTCCCAGGTCCCGCTGCCTCCAGAGTAGTGACATAAAAACACTTCTTCTTCTTTTTCTTCTTCTTCTTCTTCTTCTTCTTCTTCTTCTTCTTCTTCTTCTTCTTCTTCTTCTTCTTCTTTTTTACAGATATAAATGTCCACATTTTATTTATGTATTTTCTCATTTTTAAATTTATTTTTAAGTACATTAATTTACTACACATGTATAAAACTAACTACATACAGCAGGGAGAACCATGTGACAATCATGAGAATCATGAGCTCTGCAAATGTTGCATTCATAGTGGTTTGGCAATTTGTATTTGTCTAGCTTGAAGTAAATGTCTTTCCTGTATTGTTGGGTCTAAAATTCTGAAAGAAATTCAGTATCTATTCTATATCAACTCTAAAAATTTAACTTCTTTATCTTGATCTAAAATGATCTTATCTCCTAACCAACTAAACTTGATTGTAAAACTATACTATCTGGCCTTCAATGCCCCTCAGAGACTTGAGAAGGAATAAAACTTAAATTCCTAAGTGAACCAGCAGTGTGGGTTAGCAACTTCCAAAATGACCAAATTGACTTAGATGGTTTACTGCCTGAACAGTCACCCAATACTCTGTAAAATTTTGGAGCTTCATCTTTGGCTTTCTAGCCTGATATCTCTGCCAGACTTATTTGCAAGGCAGGAACTATTGAGGACTTGCTTACCCTGTCTTGGCAGAGTGTGACCATCAACTCTGCCTGCATCTAAGCTTCCTCTATTTAAGCAGAATTCTGTTTGTGGCAGGAATGAGGACATTTTACCCAGTGGCTGGTTTGCCACATTTGAAGCCATCTCCGTAAGGAGGCTCTTTGATGCTTATCATCTTCTTTAAGGTTGGCTGGGTGTTGTCAGGAGTTAACTTCTCTTGTTGTCAAAGAAATTTAGGAGTATAAATGCTTTATGCTATATCCTATGTGTCTCTGAGGCTTTTAAAGACCTTATTCAATTATTTTACCTCATATATCGATAGAGTCACATCTATCTGTTAGACTTAGAATGTATATTCTTGTGATAAAATCTGGTCTTATACAGAGAAAATCTAGGTGAAATGCAGGGATGTCTCTCTTTGCCTTTATCTTTCATACATAGGCAAGGAGATAGGAGATGAAAAGAAAGAAAGGGAGATATAGGAACACAGAGGGAGGATAGAACAAAAGCTGGATGATTGGACCTACCCCTTAACTCAAGGCCTTAATTGTTACTCATAATGAAGGGTACGTCTAAGTCATTGCTATAGAAGTTAATATATTGATACAAAACATGAGCATGTTAAATACTTGTCAGATTTTAGCACAAGAATAACACTTCTAATAACCACAAAATGAAAGGATGTACTGTTATTGATGATCTCAAACTCTACAAAGAAAATATGCATTTAAATAAAATGGATGGTATGAGCCAGTAAAACTGTTGAAACTAAGAAATGAGGCAGACATACTACCAAGAGAAAAGCTTAAGATTTACTCAAAATATTAGCAAGATTTGTAGATCTAGTATACGGCAGTGCATCTATTTCCTGAACATAGATAGATACTATTATGTTGCTTGTTACAAATCCGTACAAACACACATTTGGCATTTTAACATCATAAACAGTGGATTGGGCCACAGCTTCCCGCCGAGCCAATTTTTCTCCATGAGTTAATAGTAAGAAAAAGAAAATATAAAACTAGCAGATACTTGACAGGTGAAATAAATTACTCTAGCATATAATTCAAAGAGGAAAATTCTAGAAACTTTAGACTCAGGCCCTTTGAGATCACACCCTGTCTACAGAAAGTATTTTATATGACTCTTGTTTGAAAACTCACAAAACAGGTACGGGCACAGATTTGGCAGTTGAATCTTTAAAAATGTGTGTGTGTGTGTGTGTGTGTGTGTATGTGTGTGTGTGTGTGTGTGTGTGTGTGTGTGTGTGTTGGCTTTTACCAGGTTACTATCTTATTTCATAAAATACAAATCTTCCATCGTGCTCAACATCTTTCTAGCTAAGTCATATTGTGTAAAAAAAAAAAACAAAAAAAAAAAAACAAAAACAAAAAAAACTGCCAGGAAGGACATGGTAAAAGAACAGCGCTCTTAGCTTTACAGCATCAAGAACAAGGTACTAGCATAGAAAACAGTAGACCTGACGAAAAAAAAGCTAAGAAGTTTGTTTGCGTGTTACAAGTTCTGGGTTTGATCCTGAGAAAGAGGCTGAGGGCAGCCAAACAATCTTCAGAATTCAGCAAGTAAACAAGTTGTACTGAATTTTGAAGAGAAAAATGAGTCAATGACCCATAAGCTAGAGAGCCCAGATTTCCCCGTGGATACAAACCAGATTTCACTTCTTATCTTAGGTTCTAATGACTTTGATCCTGTTGAATTACTTGCTTGTGAATTCTTTGGGAAGAACTGAAATTGTTAATGTAGTTCTTTATTGCATTTTCTATACAACCTGAAGTTGTTTGTTATGGAACAAGGCTGTTTGCCAGATGGTAGAACATGTTTGTGGCTTGAGTCCATTCCTGTACTCAGGCTACTCCACCGTCCTAACCTGTGAACATTTTCTGCCTTGTTACTTTTGAAAGGCAGTATGTGGCTTTTGCTCTGTGTAAAAGTTTAAGCTTGGTGCTTTAAAACATATGTTAACAGGATCTAAAAGTCACTTATCAGTTCCAGCCTTCCTTTAATATAATTTATTCCTTCAGATGGTTCCTCTTTAATTTTTAATTTAAAAACTTGCCTAGACTGAAGTACCAAGAATAGATATATCTATATTTTTCTTTTTAAATGGAAGATTTGCTGAGGAGATGGCACAGTAGTAGCAAAATGTTTGCTATGTAAGACGTGAACTCACAGAACATGAGTTCAGATACCCAAAACCAATGTAAAAAGCTGAGTGTGGTATCTCACTTGCCATCCTGACCCTGCAGAGGCAGAGACAGGAGAATCCCTGGAGCCGGCTGGTCTGCCCAGTCTATCTGAATTGTTGAGTGCCAAGTTCAGTTAGAGATCCTATCTCAACAACAGAGGTGACAAACAATTAAGGAAGCCATGCAATGTCAACCTGAGGCCTCCATTCATGTGTACACACATGTGCCAACACACCCATGCTACACACACATACACACAAAATGTGACAAAAATAAATAAAATGGAAAAGAGACAACTTCCCAGTCTTCAAAAACGCAGATCCTATTTTATAATTTGTTTGTAAGAAATGAAGGTCTGATAAGCATAAGGCCACATTTTCTATGGTAATGAACTGCCTCCTTTGCCTTATTTTTAAATGCAAGCCCATTGTGGAACAGTTGTGTCTAACTTCTTCCCACTTCTTGCATATAAACCAGTCTCCTGTTTTCCAAGGGATATTTTATTCTGGCTTCTGCCACTGTGTTGCTGCTAATCTCACTCATTTCTTTGTTGCAAAGTTTAGTAATTTTATTGAGCCTCAGCAATGTGTGCTAAGTGGGTAAAATAATGTCATCATTTGTAGATGTGCCAAAAAGAGGTGCACTTTGGTTTTGTTTCTCATTTGTTTGTTTTGTTTTGGTCCCAGGCTAATTTCTTCGACAGTGTTATGAATCAAGTCAAACTTGAATGTTCACAAATAGAATTTCTAACAGTTAGCTTTATATTATCTATTGGCAAGTAGCTATGCTCACAGAAAAGAAACATCATTTTTAGTATGTATACTCGTGGTATTAAGTGGATTTTTCAAAAATGTTTCACATACCTCTCTGAAAGAACATTTCCAGATGCCATAAGAGCCATATGATGGAGCTTTTAGCACAGAAGAACATCTCTGGATCTGAAATGAGCATCTTTATCCAAATCTATGAATGAAAACATTTGAAAACAATAAATTGACTGTGTATTTTATAAGCTGTGCATGTAAAATTAATATAAACATCTTTTTGTTGTTCAAATTTTCCCATACATTGAGAGTTATCACATTCCATAAATGATGTGGGGCATTCAAAATGTAAGAAAAAATGTTTAAAACTGTAGGGTGTTATAAGTTCTGAATCCTGAAAAAGAAGTTTCATTTGGTAGAAAATTGGGGTGCTAACAGGGAAAGTGGGCCATGAATGTGAGAAGTCTACATCCCAGTTTAATAAACTATATTTTACCATCTGTTTTTAAAAAGAAAGTTTCATTGGGATGGCATCACATATTAAGACAGTATCTATAGTGGTTTTCTCGCCATAGTGACAAAGTTGAATAATTGTGAAAAGACCGCGTGGCTCACAAATATTAAACTATTTTCTACAGGAGACTACACTTCATCTGCATCACAATGGCTACTATAAGTTACACACAGGCTTTTGGATTATCCCTTACCATATGAACCCTAGAAGAATTCTGTGAAGAAGAGAAATATAAGGCCAATTCAGAGCTACAAAGGTCACTATCAAGTCTAGGCTTTCAGTGTCTACCCTCAGAGCAAAAACAGACAAAAAGAGCAATATTCAAAACCATCTTCAAGTCTCACTGTTCCTCACTGAGTCCCATGCCAACAAGTTTTAACTAAGCATCTGGTAGGTAGGATCTCTTCACAACTGAAGACTAGAAAGTAAATTGATGAACTGAAGTTCTCCGAGGTAGACAGACACAACTGAGAAGCCACTGTCTCTGAGCACTCAATGGACTTTAAAAATATGAACAGAGCTAAGCTTTACTGAGTCTACAAGACAGTATGACATGTTTTCACCATGACGTAAAACCCAACAGAAACAACTTAAGGAAAAGGAATTATTTCAGAGAGAAATAATTATTAGGAGAGAAAGAAAGTTAGAAGGGACAGAGGACGTAGGTCTCTTTAGACTTAGATGTGGCTGGTTAGGGTTGTTGGATTCTTTGGGAAAATTTAATCTCAGTCATCGGGATATCCAGCAGTCCTGCAGAACCAGCAGCCGCCTTCTTTCTCTGTCCATCTCCTCAAAGCTTCTCTCTCTCTTTCTCTCTTTCTCTCCATCTCTCCCTCCCTCTCTCTATTCCCCTACTCCCTCAGAGCATCCCTGGAAGCATTCTCCTGAAGCATCTTCCTTCTCTCTAGGTTCTGGTACAAATACCCTCTCACAGTCCTCAGAATTAACGTATCTCTAGCTGACAAAGACCACGCCCCTCTCTGAGCCATAGGAGGCTGTTATCAGCTGTGGATAAACTAAGGCAGTCCCATACCTCACCCTTAGGATTAAAACAAAAACATATTTACGTAACATAACTGAGTTTCTAAAGAAACTTCCACAAGTGAGTTCCTTCTTTCCATTTTATTTCATCTGAGTTCCCAACCTATTAGACAATGTCCCCCACTCCATCTCACACAATCCTCTCCAGAAACTGATTTTCAGAGGCACAGAGGTGAAATTTACTAATCTATGCATCTCTCAATCCAATCCAGTTGGCCTCAAAGTCAGGCATCACAAGTCGACTTGACATCAAAACCCATGTTCTGCCCTGGGCTACTAAAAGTCCTATATCCATCTCATAATGTATGAGGTTAATCTTTTAGAGTACACAGAGTCATAACCATCCCAGTATTCTTCAGAAGCGCAAGGTTAACGCCTCCTCTGAAAATCAAGGCAAGACGGCAAAACTGTACACCATGTACAAAATTAAAAGGCAGATACACGTTTCCAACATACAATGGCACTGAAGAAACAGTCTCATTCTAAGAAGGAAAACTGGGAGACTAGGAGGGTAGTTTGGACCAAATAAGAGGTCAAATATTAAGTTATGCAGTCCCATGCTAACAACGGGCTCAGTCGGTAAAGACCCCTGTAGCCAGAGCTCACAACCTGAGTCCAATCCATAGAATACATGTGGCAGAAGAAAAAAACTATCTCCTACAAGCTGTCTTCTGATCTCTAGTCTGGACCCACTTCCCTATACACAAAATAAGCAAATATAATAAAAAACATTAAGACAACCCAATTATGTGCCTTCATGTCCAGTACTGGAGCATGTGGCTGAAGAGGCTGCTATTGGCAGCCTATGTGGCCTCTCGCGTGTGATGCCTGCCTGTTGTTTGCAGATATTCCATGTATTTCAAGCACTGGACTTGCAGGCGTGTGCCACTGTGTGTAGCTTTAAAAAAAAAAAAAAAAAAAAAGCATTTATGCCGGGCATCCAAACTGAGATCCTCATATGTCTTTGACAGCCATTTCCTAGACCTCAGTCAGGTTTTATCATAACACTCCTGTCAGCATTCGGACTTTTGAGATTCTACTTATTAATTTCATTTGCTTAAAGCACTTAAGGTGTTATCTATCTAAATTTTCCCAAACTGTTACCACAAACAACTTCCAGAGGCTTCTGAACTACATTCTTATATCATCCCAGGAATGACCCCGCTTCTTGCAGCAATTGCATGTGCTAGGAAGATTCTCCATCGTTGTGAGGAAATCTCTGAGAGGAACAACTTCATGTTGGCTCGCTGGTTCAAAGATCTCAGTCTGTGGCCACTTTCCTCTGTGTTTCCTAGACTTAATGATGTATCACTTTGTGCGACAGGAAAGCCTTTTAGCTCATGGCAGATAGGAAGTTGTCCTGGTTGGCTTTTTTGTTGTTGTTGTTGTTGTTGTTTTGTTTTGTTTTTTTGTTGTTTTTTGTTTTTTGTTTTCCCTGTCAACTTGAGACAAGTAGAGTTATCTGAGAAGAGAAACTTCAATTAAGACATTGCATCCAAAGAACACCTGTGGGCAAAAACATGTGGGGCATAGTCTTCAATTGACAAGGGAAGGCCCAGCATGGTGTCACCCTGGGCAGGTGGTCCTAGCTTGTTTAAAAACCTAGGCTAAGCAAGCTCTGAAGAACAAGCCAGCAAGCAGTGAACCCCCGTGGCTTCTGCTTCAGTTCCAGACTCCAGGTCTCTGCTTTGAGATTCTTCACCAAATTTTCTCAGTGATGGAGTGTGATCTGAAAGCTGAAAATTGAAGTGAGCCCTTTTATTCCCAAAGTGCTTTAGGTAATAGCAAAAGAAACCCTAGTTGAAACAAAAGCCAGGAGAATATGCCTGTAGTGAATAAATAACTTATTTTAAACTCTGGCTAAAACTCAATCTAATGGTTCGA
Organism: Acomys percivali; assembly: GCA_907169655.1. Taxonomy (NCBI): domain Eukaryota; kingdom Metazoa; phylum Chordata; class Mammalia; order Rodentia; family Muridae; genus Acomys; species Acomys percivali. The sequence continues at coordinate 73,061,311 of OU015748.1, read as the reverse complement.
ACTTTAATACTAACTATATGTTAATTAAAAGTTCTTTTCCATGTGTATTTTTAATATATTATTTTTTTGGTCTTCCACGGTGTTTTAAAAATTATTCAAAATTTTATATTATTTCAGTTCAAAAAATGGATAGCATCCCATGTGGGTCAATTTTTTTAACTATGTTTTTTTATTTCATGAAGTCCTTAAAAATTATCATCTTAAGACTTTTCTGACTAGAAGTCAACTTGTGCATATTCTTAACACCCCAAAATGTGGCTTGCCACCTCTGTACGCTCACCTTGTTTTGAGGTCTCTGACCAATGCACCACCTTCCGAATCCTGCTCCTCTTGCTCAGCATTACACACAGCACAGAGAATTGGCTGTTTAAAAAAAAAAGGCATCATGAAATTTGTAGGCAAATGGGAGACACTAGAAAAAAAATCATCCTGAGGGAGGGAACCCAGACTCAGAATGACAAACATGGTATGTACGCACTTATAAGTAAATATTAGCTGTTAAGTACAGGATAATCACACTACCATCCACAGACCCAGAGAAGCTCATTAAAGAGCAGGTCTAGGGGCACATATGGATCTCCTTGGGAAGGAGATTTTGCGTGTGGACTGTGGTCAGGTGCAGATGGGAATAGGAGGGATTAGGTGGGAAGGGAGGGACGGAAGGAGAGAATATAAGGAAGGATGATGGAATAGGTAAGTATGTAGGGGTCAATGTAGAAACCTAGTACAGTGGAAACTTCTGGAACTCATGAGGATAACCCTAGCGAGGACTCCTAGTAATGGAGGATATGGAGCCTGAACTAGCCATCTTCTGTAAACAAGCCAAGTTCCCAGAGGTGGGGCTAGGACACTAACCCAGCCACAAAACCTATCACCCACAACCTGAAAAATCACTGGGACAGAGTGGTGGCTCTGAGCTTGTGGCAGTGGCCAACCAATGACTGGTCTAGCTTGAGGCCCTAGCCACTAGAGGGAGATCATGCCTGACACTTCCTGAATGGCCAGGATCTGGAAGCTGCATGGCTCAGAGACCTAGGAGAGAACCAAACACAACTGGTGAAAAAAAACCCAATGAAATTATTCCATGAAAGTCTTCACTTACCAGGAAAGTGGGATAGAGGTAAGAACATCCTATTGGGACTCTAGGTGAGAAAAATATAGGACATAGGGAAATAGATGGATTCAGAGGGTCCTAGAAACCTACAAGAAGAACACTATTATGGGCGGATCTGGGCCCAGGGGTTCTGCTCGATCTAAGGCACTAGCAAAGGACAATATGTGCAGTCATCATCAAATCCCTACCCAGATCTAGCCAAGGGACAGAACATTCTCCACAGTTAAGTGGAGACTGGGGACTGAATTTCACACGAACTCTGGGGCCCCATATTTGGCCATGTCCCCTTGATGGGGAGGCCCGATGGCACCTGGAGGAAGGATAGCAGACTACCAAGAAGAGACTTGATACCCTAGCATTATATTCAGGGGGAGGAGGTCCCCCTCAGTCACAGTCATAGGGAAGAAGAATGGGGTGAAAGCAGGAGGGAGGGCAGAATGGGAGGATGCATGGGATGGGATAGCAAATGAATGTAATATGAATTATTTTATTTTTCAATAAAAATGTGTTTTAAAAAATATATAATATATATATATATATAAATCATTCCTAATGATATTCTGCTATACATATAGGTATGTGCCTTGTCCAGTCATAATCAGTGGGGCTTTCTATAGCAGCTAGTTTGAGGAGATGCAGAGATCCAGAGCTAAACATTAGGCAGAGCTCTAGGAACCCTGTAGAAGAGGGGGGGAAAGGATTATAGGAGTCAGAGAGTTCAGGGACACCCGAAACATGGCCCACACAATCAACCTAGCAGGGCCCAGACATGCTCACTAAGACTGAAGCAGCAATCACCAAGCCTACATGGATTTGTGCTAGGCCCTTTGTATACATGCTATGGTTGTTTAGCCTGGGGCTTTTTGTTGGATTCCAAACAGTGGGAGTGTGGGTATCGGATGACTCTTTTGTCTGCTGTAAGACTCTGTTCCTCCTACTGGGTTCCTCATACAGCCTTGATATGAGAATTTATTCCTAATCTTATTGTCTCTTGTTATGCTCTGTCCGGTTGATATCACTGGGAGGCCTGTTTTTTGTTTTTTTGTTTGTTTTTTTTGTTTGTTTTTTTTAAGGAAATGAAAAAGCAGTGGATCTGGGGGAGAGAGGAAGTTGAGAGGACTAAAAGGAGTGAGGGGCTGAAGTTGGGGTAGAATGTATGAGAGAGGAATAAAAAAGAAAAAGAAAAATACTAAAAACATGGGGTTAAAAAAGTAGAATCAGAGTGACCATCAAAGATCAGTGATAACTACCCCCAGTCTCATCACAACCAATTTGTGAACCAAAAGATCACTACTGGACATCACAAAAGATCACTACTGGACATCACAAAAGCACTTGGTTCTAAAGAGTGTACTTCTGGTGCTTAAAATGGAATTTATATGCATAAACAGTGGTTGATGAGAGATAACACATGACAACGCTCAAATATAATAAATGCAAATTTTACTTCAAGATGACCTACTTTGGAACAATTTTCTTGTCTGATCATAATTGTTTAAAGTATATCATACTTCTTTATGTAAAAAAGGGATGCTGATTAAATATAGTGACAATTCTATCCACATATATATATATATATGTGTGTGTGTGTGTGTGTGTGTATGTAGAGATACACTAATAATTAGCAACTTTTCTCTCACACCATTTGTACTGATCAGAGTTATCTAGAGGAATGGAAAAGAGAGTGCACACATTAGGAAAGAATGATTTACCAGAATGACTTACATGCTGTGGACTGGGTAATCAGAGTGGCTGCACATTGGCAGGTTGAGAACCAAGTAGCAGCTCACTCCACAGAGTGACTTTTGAAGGTCTGGAAGATGACTGCAGAATGAAAAATTTTCAGTCAATGGAAAAGCATAGACTATATTTTTATATTAGTGAAGGGCATAAACAACAGTAGCAACAATGAAATAGTTGCACTAACCAATGAGAGGCAAGGCAGGAAACTGATTTTCTCCTACATCCTACCCTTTGTATCTAGGCTGTTGTAAAAGGATCTATCCATTCTTACAGAGTGTCTTTATCCTCAGGCAATCCTCCATGGAAAATTTCTCTAAGACATATCCATAGGACGACCTCTTAGTTTATTTCAGATCCCATCAAATTGACACCAAGCATGATTCTGGATGTTTGGTTTTGCCATGGAAAGCCAGAATATAAGTCTAAATCCTTGAGGTATCAAAATCATGCAATTATGAAAGAGGTTATTCATTCAGAAATATAACAGGACTTTAAAGAAAATGCTCATACAACAACAAAGGTCTGAAGAAAGAGTTTCTATCACTTGGCAACAAGCCAAGGAAATTATAAGGAAATGTCCTACTTGTTTTTTACACAACCAAACTCCATTACCCGCAGAAGGTAACCCTAAAAGTACCTAAAGAAATGGACTTTGGCAAATGGATATGCTTCATTTTTCAGACTTTGGTAAACTAAAATATGTGCACCATACTATAGACACATATTCGGGGTTTCAATGGACAACTGCTTTAAATTCTGAAAAGCTTGATTCTGTTATTACACATTCATTTAAAGTTATAGAAGTTATTGGGATACCTATACAAATTAGGACTCGCAATGTGTCAGCATATGTCTCTAATAAAATGAAACAATTCTTTGCATATTACAATACAAAGCATATTGCAGGTATGCCACACAACCCTATAAGACAAGCAGTTGTAAAGAGATCTAATCATATTTTTAAAAAGATGCTTAACAAAAAGAGGTAACTAAGACCCCCCCCCCCCGGAGATAGATTACACAATGCTTTATTAACTTAAAATTTTTTAATGCTAATGAACAAGAATAACAGCAGCTAAAGGACATTGGATTATGGGGGCAGGGACTGCCTGAACTAAATCTGTTTATATTAAGGATGTCCTACCTTCAGAATGGAAGGCAGGAATGCGTCACACTGGGGAAGAGGTTTTGTATTTGTTTCAACAGAAGAAAAGCAATGGATTCCATCCAAATTAAAAAAAAAAAAAAAAAAGGATGTAACCAGGGGAGACCTCATGAAGATTTTTGCTGCAGACAGAAAGAAATCAAGAAGACCAACCAAACAAGTAACATGTACTGCTGATCCCTTCACACAGGAACAGCTCTGAGACTTACTGAGACATGAAAATGTCTCCAGCCAGCACTGAGGCAGCAATTACAAAGCCTGCATGGATTTACATGAGACCTTTTGCATACGTGTTATGGCTATTTAGTTTGAGGTTTTTATCGAATTCCAAGTAATGGGAGTGTGATATCTCTGATTCTTTTGTCTGCTGCCAGGACTTCAATTATGCATAGCCAATAAATCTTGTTGGGCTACCTAGTTCTCATGCCATCTTTTCTTATGGCATTGATAAAATTTTGTATTTCAGTTTGCTTATACTGTCGAAACTGTAAAATAAAGAAAAACAGATGCCTTTACCTGCACAAACAAAAGATCAGATAACCATCTTTAACTAATCCATTTACACTGAACATTATTCCATGCATGTGTTAATGCAAAAATGTATATTACCTTTAAAAGTTTATATGCTCTGACAAGATTCACCCTCGAGGATACTGACACACATATATTTATTCCAGCATCCTCCTTGATTCAGCCTCACAGACTGTTTCAGTACCTGGTTCCTCAAACCATCCAGAACAATTTAAAAACGGCTAGCTAGATCACCCAGCATCACACACAGACTGTTCTAGTCAGGACTTCAATTAAGCCCTTTCCTAGCACATAGAGACTGGACAATAAATAATACAGCTCAAAAGACTCCGCCATTATCCCAAATTTCTTAGGGTCTGCAAATGAAAATGACACTCTAGTCCCAAAAAGTGGCATGGGTGGTTTTTGGTTGTTTGGTGGGTGATGGATGTTTGTCATTGTTAAAAAGAGGTTGGTTGAAAGAAGTTAACAGTCTTGGTTAAGGAGGAAACAAAGTATAGGAAGTTAGGATCAAGGATTTCTCTCTTTTTCTTTTCTCTATACTTTATTCTCTCCTAATGTTAAGGGGGAAAAGGGATGAAAAAAATGGGAGGATATAGGAATGATAGGATAAAGTGTAGATTATTGAATCTAATTTTAAACTAAAGGGCAACAACTAGTCTCAAATATTTTTACATTGTATAGATTATTGTGTATTTGGTACAAACTTAAAGTTATTTTGTAACAACATACTGCACTTATCTTTTAACACTTGCTCAAAGTTTTGTACCTATGCAATTCATTTAAAGATACAATGTCAAGTTCTCGTTCTTTTGAAGGCTACTGTTACAAACTGTTTTGAATAATTAAAAATTTAAGTTAGTAGTCAATCAAATTCATAGTCATGTTTAGTCACTAGTTTAGTTTTAAAAAGTTAGAAAAACCTTTATTTACCATCCTATAAATGTTTTTAAAGTTAATCAGATAGTAAGCGGCTAGAAACAAGCAATGTTTGTCTATTCGGGTAGATGGTCTTTAAAAATCTCAGAGATCTACAGAATATGGCATTTTAAAATATTTTATTAATAAAATGATCTTTTGACAGTGATATGTGTCAGCTCCAGACAACACCTTCCAGCCTACTTTAAAAATGATGATGGGCATTGAAAAAAACACCATTTGGAGTTTGATTCAAAAGTGACAGGCTAGCCACTAGGAAAGAAACTGGCCTTACTTCAGCTGCAGACAGCATGCTGTCCAAAGGGAAGTTGGCTACCACGCTTTGCCAAGACAAGGTAGAGAATCCTTCATAATTCCTGCTTCTCAAAAATCTCTGTCATATATTGGCCCAGAAGGCAAAAAAACAATGCCCCAATGTAGCCAAGGAATCTTGAGTGACTGTCCAGGCAGTCATTTCTATACTTTTGGAAGCTGCTTGCTCTGCACTTCCTGCATATTTGGGTACTACTTATTTCCTCTTGGTTCTTTGATGGGGTTGAAGACTAGATAAAGTTTCACATATAAGTGTAAATTGTTCAGAAAGAAAAATGTTTTAAGGTCTAAGTAGATGTTTGTAGCTTGATAAGTGTAAGTTATGATAGAAATTGATTGAAGTACAATACTCTGACTTCCCCAAGACAGGATAGGTAGTAGAGTACTTTCTCCAAGATTTCCAAATACAAATGGACTAGACATTCCTAATGTAATTCTCACCTGATAGTGTTCACAATTGTTCTTATTGCATATAGTTTGTTATTGTGAGGGAAAGAGCTTTTGATTGGCCTAAAAAGGGTAGATGTTGGGGGATGGTTGGTTGTATGCACTGTGTATTCAGATGTTGATTTCTGTGCCCCAAGATCTCGTGGCAATCCGGACATGGGCATTATCATTTCTATGAAGAATATCTTATATCAATGTTGTGTAAAACGTGTTTCCCAATTATCTCTGGTCAGTTATAAAAACCTAAACAGATAATGACTGGGCAGAAAAGATAGAAAGGTTAAAGAGACTTCCATTCCCAGTGAGGGGTTTTTAGGTAGGGACCAGAAAAAAGCAGGAGAAAGGAGAGAAGATGCCAGGAAGAGTTCACAGTGAGGACAGAAAGATGTAAAAGAAGGGCCAAGGTGAGACTGAGATGGGAGGTAACAATGGGCACACGGCTGGGAGGGAGCATAATTGGACTAGACTAGACAAATATCTGCCCCGTTGTAGAACTTAAATCTTGTTGAGTAAATCTAACAGATCTAACAGGTCTCTATATCAATTATTTGGGAGCTATGATGGGTAATAGAAAAAACATATTTTACTTTTACACAGCAGCAGCAGTAACAATAATGAAATTGCTGCACTAACCAATGAAAGGCAAGGCAGGAAATTGATTTTCTCCTGCATCCTACCCTCTTTGTATCTGGGCTGTTCACTGCCCATTCTTGCAATGTCTTCATTCTCAGGTAATCCTTCCTGGAAATCTCCTCAGAGACCTATGCATAGGCATACCACTTAATGTATGTTTCAATCCCATCAAATTGGTATCAAAATTATTAATTTGAGTATAAAAACAATAACTATGAAAGTTTGTTTTTGCTAAAATATCTTTATAACATGCCACAGCAAACCAGAAAGTAGGTTTAAATTCTTGAAGTATCAAAATCATGCATTATGAAAAAAAGTTATTCATTCAAAAATAACCATCTAATCAGTAGCACATAAAAGCCATTGCATGGAACTTTTTAATTTTAAGACTATTTTATTGTTCCAGAAAATGATGAGGGTAGTGTTCTACACCCAAGATAACTACTATCAGTTTTACTGAACATTGTCAGGAAACTTTAAGTGTACTTCAAATGAGAAAGATAAATATTTTTCATGAATAACTATGATTATTTAAAGTAAAAATGCAGAAATAGAAAACCAACCAATACTCCTCCATAAAAACATGGTCAATGAGACAAGTTAACTCCTGGCAACACTCAGCCTACCTCACAGAGGATGATGAGCATCAAAGACCCTCCTTATGGAGATGGCTTCAAATGTGGCAAACAAGCCACTGGGCAAAATGTTCTTGTTTCTACAATGAGTAAGTTGGATGCAGGCAGAATCATCATCCAAACTCTGCCAAGACAGGGTAAGCAAGCCCTCAATAGTTCCTGCCTCAGAAATATGTCTGTCAGACATGTTGGGCCAGGAGGCTGAAGATGATGCTCCAACGTTATAGAGAGTTTTAGGTGACTATTCAGGTAGCAAACTTCTCTGTCATCTTCTCATTTGGAAAGCTACTAACCTGAACTCCCGGTATATTCAGGTAATCAAGTTTATTCCTTCTCAAGTCTCTGATGCAGTTGAAGAAGACCAGATAGTTTAGTTTTAGAGTTAAGTTTAGTTGTTTAGGGGTTAGGATGTTTTAAGTTGATAATGGTAAGATATAATAGATGTTGATTTACATTCAGAAATTTAGATGCACCAAGATAGAAAAGATGTTTTCTTCAATGCTGCCAAATACAAAAGTCTAAAACAATTAGAATGTAACATTTCTATACTTCCTGATTTGTCATGGTTATTCTTGCTATAGGTAGTTTATTGTATATATGTTTAATAATATAAATGTATATGTAAAAATATTAAATAAAAAAGAAAAAAGAAAATTAGAAGAAAACTATGGTTGGTAAAACATTCTTACAAGATAAGGATAAAAAAGTAAGAATTGATGTCACTTTTGAAATCATCTGTTTTATCTTTAACACAAATCTTATCACCTTTATTTAACTTTCTCTTTAGGTCAAAACAATAATAGTCTATAACAATAATCCTCAGTGCTTTTAGTTATATATTTAAAAAACAGTATTTATACACATGCTTTCCCAGAAGAATAGATTAAATGAAAATTACACAGATATCCCTTGTACATGTGCTGAAAATATCTGTTTTAATGTACAAATGCTCTGCCTCATGCTGACCATTCCACTGCTTTTCTAAATGTTTTATCATAGCAAGAAAGACATAACCCGTGCCTTTAAAATTTGTTCTCTTCCTTATGAGTGGAACATTCCATGCACTAGAGGAAGATGTTGGCTTTATATTTCACACTTTTAATCCCAGCACTTCTGAGGCAGAAGTAGAAGAATCTCTGAGTTCATGTCTAGCCTGGTTTACATAGCAAAGTCCAAGACAGCCAGGGATCCATAGAGAGACTCTGTCTGTAAAAATAAATAAATAAATAAATAAATAAACAAACAAATAAATAAATAAAAAGGAGGCATAACTCTTTCCATGAGGAATGCAAGTGCTCACAAAGCCTCCCAACCTTGGGCGCCATCTTCATTTGAAGGTACTCATTACACATTATGAACACTAGTCCTCAAGACGTTGGACTTTCACTCTTACATTGACATTCTGGAAAGCTGGTTGTTTATAATAAAGAATTTTATTTCTATTAACTGTCTTTCAAACTAAATGAAAGCTTCTTGAGGGCAAGATCATTATCGGGTACCATTTTTGCATATATGTACCACCATAACTGAGACAGAAACATTCTAAGTACATGTTTAATCAAATGCTGTCTCAAATATAAAACATGAAGATAAAAAGAATACAAAAGTTACAATGAACATAATTTATATATCTACAGATTAGTTCCTTATACTAAGGGCCCATGTTAAAGTGCTTCTGTCTTCTTGCTGGTTCTTGGGAAGCCGGATGGTAATCCTCTGTAGTAGACACAGACAGGTTTGTAAGAGTGGATTGAACTACAATCTGTGATAAATCCAAAACACACACTAGAACTTGTTTTTAAGAAAAGTTACCAGACACAAATAAATGAATGGTTCTTTCCTATCTTGCTTCTTACATTAAAACTGAAGGCAAGTTCATTTAGACTTTCAGCTGTGGTTGGATGCTGTAGCACGTGCCTATAAGCCCAGAATTTGGAAGGTGAAGGGAAAAGGATCGAGCATCCAAAGATAGCCTCAATTATAGGGAAATCCTGCCTCAAAAAAGCTGGAAAAAAACTCTCTTGTTTTAGGTAAAAGATACACTACATGATATTGATGATTCCTCTTCCACAAAACAAGCAAAATTCAGGTATCCTATGTAGGCTCATTTCTCATATTAAAGTTCCAATTAGAAGAAAGTGTCCTGTCAACTGACAGAGTGCAATGCTCTTTACCTTCTGAGGTTTTACAGAATTATAAAAGCCTCATATGTATAGAACAAAAGACCGTGGCTCCAGTTACTTCTTGTGTTCTTGGAATGAAGAGATGCAAGTAACAAGAAGCTTCAGTGTCACTGCCAAGAAGTCAAGTTTAATTTGCTTTCCTTTCCCTTCTCTTCAACTGGCTGAAACACAAGTTCCACTGCAAATGAAACAACCAGCAAACACAGATGCCATCATAAATATAGATCGTGCCAAGCAGAAAACCCAACATTGACGAACAACAGAGCTCCCCATGGCAACTGCAAGATATTCTGGGTAGCATAAAGCCCTAAGGCTATATTATAAATAAAATCTATATATCCTTTAGAACTGAAAAGAAGTAAGTTTGGGTTTAAGCTTTTTTTTTTTTTTTTTTTTTAACCACTGACATTTACTGTAACTTAGTGGATAATTTTTCTGTCTGGTTCATATTCTTAGCAGATTGGGAAATTTCATAAATCTTTCACTCTGAATTTCTGCAAAACGTAGCTGCTGTCAATGAGTTCCTGCTATGTTTTAAACAAAATTTGTCATACTCAATTAAAAATAAACAAAACACACAACTTTCAAATGTTGCTAATTAAATTCATAGTCTGATAACCTCATTGTGAGTGTTGAGAAGTTTAGCACTTTTTTGATACTCCTCATGGACATCAGTTGGCACAGATACAAAACGTGCAATCAGCGCACCTTCATAGGTATTCACTTTAGGAGCAGTGTATGTTAAAAGGAGACTGGAAACTGAAACGAGAGACATTCTTACTGGGAGCTTTTGCTCTAGTTTGCAGAAAACATGGATAGCAAAGCCCAGGGAGGGAAAGCACTGTTTCAGCAAGGATCTGAACTCTAGTGTGGATCATCTGGTAAGCAATAGCATTTGGCTTCACTTGTTCCAATCTCGAAGTAAAAGACCCCAGTTGTTACACAGTGCCATTTGCAAGGACTATACGGAATAAAAATATTTTTCAAAGAAAGGACCAAGGCTCTTGGGAGACTTACAGAGCTTAAGTGTCAATTTTTTGATGTTTATGAAATTTTTATCACAATCACAAGTAAATATGAATGCTCTTTAGCATGGCCTAGTTGAACAGCCTAGAGAACTCAACAACTTAAGCAACAGACTAGAGTTTAAAACCACTTCTCTTTAGGTTTCGATTTGTTCCAAGTCAACATGTGTATCATGTCTGCCTGCATATTCGCTACTTTTCTCATTGCTGTGATGAAAGAAAATTCAAAAAAATTTTTGGACTTTTATTTTTAAATGTTCATGTTTTAAAAATAAATACAGCTGATCACAGCAAAGGCATGCCAGCATAAACAGAAGGTGACGTCACCTAAACAATTAGGAAGCAGAGGACGGTCAGGAAGTGGATTCTGTCTATGGAACCTCAAGTTCTGCCTCCACCCCCCAGTGACCCACTTCCTGCAGGGAGGCCTCCACTACAGGTTCCATGAACTTCTAAGGTAGCACCACCAGCTGAGCACCAAGTGTTCAACACATGAGCCTATGGGGTTTGTTCCACATATAAACCACAACACTACTTGAAAAGCCACAGGGATCAAATAAAAGGGGTTTTAAATTGACATTGTATAAGCATTTGAAAACATTTCCTACTGGAATACAGGCTAATGTGCATCCAATATGCAAATTCACATCAAAGCTTATTCAATGGCTATGGCCTCAATTAATACAATTACACTTATAAATCCATTGAACACACTAAGGATAAAGGATGCTGCATTTGTTGGACATATACATATGTATTGTTTTATACACATTATTTAACTAATAGTCAATCATACATTAAAATTAGTCTAAAGTTTATTGAATTAAGCTTTAAAACTTGTAACTCTTGAACATAATTTGTTATTTATTTCAAGTAGGCATCTTAAGCGAATTGCTGAATTTGGAATAATTAAGTAAGAAAATAACCATCAAATATATAACAACTTTAAGAAAGTTTGATGTCAAAAAACAAAAATACATATATAACAATACTCCATAATTGTTCTAACATCTGGCATGATTTTGAATAAAACATTTTGTAAAGTAATACCAACCTAGACTGTGGGTCCTATATTGAAGGCATCTAAACTCTAGGTGGCGTACTTCTACAGGCTTGTGAAAGAAAACCAATAGAACTGAAGATGAAGGTTTGATTATTTCAAATCAATGACTGTTAAATTATGAATTTAAACTAGTCAACTAAATTTGAGATTTGTTAATAAATTAATTACAAATATGGTGCTATTTACCTAAGTTAACATCACAAATATGCTATAGTCAGTATTTTCCTGTAGAAAATTAAAGAATGTGATTAAATATGTGAAGCCTACAACAGTTCCCATCTCAAAATGAGAAGTATCTTTTTCAACACCTTTGACTGTCCTATTTTAAACAGGTCTCTTTCTGTCCTGTACAACAATGATTTTGTGCAGGCATCAGAGTCAGGTGGAGTACACTTCATTAACTGCTGCACTTTAAACTCATTCTGCAGATTCACAGGTAGCTGCCAGACACACTGTGTTAAACGGAGTTTCCAACACTTCAGGGTGTGTTTGCAGCCCACACTTTGGATTGTTACTGGTGACCAACCATTTATTTGTTACCATGTACAAGGTACTATTTGAGGTTCTTTTTAGTAAGACATTCATATATGTATATATGTATATGTGCATATGCACATGAGCATGCACACACACACACACACACACACACATACACACACACACACACACACACACACACACACACACACACACACATTTTGTAACTGCCCTGACTCTCTCAATAAAAATTTTAATCAAAAAAATCATAGGCATCTGTATTCCGGTAGTTTGCTTTAAGTCACTGAGGAGTTCCCAAACACTGGGCCTGTATTGTCTCTGAGCCTCTCTGACCTACTGAGAGTGACGCGAAGCCCAGGACACTGAAATTAGATCCAAAGTCAGCTGTCATTTGAGCCCAGTGTTTGAAATCAGTGGTTCCTCATGACCATTCTGGAGACTTTCAATTTGATTTCAGATTGAGGTGGACAGCAGACACTGTGACCAAGGGGCTTCGCAAGCTGTGACACGCTCACCTTTTCACAGAATTCTTACCCATTTGCCTAAGAGGTATTTGAAAATAAATTATAATTGCAAAGGACACTCTCACCACTGTATCTTAAGTTAGCCGGACAATTCTTCAAATTTCTAATTCGTTCTGTTAGATAGATTCTTATTTGCCTGTGACATGTAGACGTTTCCCTGATAGTGACTTCTTTTTTGCAAAAGGATTGTCTCCAAAGTTACACAACAGCAATTTGTTGAAGTGAAAAAATGTTCACGTACCTAAAAATCTAAAACATGAATTTTATGACCTGGAGAAATGGCTCTGCCATTAAGAACACTGGTGCTTCTTTCAGAGGAGCAAGGTTTGATTCCCAGCATCCAAAAGGCAGCTCATAACAATATGCAACTCCAGAAAGGGACATCTGATGCCTTTTTCAGGCTTCCATGGCCACCAGACATGTACATGGTGCACAGATATACATGCAGGTGACACATACACACATGCATGCACATGCACATACACACAAGCACGCACACATACACACAATTTTTAACAATAGATTTTAAATTCTTAATGTGTTTAAATTCTTCTTGTGAGTAATAGGAATGTGATAGCTACTGGAATCCACTATTTTCTTTTTAATGAAAGTGATTTTTTTTCAATGAGCTTCTCATTTAGTTGTTTGGGTATTCAAATCTATTATAAACCCTAGAACAATGACTAAAGAACCCGATATTCTTGCTTTCTGCTGCACTGTTGTTTTGTATTACACATTGTAATACAAAGTATTTAGCTTCTGTACATCATGGTGATGATTACAATTGGTTGAGAAAAATGCAAATATGAATGTATATTGATGTGTACTTATATACATGTAGACAGATGTTTACATACAAACCCCAGTAACTGCTTTATAAATACCTAAGGTTAACTATGCTATTTAGGACAATCGACATGACTCAAAGCAATTAATCTCAACTTCTGAAAACATAAATACCAATAAACTTACTTATATATGTTTCCCTGCCAAGACAGGGTTTCTGTGTGTAGCCCTGGCTGTTCTGGAACTCACTCTGTAGACAAGGCTGACCTGGAACTCTGCCTCTGCTTTCCCAGTGCTAGAACTAAAAGTAGGACTAAAAAAAAAAAAAACTCCAAAATATAAAATACATGTACTTCATTTCTTCTGATACTACCTAGAGCAAAAGTTTTGTTTCTCCACAATTGAGTGGAGAGTGGGGACTGACTTTCACACAAACTCTGGTGCCCTATATTTGACTATATCCCCTTGATGGGGAGGCCTGGTGGCACTCAGAGGAAGGATAGCAGGCTACCAAGAAGAGACTTGATACCCTATGAGCATATACAGGGGGAGGAGGTCCCCCTCAGTCACAGTCATAGAGGAAGGGAGTAGGGGGAAAATGAGAGGGAAGAATGGGAAGATACAAGGGAGGAGATAACTATTAAGATGTAATATGAATGAATTTTTAAAAAGGAAAAAAATAGAAAGGTTTGTGGTGAAAAAGTTTGAATTAAAAAGAGAAGGGAAAAAGACACAAACCAGAAAGAGAAACAGAATACAATGAAGATTAACATTAAAAAGTATAAGCAGCAAAGGATGTAAAATACAGATATCTACCGCAGCATAATGGTCCTTCTGGTCTTCAACGTCCAACAACAGTTTAGTGTAACAATGGTCTTTCAATATTAGTGGCTCTCAAGACTAATGTATAGACATACTGAAACACAAATTGCCATATTAGTAGGGTGTGGCTCACCTGATAAAGCATTTGCCCTAGTGTGTTAAAAGCCCAGGCTCTGGCTTTGAACCCTACCCAACTCTTCCCCGCAAAACCATATGTGAACTACTAGACTGTATTTCTCACCTAGTAGATCAGGGCAGTAGGGTCCCTTCCATATTCTCACACTCCTGCAGTAACTACAAACACACTGAAGAACCACCAATTAAGGAGCTTTTAAGCAGATGGAGTTTTAGAAGTGACTTTCCCCCTTGCTGTATCTTTTGCTAGGGAACAAGTGAAGTGATATTTTATTACATTATACTTAAATGTGAATAAAGCATCTTGTTAGTGCTGTGTGTTGAATGCAGGGCTTTACACAGGTTAGGTAAGTGATACAGGAGAGCTACCTCCCCTGTCCTTTGTTTTGTGAGAGAAGGTCTTACCAAGATGCTCAGGCTGACCTTGAACACAAGATTCCACCCACCTCCACTTCCAGAATGTTTTCTAATTTATGCACATACGTACTGTATGCAGGCACCACTCTGGAAGGATATCATGAACAAAAATAAAAACTAGCCCCAGTCATGGAATTTGGCAAAAACATTAAGGTATAAATGGTCCAAATGAAATTCCTCTGGGCATGTTCTTTTTTTAAAATTTTTTTGTTATTTAATTAATTTATTCAGATTACATCTCATTTATTCTCCCATCCCTGGTACCCTCCGTTCCTCCCTCCCTCCCGCTCTCACCCTATTCCATGTTCTGATTGAATTGTTTCTTCTTGAGTTGTGACAGTTCTTTATCTAAGTGAACATAAGCATTTTGACTACATGTTTACAACCAGTTTTTGTTTATAGCTTCCATTATCATTCTACTTAATAGGGTCTTTTACAGAAAAAGGTTTTAGTTCTGAAAAGGTTTCAATTTTTAAAAAGTATTTTGCCATCATTTTAAAGTATCTTAGCTTACTTCTTGCTTTGATTTATTGCTTTTTTTCCTATCCCAGAGATGCTCCCCTACCTATTTCCGGTCTCTCTTCTAGTCTCTGCTACCCCTTCCCATCTCCCCATACTTGAGCCTCACCCCAGTTACCCCCACATCTCCTGTCCCACACAGCTCCCTCCCTCTGTCTATTTCAAGTGTCTATTTTATTCCCCCCCTCTGAGTGAGATTCAAGCATCCTCCCTTTGTTCCTTCTTAGCTTTAATTATTGCATGATTATCTTGTACATCATAGCTAATGTCCACTTATAAGTAAGCGCATACCATGCGTGTCTTTCTTGGTCGGGGTTACTTCACTCTTTTCTAGTTCCATCCATTTGCCTGCCAACTAAACGATGTCCTTGTTTTTTAATTGCTGAGTAGTATTTCACTGTATAGATGTACTACGTTTTTGTTTTTGTTTTTTTATCCATTCTTAGGTTGAGGGACATCTAGGTTGCGTACAGTTTCTGGCTATTACAGATAAAGCTGCTATAAACATAACTGAACAGGTGTCCTTGTGGTATGCTCGGAGTCTTAGGGGTGACCCTAGCTGAGATTCCTAGCTGGCAGATATGGAACCTGGAGCTACCACCTCCTATAGCCACCCCTGGGGGGCTTCCAGAATAGGGAGGGAGACACCAACCCACCCATAAAATCATCAACCTCAAATTTGCCCTACCTACAAGAAATATAGAGATAAAGATGGAGCAGAGATAGAAGGAATGACAGACCAATGACTGGCCCAATATGAGACCCACCCCATGGGAGAGAGCCAACCCCTGACACTACTAATGATACTCTGCTATGCTTGCAGACAGGAGCCTAGCATAACTTTCCTCTGAGAGGCTTCATCCAGCAGCTGATGGAAACAGATATAGAGACCCACAGCCAAAAAAAGAGACAGAGGTTGGGGAGTTTTGTGGAGGAGTGGGAGGAAGGATTGAGGGAGGTAGAAGGGTCAAGGACACCACAAGAAAACCGACAGAGTAATCTAATCTGGGCCTGTGGGGGTTCACAGAAATTGGACCACCAACCAAAGAGCTTGCATGGGCTGGACCTAGACCCCCTAAACATATGTAACAGATGTGCAGTGGTCATCATCTGGGTCCCCTAATAATGGAAGTAGGGGATGTCTCTGACTCTGTTGCCTGCCTGTGGATTCCTTCCCTCTAGCTGGACAGCCTTGTCTGGCCTAGGTGGGAGAGGATGAGCTTAGTCCTACTGTGAAGTGCTGCCAGGTGGTGGTGGCGCACACCTTTAATCCCAGCACTCGGGATGCACAGGCAGGCGGATCACTGTGAGTTCAAGGCCAGCCTGGTCTACAAAGTGACGGTCAAGGCTACACAGAGAAAACTTGTCTTGAAAACAAAACAAACCAACAAAACACCAAAAAAAAAAAAGAAGTGAAGTGCCAGAGTGGGTTGGTACCCCTTAGGGCCCCTCTTTGCTGAGAAGAGGGGGTCTAAGAGGAAAGGGGGAGGGGTTGGTATCAGGCTGTAAAGTGATTAAAGAAAAAAATACTAAATGGAAAAAAATTCTGTATTTTCCTCTAAAAGTTTTCTAGTCTCACATTTTTATATGGCCCATTTTTAGGTTTGGGCACAGAGGTCTTGGCTGTTGTTTTTGTTAATTGTCTAACTGTTCCAGTATACTTTCAAAAATTGTTTCCAACAGAATAGCTCCATAGTTTTGAACAGTGCTGACTGTGAAAAATGTCCACACTACACTGGGTTTATTTTATTTCTTGGTTATCTGTCCCACTGACTTATGTTTCCCACCATGAGTCCTGTTTACTGTGGCCTCTGTCTAGCATATAGGACCATGTTTACTGTGGCCTCTGTCT
>OU015748.1:73024238-73034597 GCA_907169655.1 Acomys percivali | reverse complement strand
CACACACACACACACACACACACACACACACACACACACACACACACCACAGATCTGGGCTATGCCAACTCCATTTGAAGAAACACAGACTAGCTATTTATGAACATTTTGAGTCTTAATATGCTAAAAGAACTAAGATTTTCTGTAATATATAATATACATAAATAAAAGTTATTTTCAATGATATAATTAGGGGCACAGAATTTTTTTAATGGCCCCAATCTTATCCAACCAAGGAATGCTAAAGCAACATGAAAACCAAATGAACAGAAGGGAAAACTAGCCCTCAAATGACATATTTCAAAAAGCCTGATCATAAGCAAGTTTCTAAACATTCCAATGTGATCATGTGGCCAATGGCAGCAGGACTGCAAGAGAGAACCAGCTCAAGGCTGGAGCAAGAGGAGGAGAGAATACATGACTCCTTATATTAACTCAAAAACAAACAAACAAAAAAATATGAACAAACATTAATCCCCCGAAGAGACAGACCTGAGCTGAAGAATCTACAAATAGCCTAAAGTTTACCTCCAAAGAGGCTCATCTGAAAGCTTTATGTACCAACTATGTAAGACCTCAAACATGCAGCCAACACCTGTTTCCTGTAGCAGAAATGCATCAAAGCATGAAGAAAACCACTGAAATCCAAAATCAAACTAAATAGGACAGAAATGTTGAATGACAGGAAAAAATGGTCCGAGGCTAAGGAGGGACTAACAGCAGAGGAAAAGCAATGGTAGACACCGCAGAACATATCCAGCTCAGAGCTCCACCTGAGAAGTCCAGGCCTACAGAGCAGGCAAGCCAGGTTAACTGGGACAAAGGCCAGGCACACAGAGCAGTACAAAGGAGTTCCCAGCAACAAGGGAGGAAGGCACGGTGAAGACAGGAAAGCCGCCCTACCATATCTCCCACGCCCAACCCACATACGCTTCCCAACAAGAAAAAGAACAGGACCAAACTCTATAGTGAATTATTAGGTTAAAAACTACAGACTGACAGAAAAAAGGAGATCAAAAATGAGTATTCGGCAAGAAAAGAAACAACAATGTATAACTGCAGTCTTGCAAAAGGAAATGGTAATTCCAAGAGTATCTTTTCTCAAATAAGAGAACTAAATCCTATAAACAACTGTTCTGTGCATTAAGAAATATTGATCCAAAACCAGACAAAAGATGTCACATATTATTAAATATAAAGTTAAAGAAAAATGTCCTTTGTACAACCAAGCAAAAGTGTAAATCACTTAGGAACATCAGGATGGCTTTAGGTTTCTGGACAACATTCTATCCAAAAGCCATTGGGAAAATATGGTTAAAACACCTAAGTAAATGTTAGCCAAACAGTAGATAAACTGCCACACTGTCCTGTAAATATAAACACTGTCAAAAATATACAAGTGGGTATTCTTCTCATGAACAAACTTACCATGAAAAAGTTCCCTGGGGGGCAGGGAGGGGAGAAGAATCTTCTAGAAAGGAGCCAAAAGAAACTAAGCAGCAAAGTTCAATATAAACTCTGATATACACACAAACAGTACAGGCCTTAGTATGTGGTCTGGTTAGTTCGTCATCAGGCCTTCCCTTAGCCTCTTTTTATTTGCTGAGATATCTTTCATCAACATGCATTCTCACATCCAAATTGCTTCCAAGCTGCACCCTCTAGTTTAACTTCTAGCATTTAAAATTCCTTCATAGTTAACAGATGAGATTTATAAATTAAAGGTTAATTATATCATTAAGCTAATAGACTGCTTTTGTGAGGGAAAAGTCATAAAGGAAATATTTGTTAAAGGGCCAAGGCATCAGAAAAACAACTTTTAATAACAAACATTTGGCTTTATAGTTTGCAGAGACCAAAGTGACAAAGAAATATATCAAGTAATCTACATGAGAAAATTGTCAATACTAACCTGATAAGCTCTGTTTATTTGATTAGCAGCCCAACTAGCATATTTGATGTTGTCTTTTTTCATTTTTGCACTTGCTTTTGGATTAGAAGCAATATGACTTGCAGACTAAAAACAAAAAAGAAACATCAAAAACAAAACTCTCTCTTCTATTAAAGATAATAAAAACATGTAAAAGTCATACTGTAGGGAGTTGATAACAAGTTTTAAAATATTGAAGCAAAAAATATCTAAAATTACTTAATTATGTATATATATCAGCTTTTAAAGCTAAAATCTGTATCACTATGGAAACATAATTTATAAACCACAAGTATTTTACTTAGGTTATTGTTATTTCTTGCTATTGAAAAATATTTAATAATCTCCAATGTTGGAATTATCAAACATTAACAGAGAGATCTCAAAAATACTTTAGCACAACTTCTTATATTAATAGATGAAAATATTCAGCCCAATAGAACTCATCAAACTAGAACAAAACAAGTTAATGGAAGTCTCTGAATCAAAGAAGATGTTTACCTCTAAACAACTGGTCTTTATGCTATACCCAGACCTTCCAAATTATATTCTACAGAACTCAATCATCACTACAATTTGATCTACCTTTAAAAGCAGTGTAGTTTAATAAGAGATTCTTAGTCAAATAGCTATAAAAAAACAACCCGTAAACCTTGTAAATAAGAGGCCGATTGTAAAATGTGTGTTCCTATGTCAGGGAAGGGAGCGGCTGAACTTTGGTCTTACTAGAACCTGCCTATGAGACTTAGGAAAAACTAAGACTTGCTTTACCCCTGCTCTCCTTCAGTCTCTGCCCTCTCCTCTCAGGCAGTGGGTCATCCTATAGCAAATGTGAATTATTATGACATTCTGAGTATGAACTTCAGCAAATGTAGTGGCTGAAAGACTAAATAATCAAATTCTGGGACTGGAATCCAGCTAACCAAGAGGGCTGATGTTCAGCTTTGAGTAAAATAATTATGGTTGTGTCTTAGTTGCACTGCTTGTGAATTTCAGGTAACAAATGGAGCATGGGTTTACGTGGTTGATGTGAATACCTACTGATTTAAAATGAGAAGTAGAACTCAGAGCAATGTCCAGCATAGAAGGAGTTCCATATAAGCCAGCAAGTGTTAGTAGTATCTGTCACGGAGCTTTAAAGACGGTTTGATTTATTAGCTCCTGCTAACAATGGTGCATCTCCAAGCCACTGAAATTATTTATAGCAGAATCAAAGAAAATTTTCTTTACATTTTTTAAAGAATACTTTTTTTCCTAAAAAAAATTATTTGTTTGTTTCTTCTTCTTATGCCTGTATTTTTAATCAGTTTTCTTTCACTGGCTTCAAGAAGAAGACATTCATCAAAGAGTCCACTAAAAAAGACTAGTAAGGTAGGCGTGGTGGTACACACCTTTAATCCTAGCACTCGGGGAGGCAGAGGCAGGCAGATCTCTGTGAGTTCGAGGCCAGCCTGATCTACAAAGCAAGTCCAGGACAGCAAAGGCTACATAGAGAAACCCTGTCTCAAAAAATAAAAACAAACAAACAGAAGACTAGTAAAATATTGACAACAGTAAATAGACTCAGTAAAATTTTTTTAAGAGTATACGAATTTGAGAGGGAAAAGTGATGGGGAGGATATGGAATGAGTTGGGGGGAAATATAAGGTGAATTTTATCAAAACATACACATATTGAAATTCTCAAATAATAAATTTTCAAAAGCAAGGCAATTAAAGTAAATAACAATTTCAAAGAACTAAGGGACCTGTTAAGGTTTGTTTCCCTAGCCTTTCTGATGCAAACAGGTGCTTATTTCAAAACTATTCTAATGCTCTACAAATCTTCCTGCTTCCCATAGCTCGTTAACTGTTTCTCTAAGCTCTTTGTGGGGCATGCATAAGTGATAACTATATAATCTCACAAATAATTTTTAAACTGTTTCTCACACCTTTAAAAATGTTTAAATTTTGACATACTAGAGATTTATTTCCTAATACTTTTTGTTGACATAGCTTAAAATGTTCTATATAAAAGAAGTACAATAACTGGGGCACAAACCCAAGAATATCAAAACAAATGAACAATACATATTATAGTTGGTGTCTAACACTGCTCATTTCAGATATGCAAAATACATCTTAAGTGAGGTGTCAATGGGAAAGGATGCACTAAAATTCACAATTAAAGCATGTTACACCTTCTTGTCATAACTACCTACGCTCATCATGAGGATATAAAGCAAGCAGGGACAGACTGGAAGGTCGGTTAAGTGCATTTTGAATGACAGACTCTGTAAAGTAACGTTGAACACGCACATCAACTCACCATATAAAGCCCAAACAGAGCTCTCATGTTTCTGTTGTTGAGTTTTAGTGCCTGTGCAAAATACTTTCTTGAAAGCTCGAGGTTTTCAAGTCCACCTTGGGTGTATTTGACCTGTTAAAAGTTGCAGATTGCTGAAATCTGTTTATTTTACTACTCTGAAATGTAGCATGTTTCATCATACATAGGCACTATGTAATGAGAACAGATATTCTTTAAACAAATGCAACATGCAAAACGAAGTCACCTTAAGGTAGTTAATCCAAAACGTAAAACACACTCTCGCTCTTGCTGAACTATTCTCTTCTGTGATCATCAAATCACTGAGTTATGATCAAAATGCTGTAACACTACAAAGTGCAGCACAATTTACACTTCAATAGCCTGTATGTTCTATTTCTTGTATATAAACCTACACTTTGAACACAAGTTCCCTATTTTACATGTGCACTTTAGTAATGAGAGCAATTGTCTTTTTACATTCTTTTATAATGAGGTATTTGTAATCTTACAGCATTCAGTTATACTGCGATTCCTAATAGTGTGCCAATTAAACATATACTTCCTACATCTCATAAGTTTCCTAGAATACGTATTTAAAAGCAAGCATATTTATAAATGTCTCAGAAGCAATTAAATATTGATAACTGTGATGTAATTGATTCACAATTAGGAAAGAAAACAACATAAATAGTGTACTAAACCACACAGATTTCAGTTTACCTAGGACTTTTCACTGAAAAGTTAGTATTTAAATTCAATATTTCAAGTTTTTAGCTTGAATTCCCTCACCACTCATTAAATAGGCTCGTGTAATGCAAAAACAGACTTAGTAAGCAAAAGCAGCAAAGTCAACTTGCACCGTGCTGCTGCTGCAAACACTTACCTCTGCGTATTGCTGACAGTATAAGTGGTTATGTGGATTCGTCATCATTAGTTCCTCTAAGCAAAAGGCTGCTTTTGCGTAGCTGCAAAATATTGATGTGTCATATTGATTTTAAGTCACAACTTTTTGTAAACACACCTTAAAATAATTTTAAACCCTTAGTGACATTAGATATTTTATTTTTAAAACTATTTAAACAGAATTAAATCATTTACTGAATCAAAATACGAATAACATCAAAACTTTTATTGAAATGAATAAGCAGATCTATGTTTAAGCCCCAACGTAATCCTTAGAGCTCTGTGCTCATCCTCTCCACTTCTCCACTTATGGAGAATCCTAAATACTTAGGTATTGCCACATTTACCCAGGGAGGCAGTGAGTACTCAAGAGACCAAGGTAAGGAAGGTTATTTTTAGTATTTGTTATCAGCGTGTGACTATTAACACTTGGTATCTTTCTTGAAATATATACAGTCTAAATTCACATCTTCATATAGAATAATATATAAATTTTGTAAGTGCTCATTATGCATTCTGCACGACTCAAAATATTTATGTGTACTAACCCATTTTATCTTACCAAAAGTTAATGTTATGATTCCCTAGCAGAGAGCAGGAGCCTAGAAGGGTCAGCTCTAAGGCACGCTGCACCACTGCAGAGCGCCTACCTATCTTGTCTAACACAGCTCCACACACAACAGAAACTATGGCCGCTTAGGAATGAAATTGCCAGTGGGTATAGCAGTCAAACACAAACACACAAAAGAATCAGCTTCATCCTGAAAACTCCCAAAAACTGTATTTTAGATTTCTGGATAGTCTTACATATATATTCCCATCCAACCAAGCTTTTCAACACTTATTTTTACACCTAAAATTTAGCATTTGTTCTTGCAAAGTATCCATTCAATAAGTAGCTAAACAAATGACTAAATGCAAATCTAAAACAAAACCTAAAACATCTATTTATCTAAAAGATAAGGAGAAAGTAGTCTTTATCTTATTCAATAGCTAAAAGTGTTCCTTTATCTAAGATGCCATCAAAAATTCAAATTAAGGTTAAGATAAATTGTCCTTAGAAGATTGAAATGGGTTTGTGGTCAAACACTTAAATGGGTTTGACCGAACTCTGGAGCTGATGCAGCATTAAACAAAGTAAAGCAGGGAACACTGAAGTTAGGAGGGCAGACTTATAAGGAAATTTGTCATGGCTTTATGTTTTATTGAAGTTTTCTGCATTAGGTATTTCTTTACTTTTAACAAAAAAGATTTCCTTGATAATATGAAATTTTTAAATGCTTTTTTTAGTTACAGAAGTATTCAAAAAGTACAAAGAAATTGTAAATGATTGCCCTTTGTTTAAAAAAATATATAATCTAAAAGTCATTGTAAGGTCTGCTGAAAATCTAGTGTTCTACTGAATTTTATGTAGTCTCACATGTCTGAGAGGATCCTAAACATGAATAAGCCTATATACACTTATTCTGAACATAATTCAGTAAACAAATTCCTTACTCTAAGAAGAGATTCTGGTAGAATCTGACAGAATGGAAGAATGGCTGTCGAATGTACTCTGCATTTTATTGTGTGACAGCTTTTATTCTAGATACCACTTTCATGTACAAGGTTCCCACAGTCCTTTGTATAGACTTTAAATATACAGACTTGGGCAAAAGCAACATACAAACTTCTTCATTCTATCTTACTTCTGGTGTCACCTGTACATAGCATCAGAACAACATTAACTATCCACACCAACAAAACATACGCATGGGAATCTAAGTCTGTATTTCAAAAGGAAGGAAAGATACAATGTGATTGATATATTTCAGACTTAGAGCTAAGAGGGAAAAGATGTAAGCTGTCCTACTCTATAAGGAGGCTGGTGCTAATGCTGTGCTATCTGCAAACCTCCACTAGGACTCTGCACTAATCCTTTCACACTGGGATTTCCTCTTGTCACTACAGCAATAAAAAAAGCTAACAAAAACATTAACTATCCAATAACCAAGTTCCTACAGCATCCAACATTCTTGATTACACTTCGTCTTTAGCCCAGGCAACAGAACACTCCTGCTCTGGAAGAATTCATTCTCTTAGTACCCAGGCTAATAAATGCATACAATTGACTGCATTTTTAAACAGTAGGGAGCATAATACTCTTTGTGTATGAGAACAATTTGAACTCAAAAATTCACAATTTTGATTCCCCAAAAGTAAAAGCTTTGCAAAAGGTCATTCGGATTCTAAAGGACCCCATTTCTATTTGAAAGAAAAACTTATTTCCTGAACAAAAATGAGTTAGTAAGACCAGATGACGCAGTTAAAAACTATTCATATATTATAACTAGCAATTTTATTATTTTTCATTTATTTGCTCACTTAATTAGTTTTTCATCTAAAACAAGGAACCGACTTCTTTTCAATCTTCTGAAAACAAGTCTACTAAACGTTATAATTTCATTCCTAAAATTCTGTGTTTCTAACCACTTACTCGTGTTCATTGATATAAAGTTCTGCAAGTTCATGCCAGGCTTCTTGGTCTCCAACAAACCTGATAGGAGGCAAAGGAAAAAGAGTGTGTTTAAGTGTTCTATAAATGAACACACTAGAAAATCAAATGCAAATTCCACTTTAATTAAAAAAGATTTCTCAGAATAACAAAACACAATCCTCCTGTAAAACACTCACTGTTCCAGATACTCATTGAGCTCTCGGATGGCCTCCACATTTCTCCCCTGAGCTTTTCGAATGGCAATCTTACGCTTTCTGGCAGCCTGTGGGTTGACATTAATAAAGGATTAGGGCCTCATGATTCCCTGGGTTTTGTAAAGAAAGTAATTTGACTGTGCAAATTATTATCTCAATGCCAATGAAGTTCCATTGTCGAAGAACTGCTTTAGTGAGAGTTTATAAACATACCCCATGACATCCCACTGGGGAACTCAGACATTCCTCCAGCAATCACACAAGCTTTACTTTTGATGCATGCAAAAATGTATGCATCATTTCATCCAAATAAATAACCATCCAGAGTCCTGTAATTACAAGCCAGCAGGGAGTCTTAATCTCCACCCAACCTAATGTTCTTTACTCTGCCTCATTCCTAGGATTGGTATCTTAAGAGGCAGTGGAGATTAGAGGGAAAAGAAAATCACACAACTGACACTTGAATGTCATTATACAAATCTGGCTTCTGACAACTTTTTCACAATTTTAAGAGAAAAGCAAATTAGTTATGAAGCTTTGAAAAATAAAACAGATATTGATAAAAATATTTTATAATAAAATGATTTAAAACTTTTAAAGTAATAAAATGATAAATGTTGAAAATGTTATAATTTGTGCATTCCTCAAATAACTATTAGATAACTGTTGTTTGCCAGAGACTGTGCCAGACAATGAAATGATAAAGATAAAAACGAAATAAATAATTTTTATCAGAAATCTCATAAGACATATGCATTTAGTACATTTTTAATGTAGTAAGAGCAATGACAAAGATATCTAAGATGCCATGAGAGGGTATCCCAAAAAACTGTCACATGATGGATGAGTTTTAGCAGCAGAGAGGATTCTAGGTATAGATGACAGCCAAAGCAAAGCACGCCAGGGAGCCACGGGTGGGACACTGCACCCTGGCAGAAACAAATAAGCTAAGGTAGAAGAAAGAGCACCATTATATGACTTGAGGACAAGAACACAGTAAGCTGCCAGGAACAGGCAACACCATGAACAGGACCACATGTGCACTGCCTCTAACTCTGTCAAATTCAAATATAGGACAAACAAAACAAAATATGACTAGGGCCAAGTAGACTCTATTTATTATGAACATGATTTATTGCCTTATGGAATATATTCTCCACAAGAAACAAGCAGAAAAGGGAAAATGAATGAAACCTCTTTAACAGAGCTGGGACTGGAGCTCATTGGTATGGCTCTGAAAATGAAAAATTAGAATATCATGATGCTAAGCTAACAATCTTTAGTAATTACATATTTAAATATATATATTTTAAGAAGACCTTGACTATTCAGCTCATGGTAAAGGCCAAACACACAAAGCCACATAGTGGGTACATTCAATTGTTCAGCTTTTTTTTTTTTAGTGGAGGGTGTTTTATTATGTAAAACAAAACATCAAAATAAATATAAAATTTAGAAAATCTTAAGAATTCACAAGTTAAAGTTTTGAAAGTAGTCAAGCCCTAAGGCCATTGGAAGACTACCACACAGTGAGAACCTTATCTCAAGGACTGAAAAGGAGGCATAAGCCAACTCATTCTGTCTCTTAGCTCTGCGCCCTAGTCACACCCACCTATCTCTATGGTTTTTTGTTGTTGTTGTTGTTGTTTTGTTTTTTTTAAAGACAAGCGTCTCGTTCTCTAGCTCAGGCTAGCACTGAATTCATCATCCTGCCTCAGCCTCCCAAGTCTTGGCATTATAAGATTATACTATCAAGACTGGGTAAGAAACTTTAAATAAGATATCCAGCATTATTTGAAGCACAGCTAAATTGGAAATAAAATTCAACCTGTTTTTTCACAACACTATTCCTCCTATATGCAGAGCAAAAAGTCTAGATTTTGAAATTAAAAAGACAGGCTGATTCTCACCTGTGACTTATCAACTTTCTAACCTGTTTCGAACCTTGCTCCCTCCCCTTTCCTCCAGCTGCCAGCACAAAGCGACTAGCAGAGTATGCGCGCACAGAGGGCAACCGACACTGTCCCTGAGCTTCTGTCTATGAGAAACTTCCAAGCCTTACCACAGCCCCCAGCATAGATTGGCTTTGCTCATTTACACCTTGACCCAAAATCCCTCCAGGATCAGTACAAAGACAGTATGATACCATTACACAAATATACTGAAAACTTGTTGAAAATACTAGAGTCAAACTACAAGTGAGATAATCAAAGAACAAATTATAATAGCACTTGATACACCTAGGTTACAGTAAAGGGATTGTGAGAATGGGCTCATGAAAGGTGTAATGAAGACACCAATGATACTGTAACTTGTTTCCTCAGTTATCTGACTATACAACCACTCATTCTTCTACTGTTACGAACACTGACATCTTTTGCCATGGGTAGAACAGGTTGTAAGGTTCTACTCTATATCAATCCAAGGAGAACTAATTTTAATATTTTTAAAATAATTTTTATTGGGATTATGTTATACATTACACACACACACACACACACACACACACACACACACACACACACACA
>OU015748.1:72987966-73024228 GCA_907169655.1 Acomys percivali | reverse complement strand
ACACACACACACACACACACACACACACACACACACACACACACACACCCCTTTTCCTCCCTCCAAACCATCCCATGGGTAAGTACTAAGTTGGTGCTTCATTTCTGATCAAAATGGAGTAGACACTACAAAATGTGCTTTTCTGCCTGAAAACAACTAAAGACCTGGACTGACTAACTACATTGACTAAATATGTTTGAAGAGCAGAAGGGGTCAGGTGATAAAGCCCTGACCCCTGAGGAGTAGAACAGGCAGGTGAGTGCTACATTTATTCTCCTGCCTATCTTGAGAGAGATTTTTAAGGCTGCTGAGTATACATGGAAAAAACAGAGTGAGACCAGAAGAATGCTTGAGTTCAAGGGAAGAAGCCAAGTTTCCAGGAAGACCAAATGTGGTAGAGTGCATGAGGTGCAGTCCTGCACAGGAGAGCACAGAAGAAGAATGCATGGCTGCAGGGCTCCAGGAAGCACCCAGCTTTGCACTGATTAGTGACGTCATCGAGGAAATGAACCACTGCCAGGCAGAGAACCAAAAGGAAGGTTTAGGGCGGTCAGTAGAGGAGTACTCAAGCAGACTAAATATTAATCTAAAATGTTCATGAACTGTCATTTTGTACTTCTTGCTCATACCTTTTTTTAAAATCCAATAATATATAACAATACTCTGAATTTTTGTAAATTATTTATTTGGATAAATCCTGGCAAGAGTCAATTGAAGTCTTAAAATGTGTTATATATCTTGAGTGATTTGAATATCTGGATTTAAATTTCTATTACTAAAAAATGAAAACTTCAAAACATCCTCCTTTTTTGGTGTGGAATCATCAAGGTAAAGTTATTCAGGTCTTAAAACCCTGTCATTTTCTTTAAGTTTTAAGTAGAGAGTATACATTGTATCATATGGAAAATATTCAGCCAATTGTACTAAGGACAGTAAGTGAAGCACACAGGTCAGGATGCTCATTCACACTGACCAGGGCTGGACACTGAGAGCCTGCAGATACGCAGGGAAGACAGAAAGCAGCTGCCTTACACATTTTACAACGGGAAAGAACCTGAAAAATGGGCAGTGACAATTAAGTCTCTTCACTTTATATAAACAAAGGCCAGTCTCAGCTTACACAGCAGCGAGGCTGCAGGCTCCTGTGCACTCGCCCGCTGCTTTCCTGAAGTTTCTTCTTCTCTGGACACTTACCACTCAGCCGTCCAATTACAGTTCACAGACTCTAACTTAGAGTCACGCAATATATCTTCAGAGAGCCACAAAGATGCCGTGGTTTTGAATAACTACCAAGCAACCAGGATATGGTTCAAAAAAGGTTTCTCTTGCCCTTTGACGGTTACTCAGAACATATAAAAATGTAGGTGAAAAAAAAGTTTTATTTTTTTCTATCATGACTTCACTAGTAGAAAATTCACTACAAACTATGTTCAGGGACACAGAGGAACAGAAGCAAGTGGTTTACCTTCCTGTGCACTCTGGAGAAGCAACTACAGTCTAGTTGAACGACATCTGCAGAATGAAATTTTGTACAGAGGATAAAATGGAATCCCAACTCTATTCATTGCCACGGCTTATTTGATCCAACTCCCAGAGTCTGTGACTTGCTAACTGCACGATGACACTGGCTAGGTTTCTTCTCCATGATCTGGTTCTCTCATAATTATAGTTACGTGTGACAAAATTGTAGGATAACAGTAACAATTATCAGATGACACACGTGATCAGCTCCATGAGGACTCGCAGTAAATATGCTAAAACACTACATTTCATCATCCTTGGCCTCGTTAACTCTATTATCCATCCTCCTGTCATCTGTGTTCACTTATCACACCTTTGTCTGGCAGAAAGTTGTGGCTTTACTCTACGTTGGTGACAGCAGAAAATATAACATAATATATATAACATATTCTTCTACATATACATGCCTTACATCAGAATTAACAAAGCCAAACACATTAAATAAGTAAGACTTTCTTTCAGTCAATTCCAACACCTCAGTTTTTGTCTTCACAAAGGTTAGAATTTTAGGGGCCGGAATGAGGGCTCAGTACTTAAGTGTACTGGCTGCTTTTCAAGAGGACTTGAGCATCCACATCTGGGGGCTCACAATCACATGTAACTGCTGTACAGTGATCTGATGCCTCTGGCCTCTGCAGATTCCTGCACATAAGCACACACACACACACACACACACACACACACACACACACACACACACATACAAACATAGGGGGAAGAGAGAGGGAGGGAAGGGAGAGAGACTAATTTTCACTTAAAAATTAAGAATGAACTTTTAACAAAAGATTAGAATTTCAGCCTGCACTAATTCTAATAATTTATCCCTTAATCTAAATCAAGATTCTGAATTAACAATTGGATACATTATAAAATATAGAAATAGTTCTGAAACTATGTGCAACAATTGAAACTACTCTATTAAAAAATACAACACATCACAAACTATTTAGTGCTCATGAAAGAATACACTGCCCAACAACACGTCCTATACCTGATTCTGTTTTCTTCTAAAAACAAACAAACAAATAAATAAATAAGGTTCAAAACCTGGTTCAGAGAATTGACTCTTCTGGGCTAACTCTGTTTAGCAAATATAATATACATACTTTGGCATCATCAATAGCACAGGTATTCTAATTTTTATAGAAATAGTAAAGGGGGAAATGGACACCAGAAAGCCAGACTTGGAAACGAATAGAATTTGAACAGAATTGTTCCTATAAGATTTTTCCAATTCATACTACATAAAGCTATGTATAGATACAGTTTTACAAGTCTGTATTCCCTAAACATGGGAGGCTGATTCAGGAAGATTGAATGTGCAAGGCCACCCATGGGATACAAAGGGACCTCTAGGTCAGCCTGTGCTACTGTACTGGCTAGTTCTGTGCCAACTTGACACAAGCAAGGGTCATCAGAGAGGAGAGAGCCTCAGTTGAGAAAGTGTCCCGTAAGATTTGGCTGTAGGCAAGCCTATAGAGCAGTTTCTTAGTTAGTGATCAATGGGGAGGGCCCAGCTGACTGCGGGTGGGACCACTCCAGGGCTGGTGGCCCTATGTTCTACAAGAAAAAAGGCTGAAGGAGTCATGAGGATCAGGACAGTAGGTAGCAGTCCTTCATGAGCTCTGCATGACCGCTGCCTCTAGGTTCCTCCTTTATTTGAGTCCTATCCTGACTCCCTTCAATGATCAATAGTAATAGGAAAGTATAAGCCAAATACTTGCTTCCCACGTTACTTTTAGTCACGGTGTTTGATCACAGCAATGGTAACTCTAACAGTTACACAGAGACCCTGCCTAATACAAACAAACAAACAACAGACACACACACACTCACACTGCTTTACATTTTAAGATCATGAATAAATCTTCAACAAATTAGTTACATATCTTCTAAAAACTTACACATAATTAGGCTAAGTAGCAAGTTTTGTGGAAAGACTGGAGACAGGAGACATCTTTTCAAAATAGATGTAGGCAAGGTAAAATTTGGGTTGAAGTTTTTGTGGGTGGGTTGGTGCTCCCCTCCCTCCACTAGGAATCCTGTCTGGTAAGAGGGTGTCCTCTTCAGTCTCCATGACCCCAGCTACTAGAAGTCTAGGCTAAAGTCACGCCCATATCCTCCCAGAAGCCTCTCCTGTTGTAGATCTCCAGCTAGTCACAGCAATGCCCCAACCCACGGTTTCTCTTCTCTCTGCAGACCCTCTGTCCTCCTGCCAAGATGGGCAGGGATAAAGACAGAGCAGAGATTGAGAGAATGTCCTACCAATGCTTGGCTCAACCTGAGACGTATGGAGAGCCAACCCTGACACTATTAACAATTCCCTGTTGTGCTTGCAGACATGAACCTAGAACAGCTGTCCTTTGAGAGGCTCCACCCAGTAGCGGATCCAAACAGATGCTGAGATTCACAGCCACATATTGGACAAAGCATAAGGAGTCTTGTGGAAAAGTAGGGAGAAGAACAGCAGGACCTGGAGGTGACAGGAGCTCGACAAGAAGACCAACAGAGCCAAGTAACCAGTGCCCAGAAGGGCTTGCAGAGACTGAAACACCAACCAAGTACCATGCATGGACTGGACTTAGGACCCTATACAGATGTAGCCAATAGGCAGCTCAGGTTTCATGTGGGTCCCTTAGTAAGAGGAGCGAGGGCTGATTCTGACTCTTTTGCCTGCTTTTTGATCACTTCCACCTGACAGGCTGCCTTATCAGGCCACAGGGGAAAAGGATGTGCTCAGTCCTGTTGAGACTTGATGTGCTGAGGTGGGTTGGTTAGAGGGGGGGCTCCCCTGGGAGGAGGGGAGGGATGGGGCTATGATTGGGATGTAAAGTGAATGAATGAATAAATAAATAAAATTAAAAAATAGATTACTTACAGAGAAATAACTCTAGAAAAATTAAAGATTTACCATATGCCACCCAGTAAAACACAATCTATAATTCCCCAGTCTAAATTTCAGGATCCAAAAAGGAAAGAAGAGTTGCTTAGCAAAGAGAGAGGAGATGCAAGTTCCCCTGCCACAAGGAAGAGTGATCTCAAAGTATCCTCACAAAGGCACAGAGACACTTCTAGCTAGTTACAAAATAAAACTTAAAGTACTTACAACACACACACACACACACACACACACAGAGAGGGGGGGGGAAGAGAGAGAGACTCAGAGAGACTCAGAGAGACATATACCTATATGCATCTTGTCTATGCACTGAAAAAAAAATCAAGCATTTCTCCAGAAGCACACTAGAGTAAGTTAACAGAGTATGCCTAAAGGAAGGAGGACTTAAGCTCAGGAGCACGACTTATTTTTTTCCCATGTATCATTTTCCTATTTATAGTTTTTAATTTGAGTATCCAAAATTTTAAATATATATATTGCAAAAATTTTTTACATTAGATAAAAAGAAAACATCCCTTTTCATCATTTTCTCAAAAGTATGAAAACTTCATTCTAATTATCATATTCTTCCATTCCCTAAGGAGCCTTGTACTTTATAATGTGAAACCTTGCACCATCATTCACTTGGGATTTAATATCTTTCTCCAACTCACTGCCTTTGTTTCACTTAAGCTACATTCACTCTTTACTGACTCTGAGGGTCAAAACTCATATAGAAAGTCACAAAAGAATCAAAATTTAATAAACCGATTTCAAGGTCCAAAAGATGTTTGTCATATAATGAAGTCTGAAAAACAAGACAAGGCCACACTATGTAATGCACCCTTCTGCCTGGCACTGAGCACAAACACTCAGTGTTTCTGCAGGAATAAGGAATGTGCGTGAGTGAGAAGGAGCGTCTTTAAAACTGGACACATGGATCCATTTCTTCATTAAATGGAGAAGTAGAAGACAAAAGGGTCAGACGATCACTTTTAGACAATGCAGGACTTTCATCTTTGAGGCTATAGCTCAAATTTGCTTTATAAAAAGAAACAGTGATACCTTCACCACAGTAACTCAACTGTTCAATACTACAGTGAAGTCTTGTAGTAGATAGGTTAGCTTTACATCATCAATGCATAGTATCCTGCTTCCTACAGGTAAAAGAGCAGAGCTGGGTTTATAGCTGAATCACAAAACAGCTCAGTGGCTCATGAGAAATACTCAAGAGATAGCTGTGGAAGAAAGGAAGCACTGGGAAGAGCTGATAAGATTTCATAGCCAGGAATAATATATTTGAGAAACCTGAATCCAGTCATCACATTCAACATGTCTAACTAATGGGACCTACTTCTTGTCACCTCACCCATACGCCGAAAGAAATAAGGTGGATTTTTCTTTAGTCAGTCTTAAAAAACACAAAACTCCATAAAATATGAAAAGCAAGACAAAGATAAAGTCATACTAAATAATAAACTACCAACTCTTTCTTATATGTGGTCTTGGATATGAACATCAGGACCCCAAAAGCACTCCACCACTACATTGCATCCTCACTTCTTGCTTTAAGGGAAGTAATTTATTAAATATGTCCCCATTTAAACCAAAGCAGAAGTAACATGTTTGATTTGAAGAAAACAAATTATTAGCTACTCCTATTAACTTATGTGTGAAAACCATAGGAAACTCAGAAACTCCAGAACCTAAGTTTACTTTTTCAATATATAGCAAGTGGGAAAGGAAACTAGTAAATTCCAAGTGACTAAATACTCATATAAAAGTGACGAAGTGCTCATATAAAGACTGGAGCAATAGGAAAGTGGCACTTCATAGTTTATTTTATGTGTATGGGTGTTTTGTCTGCATGTCATGCAGGTCTGTGTATCATGTGTATCTCCGGTGCCTGCGAAGCCAGAAGAGGGCATCAGATCCCCTGAGACTGGATTTACAGATAGTTGTGAGCCACTATGTGGTGCTCGGAATTGAACCTGAGTTCTCTGGAAGAGCAACCAATGCTCTTAACCGCTGAGATTCTCTATAGTCCTAAGTGGTACCTTTTAAAGGTAACTTTTTCTAAAGCAAGTAAGCTATTAAGATATTAAGATTAAAAATTATTTAAAAACAATTTTTAATCTCTGAATATTAATAGTATCTAGACAAACAAATGGATATTACTCTTGTTTTGTTTTTTGTAAGCGATAGGCTTGTCATAATCTGAAAGTTTCCCTCAGCTTTCTATATTCTCATAACTATCACACAGTAATGAAATATTTCCATTCAAATACCTACAATAACAACAAACAAATAATAAACAAAAAGCAAAGCAAAACTCCTTACAAGTTTCTACAAGAAATTTCCCTAGGATAACACTAGAAATATACCTTATACATATCAAGTATTGTAATGTTTTTTCTTTTATAAAATGAAAAATTCACACTTGTTTAAAATCCCAAAAGTAGGGTCTGGAGACACATCTTAGCCATTAACAGTATTGGCTGCTCTTCCAGAAGAGCCAGGCTCAATTCCCAGCACCACATGGTGGCTCACAACCATTTGTAACTCTAGTCCCAAGGAATATAATATTCTCTTCTGGCTTCCACAGGCACTGAACACAAGCTGCATACATTTACATGTGGGCAAAACACCCATACCCACAAAATAAAGCAATTTTTAAAACATTTTTTTAATTCTAAAAGTATTTCCTTTTGGTGTCACACGTGTACATGCAAATACAGAACGGCATAAAGATGACTATTATCTACAACTCCCCTGTAATTATCCATTTAGAGAGAGACTAAGACTAGCTGTGACGTCTACATACTAAGTTAAGCATTACCACAGTTTTTTTTATTTTTCAAAGGCAATTGGAGAATTTTATTTTATTTTATTTTTTTAATTGGAGAATTTTAAAACAAATAATCATTTGCATTTGCATTTACTTTTAATTCAAGTAGTAAATAGGATAAAGGCAAAACCAAAATGGAACAGGTGCACTAATCCCAGGTAATAATCACTGAGAAGACCGCTCATTGTTAACGAGGGTAACTAAAAACATCTCTACACACTAAATAAACTGGTACTTCCTAAGCTTCATAACATTATAGAAATCAAGTTAAGTCTCCTCTCAGACAATATACAAACTTACAGTATTAGTTGGATCTTCCTGCAAAATTCGATCATATAGTTGTGTAGCATCATCATATCTGTTTAAAAAGAAAGATATATTAACAACTATTACCTCAATTAAAATGCCATAAATACAGTACATCTGAAACAGGGTTTTACTTTATTCGTAATTGCTATGCAAGTCTTCCTATTTTCATTTGACAGTATATAGAAATACTTAGTCTATTTTTTAAGAAAATAAAATCACATTCCACAAAAGCCATTAATTTCATCTACATACAAAGGCAAAACCTAGAAAACAAGGTTAAAATAATGGGTTGGGTTTTTTTGTTTTGTTTTTGAGTTTTGAGACTGGCAATAAAGTCATAAACTGCAGCAGTGAACACATACACACAGTGGATGAGAGAAACTGAAGGCTCTGTGGGAAGTGGACAAGGTGCAAAGCAGAGGAAAGATATAAGCAAACGGAGCAGCACATACTTCTGTGTTCCTAATGATCAGGAAAAGCTAGGACAGTCAAACAGCAGGAACACCCTCCCACTCCTGAGCACACAGGCGCAGGCGCACTGGCTGGCCTTTTCACTGTCTACTAGTTCGATGACACTGTCCCACCAACTCAAGCTGACCAGTCTAAAGGGAGTTGTCTCCAGTTTGGCCCCACCAACACATCTCTCAAGAATCTATATTCAAATTGCTCCTTACTCAGTTTGATATCTGTGATGATATACCAAACTCAAATTTTCCCACCAAAACCTACTATTTCTTATTTTTGTTTTGTTTTCTTAGATTAAAGACAACTCAGCATAAAAGACAGAAAACTAAGTCATTTTTAT
This sequence comes from Acomys percivali, assembly GCA_907169655.1. Classification (NCBI taxonomy): domain Eukaryota; kingdom Metazoa; phylum Chordata; class Mammalia; order Rodentia; family Muridae; genus Acomys; species Acomys percivali. The sequence goes on along the minus strand of OU015748.1, from coordinate 73,015,867 downwards.
CTTCTCCTTTTATTTCCAAAATGTTATTGGAAGTCCATTTTCTATCTCTGAATTTTTCTATCTTTTTCCCATCCGCTATGTTCTGCTATAGTTTACAAAAGTAGTACATGAGGATCAAAAACTGTTCTTTTAGACTAATCAGTGACATAGAAGGCTTTTACAGATAAATTCAAAGGTTGTCACTTTCCTTAAATAACCTAAAGTGGTTTTTTCATATCTTCAGTAGATACCCATTAAAAGGGCATATTAGTGGCATAAAACCATCAACTGCCTGTGATCTCTACATCAATCCTTGCCGAAAACTCCATCTCACCTTACACTCTAGCCACAATGAACTCTTAATTCTTCTGGACTTCCCCACAAATGTGCTTCTGATGGCTCAACATAGGCCCAAATGGGTCCCCACCTGCGCGCCAATTAAAATGAACCATCTCTCCTCTAGATTCCTGGGCTAAATGTATTTCTCAAAACAGAGTTATTTTTCTAAAAGGTTAAAAACTCTTGGTCTAAATGATGATCATGCCTTCCATTACTATGATGAGTATGTGTCCCTCAAACGTTAGGACGTTGATAATAAGAGGAATAAAGCTGAAAAGCCTTAATATTTACCTGTCAAGCCAAAAACTAGAAAAGGCACCATGCAGTGGTGGCACACACCTTTAATCCCAGCACTTGGGAGGCAGAGGCAAGTGGATCTCTCTGTGAGTTCAAGGCCAGCCTGGTCTACAAAGTGAGTCCAGGATAGCCAAGGCTACACAGAGTGACCGTCTTGAAAAACCAACAAAACAAAAACCCTAGAAAATGCTGTAACTGAGACCTAAGGTCAGCTCTTCTGATAAAGCATGACCTATCTTCACTAGCCAGAAGAAGCAAGTGGGTCACACGTCTTGTCAAACAGTACTCCTAGAAGAATGGGTGGTTCTGTCTTGAGAAGCACTCTGACATTAGACACAGGGCAGGAGCACAAAGCCTTCTGCATCAACAGTGCACTGTGGACAGAGCTTCTATGTGCACCATGTTCCAGCGAAATTACATTGTTCACTAGATATGCTTACCTTTCCATTGCTTCAAACCGCATGCCTGTTAACCGCTTAACTCTGTGACTACCAGGGAACTGCCTTCTTAACTCCTGAAGACAAAACTGAAAACATGATGTGTTAAAACAAACCAACAAATAAAAAATCAAAAACAAACAGAAAACAACAAAAATGAACAATTGTAATTATATTTCACAAATGATTTATTTGTGCTTCAAAGAATGTGGTTTCATTTATTGCTTTACTGGTACAGTATTTTGTTGTTTTTCTTTGTGTACATGATGCTAGAGAGGGAACCCGTAACCTTCTACAAGCTAGCCAAGCATTCTACCACTGAATTACAACCCTAGCCTTGTACTTAAAGAAGCATTCAAAACTTGTTACAGAAAGCATTTAGCACATGCCCTATAGTAAACTTTAACTACTTACTAATATATAACTCATAAATAAAGCAAATTAAATATAGGATAAAATATAACTAAATACTTACCAATGCCAAGTCATCCCGACCATAGTCTAGGGCTGCAATCATCACCTGCTCATATATGATCCAAACTAGATACATGAGATGGGGGAAAAACTGAATGCAATATAGAAATTTCCCAAGCAGAAATTAATAAATTGTTCCACTTTCAAATATTTTAAAGAACGTTATTTATTACAGAAATTAGCAATATTACTTCTAAACATACGAATGCATCTTTATATGTATTCAGCAACATAAAACCTTCTGAAATAAAAATCAATAAATATTTAACACATACTAAATTCTAAAGTTCTTTATGAAATACATTTTGACCAGATTAGAATGCCATTCGGAATCCTACACTGGCTAAATATGTACCAGCTTGGTGAGCCTTTTAAAAAAAGTGCCTGTTCAATGGCTTTACTACTGTGGTGGTTGAGTAAGATTGTCCCCCAAAGTCCCTGGCACTTGAAGCCTTGGCTCCTAGTTGTTTGGAGAGCTGTAAGAGATAGGGCCTTGCTGGAGAAGTGTATCTTTGGGGACAGGATTTGAGGTTTCAAAGCCTTTGCTTCATGATGTTGGCTCAAGAGGTGAGTCTTCAGTTTCCTGCTCCTGCCTGCACTATGGACTCTCACCTCCTAGAAGCATAAATCCAAATAAACTGTCTTAGCTGGAGTTTCTGCTGCTGAGGTAAAGCACCATGACCAAAAGCAATCTGGGGAAGAAAGGGTTTAGTTCCATTTACAGCTTGAAATTTCTCTTTCAGGAAAGTCAGAGCAGGCACTCAACATAGACACATGGAAGAAGCAGGAACCAATGCAGAGCAATGGAGGAGAGCTGCTTATTGCCTCTCTCAGCCTGCCTTCTACAACCCATGACCATCAGCACATAGGTCGTCCCACCCGCAGTGAACTGGGCCCCCTATATACATCATCAGACCAAAAAAAAAAAAAAAGAAAGAAAGAAAGAAAGAAAGCACAAGGGGCTTGCCCACAGGACAATCTGGTGGAGGCATTTTCTCAATTGACATCCTTCTTCCACTAAGACTCTCGCCTGTGTTAGGCTGACATAAAACTAGACAGCACTGACTCTTCCTTCTATTAGCTGGCACAGCCATGTTGCTCTATCACAGCAAGGGAAAAGTAACTGATACAGCTACTACGAACAACTGTAAATCCTCCATGAGCTAAAGTACCATTCATTACAGCTCCTGAAACAAAGAAGTTATGTAAGTAATAGGTAAAAAGTTACTGAAGACACACTTAAAAAATGATCAGTCCTAAATAAGACACACTGAGCCTACACATAACAAATGAAAACTTACTGTCATCCCCAAGCTTAGAAGCATAATCATTAATTAATTCTTCTCCAACTTCCATAATTTGTTCACTATTTCTGGAGTTTTCTTCTCTCCATTTTCTCATTTTATCTCGCATTTCTGAAAAAATATCATATTCAAGTTCTTTATATATACACATATATGAACATATGGTAGACGTCAAAATATTGGCTAAAGGAAATCAACCACTTATATAAGGAAATGAATTTAACTTGTAGGCAAATCTGTGATATGGCAACCATCTTTAAATGTAAGAACACCACGCCATGGGTTTGCTACATAGGCCTTGTATCACCTTGGAAAACTGTAGGTCTTAATTAGAGGGAGAGGGGAAATATACACTACTTTCAAGGGTTTGATAAAAGGCAGAGATATTTTCTTTTAAAAAAAAAGCAGATAATACAATTATATGTAAACATCTCAAAATAGTCAACATATTTTTGTAACTTATGGATGTAAATTGTTTCAATAATTTTTATAATTAGAGTATTATATGGGGCTATCACCAACAAAGGGGTATTCACCCCAAATTTCCTAAATAATACCTTGCCATGCAAGGAAGTAAACAAGAAAACAACTGCAACAAAGAAACCTTTGGTTGAACTTAAGAGACAATACGAATAATGTCAGTAAAATCAACTGCATTGTTAGCTGCATTGATAACACAGAGCCGCTTTGCAAATTACAATTCAATAGGAAACTGGGCTAAAGAACTCTGCTGTGGTTTAAAAGTCCCCCAAAGCTCGTGGGCTGGAAATGGGATTCCTAATACAAGCAGATTGTGGTGGAACCTCTAAGTGCTTATTAGATCCCTAGGCTCTGTCCTAAGGAATGGATCGATATCATTAGCACAGCAGTGACTTGGCAGGAGTATCACTTATCAAGGTGGGTTATTTAAAACAGAAGAGGGCTCATAACTTTTTAAGAAGAAAAATAAATTCAGTCCCTTATGTCATGTCTATATATACAGACTGTTGTCCTTCCCACAGGAGTTGAGAGGCAGAATGCCTTATCAGAACCACTGACCCCGCCCTCCCCCCAAAAAAGCCCATTCTGGAGTACTAATAACTGAATATAAAACAAAAACAACAAAGTATTTTAAAAGCATATCTAATCTGGTTCCTTTTACATAATATTACAGGCTAAATACAAACTAAATACAAATACAAATCCTAAGTGGTGATGGACCCGTGTGAAGTAATCAGAGCCCTCACAAGACCTAAGAGGCTGTAAGCCAGGTGGTGGTTTAATCCCAGCACTTTAATCCCAGCACTCAGGAGGCAGAGGCAGGTGGATCACTGTGAGTTAGAGGCCAGCCCAGTCTACAAAGCAAGTCCAGGACAGCCAGGGCTACACAGAGAAACCCTGTCTCAAAAAACCAAACCAAACCAAAGAGGCTCTGTTTTTTCTCGGCTTTTGACCACTAGCAATCCTCACTAGACAGTGGGTCTGTCAGGACTGACCTCCCCACTTCCTACCCTCCAGAACAATATGGGAACAATTCATGGTTAAGACATTTACTGCAGTGTACCTGTCATAGTTAAGGTACAGCTAACTGTCAGCTGAGTACATAACATGCTTTCTTTTGCACTTCAATGGTCTCATCTACCAAGTGAAGATGAAAATAATACTTGTATAATTTGGCTATTGTAGGGAGCATTCTTAATTAACTGTCTGTGTTGAAAGCAGGACCTGGCATAATATGAACTTATAATACAATGGTTACTGCTACTATTTCAGCCCTTCGCAGCTCAGCAGATTTTGAAGCTTCTCCCTAGGTCAGTCCACACTCAGTTACAACTGCAAACTCCATTCTGTTCCAATACAGCATCCCAGGCTTGCTCTTCACTCTGCATGTCTATCAGAGAGCTTAAACTTGAGTCAAAAAATTACCACCTCACGGTCAAAATTTGATGCCAATTGCTTTGCAAGCAAAATTTTATTAGAACTTACTTTTTTCCCTCCTTCTATGCTGCAGTGTTACAAGAAAAGCCAACACAAGCCAAATAATACACAAAGCTGGTAAAATTTACTATCTGGTTCTTGACTGGAAAAAATATGCTGACGCCTGGCTGAAGGCACTAAGAAGAAAGAGCATGAGCTCTAGTCAGGGGACTAGTATTAAATCAGCCGTGCCTCATCAACCTAGCCGTGGTGACTTGGGACTTACCATTTAACACGTCTACCACTTTGGTTGTTAAACACACAGGATTACAAGTTTTATAGGTCTCTCATGAAAGTTAAATACAGCAAAACCGAGAGCACACACGTTTGGACATTGCTGTGATTTGGGACTTTTGTGTTGCTTCTAAGCTGATTTTCATTTCTATTAAAAGGTCATGCACTTGAGAGCTCCTCATAGGCATTACTATAGACTCTCATCCAACTTTGCACATATGTTGTCCCCATTTATGTGGTCTGAGTTTAGGGCTAATATCAAGTAATTTACATAGAACTTTCTAGCAAGTGTAAAATACTACAAAAATTTTGGTTACCTTAACTGTAAGTAACATAAGATACAATCTCTTGGTAGAAATAAAATTTGGGGGACAATCTCCCTTGATATACTTCCATTTTAGGCTGTTCCCCAAAAAAGCATGCTCTTCAAAGCCAAAGTCATTTTATTACATACTATATGTGTAAGCTACTCACCACTCTCTTGTACATGGTATTGACTACTGTCTCTGCCCTGGGCATAAAGTCAATATGAGAGACTGCAAATGCGACTGTCCTTTTCATCCTTCCCTAAGGACTAGGTCTCACTGTGCTAAGACACTTGGACCTTAAGAGATGAGGAAACAGCCTGTTTTCTACTCTGTTTCTTTTGTCCAAAACTCCTTTCTCTAACCTTGCATTTCCTCCTCCCCAATAGGAATTCTGAAATACTACTTAGAGATTCACTTATATGAATCAGCATATGCCTTTTAAAAATTGTTTATAGTCCCACAAATTTGGATCAAGTCAGCTACAGGATAATGAAAATTGCCATGGGGCTTAAGGGCTCGGGTAGGTGTAGTTCAATGTATAAAAACTTCAGTAGAAGTGTTCTTCCAACTATGTATGGCAATGCACTAGTGAGATGTGAAATCAACCTAGTGTCTTCTGACATTTGGGAGTAGGTGGAAGCAGAGAACCCATCAAAAGAACAGTGTGAAGAGTGGGAAGTGAACCAAGGATGGTGTTAAGAAACAAAAGCAAGGGGCTGGGGAGAGAGATGGCGCAGCTGGTAAAGTGCATGCTACAGAAAAACAACTTAGTTCCAACCTCTAGAAACCTTGAAAAAAGCTGGACATGGCAACACCATCTCAATCTCAGTAATGGGAACAGAGACAAGAGGATCCTGAGAACCCACTGACCAATCAGTCCAGCCAATCAGAGTTCAAGGTGTAGTGAGAGAAAACGGTTTTGAAAAATTAGGTACAAATCAATAGACAAAACACCTGGCAGGAACTTAGGGCATCTACATCTATACCTTTATCATACACACACACACACACACACACACACACACACACACACACACACAGAGAGAGAGAGAGAGAGAGAGAGAGAGACAGAGACAGAGACAGAGACAGAGAGAGACACAGAGACAGAGACAGAGAGACAGTGACAGAGACAGAGCCAAAATCTAGCTCAGAGGGCATCTGGCTCAGAGGGCATAATCTGTAACAGCAACCATAACACACAGATGTATAAAATATAAACATTTGAATTGGCACAGGTCTTCCTAGCACCTTAAAGAAAGTAAAACATAGAAACCAAACTGTTGATAAATTCACAACACAGACCCTGCACCTAAGGCCCAGGGAAAATCCTGGAAAAGGAGGCTGAAGTGTAGGTGGAACCAGAAGTCAGCTGTGAGCCTGTTTTCTAGAAATGAAGGAGAAGTGACATCCATGAAACCTCAAAACTGTAACTTCTTAAGGGATGAAGTAAAAATGCGAAAATAAAATTCTATACAATATTTTAATATTGTTTTATAATTTATTCAGATTGCATTCTAATTGTTATGCCCTCATTTGTATCGTTCCGTTCCCACCCTCCCTCCTTCACCCTATTCCCCTGCCCTAGACTTCTGACAAAAGGGGACCTTCTCTGCATATGACCACAGACTATCAGGTCTCATCCTCATCCAGATAGCCTGCTTCCCCTTCCTCTGAGTGCCTCTGGGCCTCTCATTTCGTATCTATTATATGTTAGGCATTGCCCAAGATACCCTATCCAGCCCTGCTACATACATACTCTCAAGAAATCTGACTACTCTCCTTATAACTCTTTCCTATCTGCAAATTCCTAAATAATGTTCTACCTGCCAAATGCTTTCCAATGGATTGCAAAATGAACCTTATTCTATTCTTTTATAGCATCTTAAAAGAGTGTTAGGCTTACTATAGTCTTTCATACAGACTCATTTTTTTTTTTTGTTAAGTTTTGTTTCATTCTGTTTTGTTTTGAGACAGGGTTTCTCTGTGTAGCTATAGCTGGCACACTCATTTTATACACCTCTATTACAAGAATTACAGGGGAGGGGAGGTGCTCACAGGCAGGGGAGGTACTCAGTGCCTATGAGCTCCAGCTGGGTAAGGGTCCTTGCTTAGCAAGCACAAGAACCTGAGCTGAATCTCTCACATTACATAAAAAGTCCTGCTTGGCTGCAAGCCCAATACTGGGAAGGGCAGAGAAGGAGATCACCAGGCTGTGCTGCCTACTAGCTTCAGGTTCAGTGAGAGACCCTGTCTCAAAGGAATAAGGTGGAGAGTGAAACAGTAAGGCACATAACTCCTCTTCTGGCTTCTCTGTGCCTAGGCACACCTACACTCTCATGTATAACATGTATCTCAAAGACACATAGAGAGACCCATACGTGCATGCGTGTGCGCACACACACACCCACACACACATACACACACACACACACACACTATAGTGTTCTTTGGACCAGTTTATGATGCTAATGGAATTCCTAAGGCTACAGCTGACACTGTCCACAATAGTGAAACAAAACACCGTCTCTCAATGTCCTCTCACCAACTGCTCACATTCCAAAAATTTGTTCTTACAAGTCTCTGAAATAAAAACCTACAATTTTCCCCCTATAAAACAGAGGCTTTGGGGAAAGTTAAGCCTTCATTTTACAAAATAAGGAAACTGTGTTCTCGTCATCAGAGTGCCTAAGTAAGTCTACCTAAGATAATAAATGGCCAGAAAACTAGAAAACTCACGGACAACCTGTTAGTGTTAAAGATTATCAACCCTTTCCACATTTCAATCAATAAATCGTTTCTCCCATGTGGCAAGTACTAGTTACCTAACAGTGAGTACAGCAGACCTAGTTCCTTCCATCTTAATAGAGGACAAATTCTGAAGTAACACAAGCGAGTGCTTCAATACAGTAAGAAAGAAGGCACACAAATCCAGGAGCAGCTTTTGTTCCATTTTGTTGCTTGGGTATTTTATTTTCTTGTTTTTCCTTTCTTCCTTTTGTAAATACGGTGGCAGGGCTAAGAAGGCGCATGCTTACGAGTTCTGCAACATGTAATATTGGACCACAGTTCTGAGAGATTCGAGTTTAAAAGAGGGAGGAAAGGCAGGAGTGAGACAGTGGAGAGGAGTAGAATATCGGTGGAGGGAATTGCATGTGCCCACCCCGAAGACAAGAACATGGCAATTTAGGAAATTTGGGAGAGACAAGCAGAGCCAGCTCACAAGTGTAGGGCAGGCTGTGGCACAGGCTGGATTCCACCAAGAGCCAGATCTTTCAGCAGATTCACAATACTATTGACCAATAGCACAATCTTTTATCTCATGTTAAGACTTTACCGACCAATGTAAAATGATTTTGTCTTTTGTTGCACAACAAATTTGTACACCAGTAACTAGTCCAAATCTAGTTACGTCACTATGTTTTAGAAGGCCCATGGGACAGTACAAAGCTACACAGAGCCATTTTGCTTGCTGGTAGTAACATAGCAACTTGTCTCTTGATGATACACATGTTAAAACCTTTAAAAGCTATTACTCAAATGCCTTTATAATTTAACCTTTGAAATACCATGAAATATTTATAACATTTTAAAAAGCATTCAAAAGAACACCGATTCACCTACTTTACAGCTGAAGGGTACATATTGACAAAGGCCTTTTAAAAATGAATTGATAGGTTTGTTGGTCCATTAAACTGTAAACTCTTCGAAGGCTGAGACTATATCTTACCTTACATATACAAGAACTACAACTTAAGATCTTTATCCAATATAATAAACTTCTGCCTCTTATAGTTGAGATTTATTCATGATAAAAAAAATACATGTAAATTTCACTTTACATGTTAAAGGTCCCATGAAAGCATTTGAGGGGCAAATTAGCTATAGCCGTATAACCGTACGGTGCTAACTGCTGGGGCTGTCCATGAACACAAACTCCAAGCTTTAATAAAACTCATTTATTTTCTTACCCCTAACTCCCACCAACGCTTTTGAGAGAGGTAACAGTTCACACAGAGCTGATCCAATATGTGGATGTTTTATTTAAAGATTCTCCACTCTTGATCAACCAAACAGGAAAAGGCTACATGTGAACACATGCCTCCAAATTAACCAGCTCCAGTTCAGGAAATGAATTAATTGGCAGAAATTATGTAGGAAGCTATGTTGTGTGCGCTTTGAGTAGATTTGGTCAGTGAAATTGTAAGGGGAGACATTTGAGAACAAATTAAAAAGTGCATGTTGAAGAATCAAATTTGTTTATGAAGCTCCCACACACCTTTTCTACACACTTCAGCCCTTCCAAACACTTAGAACAGGCCTCAGTGGGCCTATTTCTTGGCTTCAAACAAGCTTCCATACATCATTCCCGCCTCCTCCACGCCTCCCAGAAACCACATGCAGTGTGACAGTCGCAGCCCCGCGTTCCACCTGCCTCCTAAATAGAAGACGATAGCACCGGCGCGGAGGGAGGCAGGTGGATCGGTGTGCGGATGAGAAAACACGACAGGGTACACCGCAGACCATAGCCGGGCCCAGGAAGGAAGCGGCCTCAGTCTCCACTCGGTTTGGCCCGTTCAGGGAGAGCAACCCGGCGGAGGACACAGCGGAGTAGGAACCTCTCCCGGGATACCGGGCACTTCTGAACCATTTCCCAGGACTTTGGGACTTCCTGCACCCTCCCCGTCCGAAATTACCTTCCCATGTCACATCATAACGCTCTGTGACCTTCGCCATCTTCCTAGAACCCGGAGGCGCTGGGGAGAGGGCAGGGGGAGGGGGGGAGACGCGCACGTCACCCGCGACCTGGCGGTGGCAAGTGACGAAACCATTTTTTATTGGTCGAGAGAGGGGAGTGGGCGGGATCAACCGAGGGTTTGTTCAGCGCCGGGCTGGGTGGGAGAGGAAGAGGGCGGAGCCAGCGGGGCAAGAGTGGCCAGACTAGTAGGGCGGGGCGAGGGCGGGGCGAGGGGCGGGGCGAGGGGCGGGGCCTGAGAGCGGCAAGCTGTGCGAGCTGTGGAGGCTGTGGTCTGGGTCAGATATAGAGCTGGTTTGGCCTGAGGTAACTAACTTTTTTTTCCCCTGAGATTTTTAACAAATGTAATGTCTTTAGTGTCCTCGGCACCTGTTTTTCATTTATTTTTACATGGATATATTCATTTTCTCATGATCCTTAGTCTGTATTTTATCCTCAGAGACCCCCTGAAACTCTGGCTAAATATTTGCCCCACTCTTAACTTTCCTCTATACATAATAAGATTGGCTATCTACGGGCTTTTGGTGTTCAACTAAACAGAACAACAGCAAAGTTTTGTGAATGATTTGAAGGAACAAATGGTAGTCTCCATTTGCGTTTTCCGTCCCCAAAGCCAAGGAATTCTGTGTGCGCGAGGTGACCCTGCTACAGACCTGCATCCATAGTTAAGGCTCCCATCTTGTGTTTAATTTATCCTTCAGACACAAGTCTAGATTGGAATCTTCATAGGAACAGCAATGTGTAACTACTTATAAAGAATGAGTAGCGATAAGAGTGACTCTCCTTAGGAGGCTAACAGTTGCTTCTGTTCACTCCTTCAAAGAGACCTGCCCACTCAAACCCTGCTTTCAGGGAAGATTGGACCCCCTCTCCTTTAGGAAAGGTGAAATGCCTGGACTTTGAGGAAGAAATGTGAGTGTTCCCAACCATGTATTTACTATTTCAAATAATGAAGATATTACATAGTACAAAGGGGCGTGTTAGATAAGGGAGTATATAGAAAAATAGGTTGCAAACCACACAGAGTTAGGAGTTAGTGAAAAAGAGTCAGTAGAGCTGAAACTGAGGGACTGATAGGCCATAGCCCAGTGTGTGAAGGGTTTTTATGCTTTCTTTTCCCCAGGTTTATTGCAGTATCATTGACAAAAGTGTATATTTATAGTGTGTAGGTTAATGATCTGAGATTATTACCACAATTAATTAATGCATGCATCTCTTCTAAGAGTTACCATGTTGTGGAATAGAGAATACATAATAGCTTTTACCAAAATATCAAATATATGGTGTGCTACTAATGTTGACTGAAATCTCCATGCTACTCATTAGATTCCCATAGGGATTCCTCAAAAAAAAAAAAAAAAAGTCCATCTTTGATCAACATCTCTCCATTATAGCCCTTGGCAATTTTTAAGGGGAGATGGGGCAACTTATTGCCATCTGCCACCACCAGTGAGTCATGAAGAGACAGAAAAGGCTAGGGAACTTATGAATGAGTTTCTCTTCTGTGCAAGTAGACTTAAAAAATAATATCATTCAGAAGAGTTTAAATGCCTCAATCAGATTCATACTGATGCTCTGATAAGTCAGTGTAGTGTAAAACACTGTTCCCCCTCCCTCCATGTCTCTCCCTCTCCCTCCCACCCACCCCGCAGCTCCCTCTCCCCTTACTTTCTCTTTCCTTATACCCATCCTGTTATTATTACATCTCCCAAAGCTCAAGGGCAGACCTGCTTTACAGTTTACTTCCTCATTTTAGTCTGCCATTAACCGAATGTCCCACATACCCTACGATTGTTCCACTCCTATGTGTGCAGCCTCTCCTCTACTTCCCGTCTGACAACCCAGTACTTACCACTGGTCTCACTGGGACCGGTCACTTTTCTGTCCTTTCCACCCACACTAACATATCAGTATACACAGTATCATTGGCTCCCCTATTTGCAGAACAAATTGCTATTTAATAAGCATTTATTTTATACTCATTTTCTATTCTATTGTAGTCTCAGGCAATATTCAACCCACAGGAGCAGCCCAAAGATAGAGCCCTTGGCCTGGACACCAGTCTAATGGTCAAAAACAGCCCTATAGCTGAGCTCCAACCTCCTCTTTATTTTGTAAGCGTGCATAATGAAATAAAATTGGAAGCCTGGATTAAAACAATAAGTCTTAACGTATAATCTAACAGCAGATACTCATATCCCAGAAGATAAACCTAAGTAACATGAAAACTTAAAACAACTCCAAAGTTTACCAACATCATTCAAATAGCCTCAATTAAGATGATTTACATAAAAGTTCAAAATAGAATATAAAAGAATGATTTTAAATATGATTAAAAAACAACTCACAAAGGACTCTACTATTATATGAGAGAATACAGATAGCAAGATGAAGTAAGGACGACAATCCAAAACCAAAATGATAATGGAAGTAAAAAATAAAATAGGTCAAATATTAAGTGGAAGTGTTCACCAATAGAATGGATACTATTGAACATAAAATATCATGTATGAAGATATGAAGACAAAAAAGTATAGGATAAGTCAGCCAAGGTCAAAGACAATTTTTTAAATGTATAAAGAGAATATGGCAAAATCTATATGTTCTAAATATACAAGAATAAGTATTTCATGAAAATGCCGTAGAAAATATTTTTAATGAAATCATGAAAGGTATTTTCTCAAATATGTTAAAAGGAAGCCTGTCCAGCTACAAGAGGAACACAGAACAACAAAGAAGCAGAAATCAGAAAAGAAACTCCTCATTTCAAAGAGAGTGAACTGAAAATATGGAAGAGAAGAGCCCAGTCACGTAGAGAAGCAAAACAGTCAGAATAACTGTTGACCTTTTAATTTCAAACCATCAACTAAGGAAGGGCTGATATCTCTCAAACTTGGAAAGGTTATAATTGCAAGACCTCTCTAATATACCCAGCAAACTTTGGCCATATTATATAGTGAAAGGAAACCATATTGTGATAAAAGCAAGCTAAGGCAATTCTTGACCACTAAAGTAGTCCAACAGAGAATATTGGAAGAAATACTTCAGTCTGAAGAAAAAAAAGCACAATAAAGAGAATACAGGAGGGAAAAATAATGCTACAACACCCATTAAACAGAAGAGTGAGAAATTCTCAAACAGGAAAATATTTTAAAAATGACAGAGAATAACAGACACCTTTCAATAAAAACTCTAAAATTTAGTGTCTCAACTCACACATCAAAAAATGCAGATTATTTCAAAGGCAAAATTTTTCCTTTTGCTGCTTCAAGAAATACACCTTATTAAATATAAGCCCTATGATAGGGAGAAAGGAAGCAAAAGAACTGAAGACAAATAGAACTAGGAAACAAACTAGTGTTTCTATTCTAAAGTCTACAAAGTACATTTCAAACTAATTCCTACCAAAAGAGATAAAGCGAGTGTCTTAGTCAGTGTTCTGTTGCTGTGAGGAGACACCATAACCAGGGCAACTCTTATAAAGTAAAGCATTTAACTGGGGATGGCTTACAGTTTCAGAGCTTTAGCCCATTATCATCATGGTGGTAACTGTGCTAGCACACAGGCAGCCATGATGTTAGAGGTAGTTGAGAGTTCGACATCTAGATCCACAGGAAGCAGTAAGAGAAAGCCTGGCTTTGGCTATTGAAATCTCAGAGCCCACCTCAAGTGACACACTTCCAACAGGCCACAACTGCCCTAACAAGGCCACCCTTCCTAATTATTCTCAAGTAGTATCAGTCCATGATGACTAAGCAGTCAAGTCTGTGAGTCAATGGGAGCAATTCGTATTCAAACCACCACAGAGGGTAACTTCATACAGATAAAAGGAACAACACTTCAAGATGAAATTATAATTCTAAAATATAAATACCAAATATAAGCTCAACCAATTTTGTAAAGAAAATTTTAATAGATTAATATCATAGATTCACTATAGCACAGTAATACTGGGTGATTTCATTAACCTACTTTCACCATTAAGGAGATAACTATAAAACATGAATAAGAAACACTGGAATTAAATAACAGCATGGGTCAAATGGACATCATAGGTGCTTACAGAACATTCAACTCAAACACCAAAAAATACACATTCTTCTCAGCACCACCAAGGACATATATCTAAAATAGATCACATTTTATGACACAAAGCAAGTATCAAGAAGTATACAAAAATTGAAACAATATTCTGTCTTCCATGTGACCACAATGGAATACAGCTAGAAATCAACAGCAGGAAAAACTATAGAAAATATGCAAACTCATGGAGATTGAACAACACTATTGAATGATGAATGGAGCAATGCAGGAACCAAGAAAGAAATTAAAATATGCTAGAATTAAATAAAAATGAAGAGCATACCTAAACCTATGGGATAAAGTGAAAGATGATCTGAGAGGAAAGTTTATAGCTTGAAGTACCTACAACCCCCCCCCCCCAAAAAAAACAGAGAAGTTGAAAATAAACAACCCAATGATGAATCTTAAAGTATTGGGAAATCAAGAACAATCCAATCATCAAAGTTGTAGGTGAAAAGAAATAATGAAGATCAAGGCAGAGTTTAATGAAATAAAAGTGAAACAATAAAGCAAATCAATGAAACAGTTATTTGAAAACATAAATAAAATTTACAAATCTTTACCCAACCACACAAGCACAAAAAGAGAGAAGACCCAAATTAATAAAAGTATAGATAAAGGATATAGAATAAAAGAAATAAGAAAAATTACAACAGAAACTGAGAAAATTCCAATTTCAAGATTCTTGTGTACATACTTTAAAAATACATATTTCACCAAATTGGAAAATCTTTTTAAAAATGGAAGAATTTTATAACCTATCAAAATTAACCCAGTATGAAGTGAATAACTTAAACAAATCTGAACAAGCAATCAAATTGAGACAGTAATCAAATGTCTCCCAATTTAAAAAGCCCAGGGCCAGATGGAGTCAGCATACAATTGTACTAGATATTCACAGAGGAAGTACTACTATCACTTCCAAAACTATTCTGTAAAATAGAAAACAAAGGAACCTCTCCAAACTCTTCGTATGAAATAAGCATTATCCTGACAGAAGATAAAGGAACAAAGGAAATTAGAATCATGGGCTAATCTCACTGGTGAACATTGACACAAAAATTCTCAACCATGTACTTACAAACTATATTCAAGTATCTGTCCAAACGTCATTCAAGTTGATGGTGAAATTAGCTTTATTCCAGTGATGCATGGAAGGCGCAACATACATAAATCAGTGAATGTAATTCACCAGATAAATGGACTCAAGAACCAAAATCATCTTATGATTTCAGTTGATTCAGAAATGGCCCTATGAAGACCCCAGCCCCCTTTTTATGAGAAACCCCTACATAGACTTGCAGTAGAGTGAAGATATTTCAACATAATAAATATTACCTGTGAAAAATCAATACTTGCTATCATAAAAGTTTTTTTAGGTGACAATGGGAAGAACAAGAACCGTTAGGAAGGGGCTGGATAGATGGTCTAGGGGTCAAGAGCACTGACCGCTTGTCCAGAGTACCAGGATTCAGTTCCCAGGGCATGTGGCAGCTCATGTAACTCCAGTTCTAGGGGATCCAGTCTCCCCCTTGGCACTACACATGCATGGTCCACAGACATACGTGCATACAGAAAACACATACACATACAATAAACATAAAACCAGAAAAAGCAAAAAAAAAAAAAAAAAAAAACCTCAAGAAAAAAGACATGAAGTAAGAAGTACATATTAGAGAAAAAGAGTTTATCAGAGAATAAGTGGAGATGGATGGGAGGGTAGATAGGGTATTTTTTTTCTTTATTTTTTGAGAAGTTTGTACAATGTGATTTGACTATATTCACCCCTTCCCCAATTCCACCTAGCTCCTCCAACTAGGAAAAAAAATTGTCCCTTCTTTTTTCATATGTTGTTGTATACATGGTTGAAATTCTTAAGGTAGAAGAAAATTATTTTTAAAAAGAACACTTACATCTTCTTCCAACCCCCACCATTTAATAAGTGGGTGACTTTCAGCATGTGTATCTTTTGAGCACCAAAGATGCTCATATGTAAAAACCTAATATTACCTAAGCTGAAAGAATACACCTTTAGGCTTAATGATTGTAATGCTGATTGGATCTACAGTCGTCTAAGAGACAGTGCTCTGGGAAGATATGTGAGTGTGCTTATAGGAAAGATAACGTAGGGAGAAAAAGACTCTTCTCAGATGTGAGGAGCACCTTCCCAGAGCTGCACAGACACAAAGGGCCAGAGGGGGAAAGTGCCTGCCTTCACTTCTTACGTATGAATGTTTCTGTCCTGTCAGCACTGCGGCCACCCTCTGCTCCCATCAGCCTTCCATGTGCACTGAAGATGAGACTGTCTCTCCACAACTCCTCCATGTCTTCAGTACTAAGGCTATGGCTACAAGTTCTGTTATAGCCTGATGCCTCCTAAATTCATAAATCCTCCAATACCTTGATGCACTCATTTGGAATGTTAGCTAATCACAGTATATACCCCACCTAGAACTTAGGGCTCCTATTGCCACCTCCTTTACCTACCTTGGTATTCCTCATCACAGCTGATTAAACTACTCACTTCCTTGCAGAAGCTAAATGATGGGCAGTAAGAAGAAGTATGTTTAATTTTCTCCTTTGATACCTCTCCATATCTACTCTTTCAGCAAATTCTACATTTCTAATCCCAAACATTCCCAAATTGACTTCATTTTTTACTGTTTTTTAAATTTTAGTTTATTAAGTTATTCACATTACATCTCAATGGTTATCCCATCCCTTGTATCCTCCCATTCCTCCCTCCCTCCCTTCCTCCCTCCTTCCCTTCCTCCCTCCCTCTCTCCCTCCCTCCCTCCCTCCCACTTTCCCCTTACTCCCCTCCCCTATGACTGTGACTGAGGGGGACTTCCTCCCCCTGTATATGCTCATAGGGTATCAAGTCTCTTCTTGGTAGCCTGCTATCCTTTCTCTGAGTGCCACCAGGTCTCCCCATCCAGGGGACATGGTCAAATTTGAGGCACCAGAGTACGTGTGAAAGTCAGACCCGACTCTCCACTCAACTGTGGAGAATGTCCTGTCCATTGGGTAGATCTGGGTAGGGGATCGAAGTTTACTGACAGAGGAGAGGACATCCTATTGGGACTCTAGATGAGAGAAGCATGGGAGAATGGCAAAGTAGAAGGATCCAGAGGGTCCTAGAAACCTACAAGAAGAACATTATGATAGGCACATTTGGGCCCAGGGGTCCCGCTCAAACTATGGCACCAGCCAAGGACAATACAGGTGGTAAACTCCAAATTGACTTCTTAAATACTACTTTAATCTAAGCCAGTGCCTTCTCTTGCCTGCATAACGGACATCTAATCAACTTTGTATCAGTCTGGCTATGTAAGATCTGTGTTATATATACATCAGACTCCATATGTTCTTTTGTTTGAAGCCCTTAACAAACAGTCTCTCATAGCATTAAAAAAAATATGCTCTGAAGGTTTTATATGGCTGTATGGTTTCATATGCATCTATGAGACTTTGCATAATGTGGCGTGTATGTATCTTACTTTCTATTTTGTCTCTTTTAACTAGACCCCAGCCATTCTTACTTCTTCTAATTCCTTAAATATGTCATGCCCCTATGTGTGTTGGACCTGGCATCTACGAGTCTTTTCCTTAAATGGTTCTTTCCAGAGCTTCCTCTGCCTTTTGTCATTTAGATCTCATTTTTAAGTGCGACCATGTTAGAGAGATCTTTCTTGACCAACCTATTAAAAATGGTTTCTAGTTGATGACTATCATGATAAGGCACATCACTGCCTAACGTTTTTCTCTCTATTTACTTACTTTCTGTATTTTCTATGCAATGATTCATACTTCAAAATATTCCAATAAAAATTGTATTTCTTTATCTGGGACCTTAAATAAAGTGATATGTCCAAATTCTCAGTACTAACAGTAAAAAAGTTAGATTATTCATATCAATATTATAGAAATGTTTTTCTAGATGACATATACAAGTTGAAATATCTGAGTTATACTGTATGTGTGTAGCGTGTGTGTGTGTGTGTGTGTGTGTGTGTGTGTGTGTGACATGAATGTAGAAAGGCTATATGGCAAGGGTGGGATGGCTTAAGGAGGAAGGCAGAGGAGGAACAAGAGTGGATAATGGATGGAAAGACAGATGTTACAGATTTTTCTCTGCTATTTAGAATAGACATCTATTTTTATATATACACCTATACCATCAAATATATGACATGAAAACAAAAGTACATTATTTATGCTTAGAAAGGCACTAGTAGGAAAGGCAAGCAAAAATAGTTGGGAAACAAAAATGAACAAATATAATGCGATGTGTGTATGAGAGTATAATAATGCAACGTGTTATTATTCATAACATAATAACAAATTATGAATAATGCAATTTCAAGGGAAATTTTATTACAAGTAATAGTCCTTGAAGTAAGGAAAGTGATTGTTTATCTTCTGTAACACTTCGTATATCTATTGAAATTTGTTCTAATTAGACACACTTAGGAAAAAATCTGTCCCATCAGTAACAATAATTTCATATTTGGTAATAATACATAAATATAACTAAAATTTGTCATTCTGTAGATAAAATTGTAACCCTTAAGGAATAGACGTGTCTTACCTGCAATAATTCCACTGTATAGAATATTCTCAAAATTTGGCTTCCTAATTTCTCATTATTTGAAAATGAGTTTTTGTTTATTTATGTTAAGAATATTTACCTGACTGTACACTGGCCCATAGTGGTGGTATATGTGAACAAAATACCTAAACATCTAAATATTGAATTGTTATATCACCCACATTATGAGTCAATTTGTCTTGCATAATGAGAGGTAACAGCTCCCTTGATTATCTCAACACAATGAAAAACAACGAATAATTACAACCTACATCATTCCTTTTAGGGAAAGCTAAATTTGGCTTTGTTCTTTGACTACATGATTTTTTTTTAAGTATTAGAATGATAATGCATCAGAATGAACCAGGATCGGACAGGGATAACTTTGAATGAGCTCATATTTTTTTTTCAAGACAGGGTTTCTCTGTGTAGCTTCAGCTATCCTAGACTTACTTTGTACACCAGACTGGCTTTGAACTCACAGAGATCCACTTGCCTCTTCCTCCCTGAGTGCTGGAGTTACAGGCATGTGCCAACTCACCCCGATGGACTCAAATTCTTTGAAATAGGATAAACTGTTTATTATTTATCAAACTGGATCCAAAGAGTATTAGAACACACCTATTTTGTGGTTTATTTAATCAATTTGCTATATCCTGACATTATGGGAGACTAAACCAACTTCTTAAATTTAATAGTCTTTATGGCATTTATACGGTGTTCATTATTTAATAGTATAGAGAACAATACTGTGTTAATTGATTTTGTAATACGTCCTCCTCAAATTATTTATGTGGAATCTATTTATTGATGTTCTATCTTAGTCATAGCGAATTAAAGTGCCACATGTTATGTAGCAAAATAAGTCATGTACAGATTTACCAAATATTTTGTAAATTGTGATATAATTTTTGATTAGTGGATTATAACCATTCATTATTATTTATTTAAAATCATAATCCAATTTGGAACCAAAAAAAAAAAACCCAATTACTACTTAATCATCATTTCATGTCAATAGATTGTTCACTCTGACACAAAATATTTGGAAGGAAACTTCCCTCAGAGCTTTATTTACCGAAAGTCAAATGGACATGGAATTGTTGCAGGAATATATTGAACATTGTTTTTGTTACATTTTTAAAGGATCGTATATACTTCAGTATGAGCCTTTTAAACACAAGAGCCCAGCTCTCTTTTCAGGCTAAAATGTAACATTTTGGGCCCTTTTAGCATTTTCATGTTTTCTGTCCTTTGCAGTGTGTATAGATTTAAATGCACTAGCCATCGGTTTCATATGCAATTACTTCAGAAAGCAAAGAAGAATCTCTGGGAATCATTTTCAATGAGGTCATTTCAGTCTTTTCACAGTAGAGTTCATACTGGTGATTGCTGCTCTGTGCCACAGTTGTAAGAGTGAGGAAGAAAGTCATCCAGAAAGAGTACACCCAGAAACCTGTCCCACGTGGGCCATAAATTAGAGCTGTTTCTTCTCCTTGAGATTTATAACTATAGTTAAGAGTCCACTTTTTCTAGCAATTTTTGTTAATTTCCCCATAGTGCATATTCTGTTCAGAGGCATGCATACATCTGTGTAAATGTAACAGTCATTGCTTAAAATATTTTTCACAAATACCATTTTACATACTAAATATGCAGAAGTCCCTCAATACTAGTATTGTGACCTGGTGGTCCCTGGAGAAACCTTGACTCTACTTTACACATACACACACACACACACACACACACACACACACACACACAAAATACAACAACCAAAAAAAAAAAAAAACCGTAGCTTCATAGCTTGAAAAATACCCATAAAAGTACTTATTTAAGAAAAGACTAAATATTAGTTTATGCATATGCTAATAATTGTATGTTATTGTGTTACAGATATAATTTTTATTGAGTAGTCCCTCTCATTAGTGGGTTGGTACTAACTAGCGTTCTACCTACAAATGACTAAATCATTTTCTAAGACCTATAATTGTGAGCTGGCCACCCTGGCCACCTGCCACAAACCACTTACTTTGCTGGTCATCTTTTTCTTTCACTGATCACACTTTTGCCTAGAATTAGCTTAAAGGCCAATAGCCACACTGAGCATAAAGTCTCATCTTTCAGCTCATAAATTAGATGCCATTTTGCACATAAGAGAGCAATACTTAGTCAACTCCATGAATGTATTTAGGTAAAAGGCCAATTTCTTGGTCAAATATTTCCAGAAAGTGAGCCACCTACTAAGTCCATTTCATCTCCCCATCATGCTTCACTGCCTTCGCTCCTGAACAAACGTATGTTTTCAAATTTTAGACATCTTTATGCAACATAACTTTTACTTAAAATTGTCAGAGGTCTAGGGGAGGGTAATAGGGTGAAAGAGGCAATGGTAAGATACAAGTGAGTGGATAACAGTCAGGATGTAATCTGATAAATCATAACAAAAAAGAAAGAAAAAACAACAAAATATTATAAGTTTATGATGTGAAAACCAACTTGAATGTGCTTTAAAATGGAACCATTTAAAATGGTTCATATTGTTGCCACCTCACTAGAAATCAGCTTGACACTATAGCATCCCAGTTTCCTTTTGTTCTTTGTATTTATGAAATGTTTAAAATAATAGGCAAAGCATTTGTCCAACAACGAAGAAGAGAGAATATAGGAAGGGTTCCAGTATCTATAATTTTATAGCAATATTTTGACAGTATTTTGAGATTTTTATTATAAGTTCTATCTAATCATGAGAGAGCATCAAAGTCAAATGGGGAATCATCCTTCAAAACTTAGTAAGTGGTAGGCATTGTAGATAGCATTTGTTTCATTGAAGCTTTTAGTGGAAGAGTTGGTCTTGAGCATGTTGACAGATTCTAATTCTGTATGTTTGGTGAACTCGAGATTATAGACTTACATTTATGAACTAGTTAATAGTAAGTCACTAACAACTCTGCATACCATGCCAAGTGGATTGGCTTCTTAGATTCTGGGAACTAGCAATGGCTTATCAGCATACTATTCTTCTACAGAGCGTTTGCATTTTAATCCCTATTCACACATTCTAGCTATGAGAAATTTAGTAAATAGAGCACTGTGTTTGCTGAGCCCTAATATCTGAAATGTAAAATAGTTACGGTGATATTTATTAATTATGAGAAAATTATATAATTAGCAAACATGTAATTTCCTCTTTTGTGTGGCAACATTTATTTTTGTTTTATATTTTTAGATGTTTTCTGAGACAAGGTCTAATTATGTAGTCCAGGCTAGCCTCTAAGTCTCAGTCCTTCCACCTCAAGTTCTCAGACGCTGAGCTCACAGGGATGCACAACCACACTGAGTTCAATGACGATACTTTAAGGACAAAGTAGAAAAGTGAAATAAGTTCCCTCTCCCTAGACATACTTATCATGTTTTCTTATATTACTTTTCTATGCTTTCATTGAGCTGTAAGTTCTCCTTGACCTTGGCATGTCTTGTTCAACACTTATGTTCAGAGACTCTGTGACTATTTGTGGAAAAGCAGAAGCTCCATCCAATTTCTTTGCCAATTTGGGGGCTTTTGTGACTGGTGGAGTTATGAGGAATAGGATGTAGAGGGTTTTGTCAACTTTTTAAAAAAGTAATAGTCACTATTTACTGTCACATCATGGTATCTTAAAATTGCTAATTCAACACCGGGGGGGGGGCGTAGGATTATAAAGACTCACTGGAAAAATCCTGGAAAAGGAGTAAGTTTAACTTTCCCAGAAAACAGTGCCAACTTCCATCTGGAATGACATCACAGCACACTTGCAGTAATGCTGACAAGGTTTCTAAAAGATTTTTGATAAAAGAATTGGGACAGTATGACATATCAGTTCACCTGTTCATCCCAGTGAAAATCTCTGGAGGGGCTTTCTCTGGATAACACTTCCAAATAAGTGGATTGATGCTTATTCTTATTCTCTGTGTCTTTAAAGAAAAAAGTCACTGAACGCGTTGCCACATGGTTTCCAGGTGGGACTTATTTAAGACTTTTTTTCTCTCTTTTCTAAGCAAATCTCTGAAGGAGTGAGCATATCAGGAACCAAGAACTACTGTAGTTTTGTTTATTTTAAAAACATGTTTGGAGAAAGATTACTCCAGTCTGATCTAGGAAGAAAAATAAAATTATACTTCAAGTATCTCATGACACAAATTTGTGGCAAATTTAATTTGGATATAGCTCTTGTCTCATAAATTCAACAAAATTGAGTTTCTTAAATCTTAAACTGGAGAAGAGAAAGTGTCTTACACATAGCTCACAAACATAAAAATGGCTCCAGTAACCAAACAGCGATGATATAAAAACATTCTCATTAGAATAAGAGCAGAAGGTGCTATTATATCTACAAATGTGGATGTTGTTAACAAATGGAAAAGACAATAAAATGTAGTAAGCATGTTTCTATTTTAAATTTCACTTGTTTTTAAATTACCGTGGAATAAATTACAGCAGCCTTTGGGAAGGCAGAAC
The DNA here is from genome assembly GCA_907169655.1 of Acomys percivali. Classification (NCBI taxonomy): domain Eukaryota; kingdom Metazoa; phylum Chordata; class Mammalia; order Rodentia; family Muridae; genus Acomys; species Acomys percivali. The sequence continues at coordinate 72,992,614 of OU015748.1, read as the reverse complement.
CATTAAAATTAGGAGATGGAAAAGATTAAATCAGTGATGTGAGCTAAGCAAGACACTTGATGATGCAGGAACCTCCCTTGTAAGTCCTGCCTGCATGTGGTGCCTGTTGTAATAATTCAACTCTGACTGCTTCTGTCGTTACGGATCTATATCCTCTCCTTATTTTCTTCTAGTTTTTGTTGGAACTCCCTTGCTATAATTATGGGGGTAAGGGGGAGATGCCTTACTATTTTCTATTTAGCCAAGTTTTACAATACTAATGTTAAAAATAAATCATGTTATTTTCTGTTATAAAATAATTCTGTAGGTAAATTTCCAAACTAAACTTGTAACTACAAAAAAATAGTAAACCAATGGATATCTTTGGATAGGAATAAAAATTGGAAATACTGTGAATTTAAAGCCTCTTAACACTATGGTCTTTAAATGTTACTTATGTTTTCATTACATGGTGGGGTGGATTTTGCATTATCAGAGTTCTTTGAAAATATATTTAACTCCATTTTGAAGTGAATGTCATGTACAATCACGCTTTTAAGAAGTGTTTTATATTGACTGTAATAATTAAGGAACTACTTAATTTGTATTTAAGGGACAATTTAATAGTCCAAAGAGGAATTTATAAATATAGCCCAACTCAACATGAGTAAAAGACACAAGAAATCAGGTTTGTGCTATATAGTTTTACAATGTGAATTGGTCTTGTTATTTTTTATTTAGCTCATAAATAGACTAGTAAAGCCTCATAAGTTTCTACATTCTAAAAATATTAGAAAACGAAAGGATGCAAATATCATTTCTGAGAAGTGTTAATGATAATTATTTTTGAACTATCAAAAACTAAATTTTATCACTTATAAAAATAGTTATAATTGGCAGCATATTATCAATGAATAAATACTGAAGTGTCAACACAGACAAGACTATCAACAGTAAGCTGCATGCTAAGCACAATTAAATGAAAAACAGCAGTTCAACCAGAGTGCACTGGTTGGACCTTGAGAGTAGTTTTCTGCCTTTTCACATTGTAGTCACGTAAGATTAAGCTACATAAAACTAACATGAGAAGTAAAATCACTGAAACTAGAAAAAGACTTTTTTTATATCTGGGAGGAAAAAAGGCGTATTCATTTAAAATAAAAATATTTGCTGAAACACTTGGGTAGCTCAGCTTCTTTAGTATATCTTTGGTTTACTGGAAGACAAATATATAAAGAGAGTTGTTTATGAAAAATGTCATTAAAAAGTAGGTGACCAAGTGAAGTTATAGTCATGCAAGTAAATTGAACAAACCGATGGCACAAATACGCTTGCCTGATATTAGCCCCAATCACTGTCTATAAGAAACTCTTCTGTTGGTTTTGCCTTTTGGTTGCATCTGATATGCCCCCGAGCTGCTGCTCCTCAGAACTGTCAAAACTTTGGCTCAAAAAACATAAGCTCATATGAGTCTGACTGTCCTATTTGATAGAAGGTAATCCTACTCACCTTAGGAGATGCTTGAGAAAGTTAAGTGAAAAATGTCTAAAAATGTATCACAATGTCTAACACATGAATAAGTCTTAAGTGCTGAAAATAATCACAATGAAGTCATCATTTCTTGGACTGTTTCTATTTTCTTTTCCACTCATCATCCCATTCTGGTACAGGATGATCTAGAAAACTCTGTAATACTTGCTTACTGACAGTTAAATAGATGACTGATGTAGATTTAAGAACATCTTACAAGGCGCAAAGGTAATTTTATTTGCTACTATACTTTATCAGTTTACATATTTTAATTTGTCCAATATATAGACAGTTGTCTCGAAAATTCATCGAGAGATCAAAGAAGCCCAAATGTTCCAATAAACTTATGAAAGCATCAAGGAAACCCATGAAAATGTCAAGTGCAGAGGGATTATTGTCACATCTCTCTCTCATCTCTTCTTATACATAAGCAAAACTATTACCTTTTCAGCCATAAAATTACCAGTGAGAGATCTTACTAGCATACAAGATTTTTCTTCTGTCTTTTCTATTTAGATTTTCCCCTCTATGTTCTTAACAATAAAAGGCCACAATGCAAGTGTCCGATCATACACCTTTAATTCTTCCAGTAGTTTACAGTGTCAGCAGAAAATAAAGGCAATTAGCAATAAGTGGGCATATAAGGCTCCTTCATGGCAGCAGACATGCTAGTTCAGGTATTTTGGATTCTAGGATCTGTCCCTCCCATCACTCATCTTCCTTGTTCCCTGATGCTTACACGTGGAAACATAGGAAATGGCTTCACACATTTGGAAATACAAATTTAAATTTAATCCTTTAATAATAAGCAAATCAGTAATAGCATGAATATGAACTTCTAGATAATGACCTAAGATAACAGGGCTTTTTTTCACACCAGTGGCAACCATAATAAAATCCACAAGGAACAACTCACTTCACCAGGGACTCAATTTGTTCTAAAAATAAAAGAAGAAGAAAGAAAGAAAGAAATTGGTCCATTATGGTAATGTCAGTAGAAGAACACCCAGGACTGTATGGTTTCCTGTAACAGCCTTGATTTAAAATCCCAGTGCATACACACGAAGAAAGTAATTCAAGAATGAGAAGAGAGATGTACATTCTGTTGTATATGTTTTATCCTTTGCCACCTCATTTAGAATGCCCATCAATCATTCCATGTTTATTTATTCTTCACTGTGTTGAAGAATTGAGCTAAAGGTGGAAAGAAACCATTTTTGTCCATACCAAATGAGCTTAAATAGCAAACTAGTTCGTCAATGTGCCCTATTTTTCCCATGAACTCTTTACTGCTCACAGTCTCTAAGAGTATCAGATCAGATCAGGCATCCTCCTTAACCCCACCAACACACACAGACACAGAAACACACACACATAATCACATACACATATATGCACAGATTTGATAAAATCAAGTCTAGAAACTTCTCTAATAATGAGCTGCTCAGATCCTTTCTTCTAACAATTTAACTTAATAATCAGAAATTTTAGACAATAGCGTGGGGTCTTAGGACATCACATACAAGTAGCCTTGGAATGGCTGTGTTTGGACTTATGTAATCACAAACACACACACACACACACACACAAACACACACACACACACACACACACACTCCTTAGAAAAAGAGTAATGATTTGAGTACCGAGTAGAAGTGTTCCTTCAGAAACTAAAACCAGGCAGTAACTCTCTTGACTTTTGATGGTCCTCCATTTCCTTGTTCTAGCCCCATGCAACCTTTCCTCAACAGTTTCTCCACTAGTGCTCAACCAGTTTGAGTCTGTTTCTCTCTCTTCTTTCCAATGGCTAAGCTACCATAAGAGCTGATTTCTGTGTCATTTTAAAAACGTTTTATTTTTGAGATTATAATATAATCACATTATTTTCCCTTTCCTTTCTTTCCACAAACCTCTCTTATGCCTGCCTTGCTCTCATTCAAAATAATGCCCTATTTTTTATTAAATTTGTTATATATATATATATAATTTCTAAATGTAACCTGCTCATTGTGTATAATGTTAAAAAATGTACTCACTTTACATCCCAATAGTTCTACCAACTGGGGACCAAATAGTCAAACATGTGAGTCTATAGAATTATTTTTAGTCAAACCACCACATTATACTTTTTTTTATAGTAGAGTGCCTACAGGCTGTGGCCTGAATAGTCCAGCAATGCATGTATTCTTGTGAAAAGGCCATAGATCAGTTGGTCTGCGGTCCATAAGATGGAGTAGCTCAGTATTCCCATCCTGGTGCTGATGTTGCAGGAAAGCCCTAGGGAGCTGCTGGTATTCCTTCTATGTTGTAATCCAAATGAAGAAAAAAAAAATTTCCAAAACAGGTTTCTCTGTGTAGCTAGCCATGCCTATCGGACTCGCTTTGTAGGCCAAACTGGACTGGAACTCACAGAGATCTGCCTGCTTCTGCCTCCCCTGGGCAGGCAGAGCCACTACCACGCCCGACATTTCCAAATGAAGTAAATTCTAACACCAGTGAAAGGATGCCTTGGGACCAGGAGAGACGGCCTCTATGGCAAGAGTAAGGGTGGTAAAAAAAAAAAAAAAAAAGTGCAGTCTCCTGAGTTCTGTTTTCCATGTCTTTTATGCTGCTGCCCCAAAAGGTGTAGCCCAAATTTAGGTGGGTCTTCTCACCTCAAATGATCCAGTCAAGAAAATCCTTTAGGTGTGTGCCTCACTGCTTGGGTGTTGTTAATTCAGATATGGTCAAGTTGACAAGATTAACCATTACATCCAGCTAGGTCCCTATCTTTCATGTGCAATAAATGGATCAAAGACAATTTACCAGGTGAAGAGGAGGCTCACAACATGAGATAAACCCCTTGCCAGCTCTCCCTTTGAAAGAGGCATAATGTGTAGACTGTATTTAGAACATTAAAAGTAAATTCCAAATATCTAAACAATCCAATAAATAATTGTGCAAATGAAGTGAGCAAACACCTCTCAAAAATGTCATGCAGATATCAAGTAAGTATATGAAAGAATGCTCACCATCTTTACCCATCAATGAAATGCAACTCAAAGTACATTTGGCATTCTATCTCAACCCAATCAAAATACCTCTCATCAAGAACACACACACACACACACACACACACACACACACACACACACACACA